>JBAJHX010000053.1:4129775-4167913 GCA_037176925.1 Amniataba percoides
GGAGGGGGGGGGGGGGGGGGGGGGGTCTGGGAGTCCGGCGAGGGGATGAAGTTGAAGAGGAGGGTGGTGCAGGGAGGACAGGTTTGAGCAAAGAAGACGACCGAGGCGACCCCCAGCTTTGTTAAAAAAAAAAAAAAAACTGAACTTGGTGCAGCTCGGAGACCCTTCTGGCTACTTCCTGTGCCAAATCTTACCCCTCGCCACTATCATATCACTGTACAAAGAGAAAAGGGCTCACTTTTTATTTACGCCGTTGTTATTGCCAGAATATTGCTTTTAATTGCTGTCCTGGATTCCCCGCTGCGGTATAGGATGAGTCTGAGACGATTACTCAAAGTAATGGAGCATAATGATGTCTCGGAATGGCCCCTGAAGCTCAGGTCAGGGGTTGGACAATGCGAACATTCAGCTACTTAGCTTCCTTTGCAACTTTGTGACAAAATCTGTTTGCCCAACACCAATTAAGATGCCTCTCTGTGCGCTCTGGTCAATGGGTTTGACGGAGGGGGTCGTCCAACGAGTTGACATGTCCCTGAGCACGAACAAGCTGGCCTGTGTCCTCGCCTCAATAATTGGTGTCCCTTGCAACGTGCCGCTTCCCAGGGCTGTCCTTTGTGTCCCCATGGCAGTCCTAAATGAGGGGAGTCAGGGCTTTAATGGGACTCCTGTTGGTTTTAAACAAACACAGGGCGACCCCCTACTGTTCAGCATGTTGCATAGAACAGCTGGGAGTCCACGGGGCTCTCACTCGGGAGCCGGCAACCCCCATGGGGGCCCGAGGGCCCGCTGCCCGCTCCCCATTGTGCCTCCGATGACGTCCTCTCAAGAGCTCGACACTAATTCTGTGTTCACACCGCTAGCAGCCACGTCGGCGTTCTACTTTTCAGTGGCCTGATTGCAAGGTGTGGTGCCAACGGAGTCACAGAGAGAGGCGGGTCGTCATGCAGCGTCGGCGTACGATTGGCTGCCAGAGTCTACCACAGTTTTACTGTCAGACAAGGAAAAAGGATGACGGCAGTGAGCATGAACTGCAGCAATAAGATGAATTTCTGAGTCTGATCTGATAAATATTTCTAATACATTTTTCTACATAATACATCTGAACAGGGTCTCTATCTGCAGTATTTCTACACTGAAATTAGTACAAAAATAAGCCTGAAAGCAAAATAATAATTATTAATGAAAACATTACTCACACCACATGTTTTCTCTGATGCTAACCTGTAATATTTTGTATGATTTGTGATTGTGTGTTACACAGTATTTGCAGACATGATTGTAAGTGTGGATTTGTTGTGGCAAGAATTTTCAAAAAGAGTTTAGGCACCTTGTTTTCATATGAACAAAATTATAAATTTAGTCTCATTATTCAACAAACAACTTCATAATTACAAGGTTAATATTTATATTATATTTATACTAAAAATTACCACACCACCACAACTTTGAGCATCTTTCAAATGAGGATGCACACAGTCTAATATCTCATTATCTGTCTTTCAGTTGTAGATTTTAAGCAGCCCAATTGTAATATATTGCTTTGCACCATGAGACAAGAAGTTTATTGTTTCCTCCTCCTCGGTCAAGTTCATGCCCCAACACTTGTCAGTCGTCTTGATGAACTGTCTGCTTTCAAACTACATCGAGCCTCAGGCTAAGGGAACCTGCAACTGTGAGGCTGGTAGAGACAGCAGACAGACAGCAAACAAAACAACATGCAAGGAAAGAAGAAAGTTCTTGTTTTACTATTTAAATATCTAATAGCTGTCTTGGCCTGCATGTCAACAAAAAGTTAAACTTAATCTTCATGTGATGATACATAAGCATCATATTCAGTTGTAGTTTGTTTAAGATGAAGCCTTTGCACACTGCAGCTTTCAATACTGTTCACAGCATCTTGTATTTCGACATTTAAGCTCCCTGATTTGCTGGGAAAGGAACATCGCGGCTCCTCGTCTGAATTTCATTGAGAAAGCGGGGAGGATTTGTCAATGGGGCTCTTGAGTGCAGTGTTGATGTTGTGTGGCTAATGTGTTTGCGCTGGCTGTGATAGAGGGGATTAGCTCCTTTGTGGTGGTCTGCTGGGACCGCAGACTACTGGACTTTGAAAGCATACTTGCCAACTTACTCACAGGCAAATCAAAGCCTGTGAAAAATTGTTCCCTCAGCACCTAGTTGACTGGTTGACCTCTGCGGTGGAAAAAGGTACAAGCGCAAACACACACACACACATACACACACACACATCAGAGTCTGTACCACACAGTGTTTGTAGAGTGGCTGCGGGTCAAGGTGACAAATGGTAAACACCAAACCAAACATAAATCTTCTCTAAGGAGATCGTCCGTTAACTAGTCAGCCAACAATTAACCTGCCTCCTCTGATGGGTCACTGAGCTGACGCCAAATTTTTCTGATCTGCAGAAAGAATCCCTGAATACAATAATAAAAAGGAAATAAAGTAAAAGTAAGAACAGGAGTGTAAAAATGGTTGTGAATAACATACACTATATGTTTGATGTAAACGGTATGCACAGACGATTGTGCAACATCGTGTTCATCTGTCATACAGGGGTGAACTGTAGTCAGCTTTAGTACAAAAATGTAAAAAAGATAAAATCTACACTTGTCAAACTCACTCACTACATCAAAAAAAGTCCAAATTCTTTACCTTTCCGCAGTTTTCTAAAGAAAAGTGTTCTTTTCCCCCCACATTTTTTGCTTTTCCATCACTACCTGCAACTTAACTCTCTGAGAGTACCATGACAAAAGCCTCCACACCCAACACACAAACACTCACATGTGACCTCTACGATGCCCCTGCCAGTGTGTTTACAGTAAACTGAACCAGTCCTAAGTGTACCCCACAAAGGACCCTGCAGCCTTTGTTTCCGAGCACACTCTAGGAGGCTCTGCGAGGATGAAACGGTGATATGAGCAGCTAGAGTTACCTCTTAATGAAACGTATCAACACCACCAATCACAGTGACGCAGACTGCCAATAGCACTTCGCCGTGACTGGACAGAGTCCGGGAAGGAGAGAACGAAGAAAGTCAGCAACACAACAGAGGAGGTATTCATCCCCAGAGTGAAAATAAAACAGATTTTTTTATGCTGTGTTGTCTAAATATGCACATAGTTGCATATCAGCAACAGCAAGAGATACAATAACTTAATTCACTCTCACTGCTGTAATCTAGAGGAAAAGGCTGATACAAGTACTTTATTGGGTTAAACTAGCATTTCAAGTGTTGGGTTAGTCTGAGGTTAAGTCTTTTTTGCTGCAGCTGTGGGCAGAATACATGTAAAATTTGGAAGAAGTCAATCAAAGTGAAGAATCAGCAGACTTATCAACAGAGTTTTGTTTTGGTTTATGGCCCGCAACTTTCACTGCTCTCATCAGCCTCATTGTAGGCAGCTGCTTTATCTCTGATGAGCCCGAAGAACACAATCTCCCAAACGCCAAACAGCAGACAAAGAAAGCTGGAGAACATGGAGGAGGATTTGATCTTGATAGAAGAAGAGATTTCAGGATTCAAGAGTTAGCTGGTGACTAAAAAAGTTTTCCATGACAATTTGACAGTAGTGTTTTTCATGATTTCATTTTGACAGGCTTGTGCATCAGTCAGTACTCAACACCTACAACACAGTAAAAATAAGAGTTGAATCTTTGCACAAATCCATTGTTTTAGATTTTTAGAGATCATTTTTATTTGCCATAGTAAGAAAAGTCCAAGTGTTACTCATTCACTTTGTTCTTATCAAGTTTCTCCACAAATAAAAATATAAAAAAGGCCAATAAATGAGCTGCTTGTACTTGTGTTTGCCAGTTGAGTCGACTTCCTGGAAAGGATATACATTAAACAAGATGTAGGCTTTTATCTACAGCACTTAATCCTTCAATTCTTGAGTTTGGATCAGTGACGTCTTAACTAAGGAACCCTGGACTAAGTTAAATGAGATTAATTTCAATCACCTGTGCTGGTCCTCGTCACTGAGAGCACGGCTTGAGGCTGCTCATCAAAGCTGGAACAGATCTCTAAAATCCTGTAATTAGTTACACTCGGTTGAACAAATTGTCTATGCTGCTTTACCTTAATCGTACATTCTCTGTGATTTAGTTGCCGTGAGTGAAAATATTGACACTAAACCTTTTGCAGACATGTGCAATATCAGCATTTGTTTGCTGATTAACTCCTAAAATATCAGCAAACATGCATGAACATATGCATAAGAAAAATCTTAACACAGTTTAGTGCTTTTTAGCATAATATCGTCTATAATTTCTAACATGGAGAGCAACAGTCAAGGACACAGTGTCTTGAGAAAATATAATTCTTGTGTATGATCATATATATCACTCATAGTAAAAAAAACCACCTTGCTCATTTTGGCAGCGTGTGTGAAATTCTAGATAGCGAGATAAAGAGAGGAATGCCAATGTTTATTATTGTAGCAGCTGAATCATCTGAAAAATTGTCTCCACTGTTTCCAAAGCCAAAGTCTTCATGAAGTCTTGTGGCTTAATAATATTCTGCAAGATTAAGCTTCTTCAGGGAAATTCCCAAACAATGCTGCAATCACACAGCCTGTTGTAATGGGACAAGAGTTATTACAGCTGTGGGACAAAACCCACAAAGCAAAGAATGACAAGAATCTTTATTTTCTTATTGACAACCAGGAGTTTTTTTTAATTAATGCAGCAGGTTGCAAGTCACTGAGGATTGCACAATTCACACAGTGCATGAAACCATGCATTTTCATTTGAAGCAAAACAAAACAAAAGCAGAATAAAAACTGCATTTTTTTCCCACAAGAGAAGCTTTGCATTGCAAAAGTGCAAAACTGCCTTTTTATACCAGGTGTGCCTCTGTACAGATCAGTTTTATAATTTTATCAAAAAATGTTGGTATTGTGAGGTCATCACTATAATCATTCATATGATGGCCCTTGTTGAGATGACATTTAACTTAAATATCTGCTAATTATTTATATAAAGGTAGATATCTCTGACCTATATGTGCCTCTACATATGTGTTGCAGGACTTATTTGTGTGATCCTTGAAAACCATGTAACCCCAAATGTCAGGTAAGAAAAAGATCCTTATCTTAATAACTATGGTTATATTTCCATCGAAAGATGTTTTCTATTGCTTTATGTTTGTGGAGCTTGCAAGTTGTGTTTGTTCAGGTGTGGAGAAGGATCACACACACGTATAATCACAGTGCAAAAAAGTTTTTGCTAATTTTCCAGTGTTTCAACATGACACTCTCCCTCATACTGAGGGATGAAACCTCCCAAGGAAACATTCAATAGTGCAAAGGACACGGGTGTGCTGTATCACAGGGGCAAGTGTCCTCAGCTTAATTTACATATCATGGGAGGAGCAAGTAGCTACCTGGTGCATATTTCAACATCAACAACATCATACTAGAAAAACAGTTTGATCAAAAACATAATTTATGCAGTGTATCACAGAAAAAAACTCCAACAGCAAATAAGAAAGGCACAAAACATTTGCTAGAAGAAAAAGATTATACAGTCAAATATCAAAAACGCTGGTGTGTGTTCCCCCACTCCTCTGAAGTTGAGCTTGTTCTCATAAGTTCAGTTATCACAGCAGGAAAGGCATAGAGTAAGTTTTGATAACAACATGAACGTTGTAGGCTCAACTCTTTTCAAGTGTCCCAGTAAACCATGAACTTGAAACTGAAGCAGCTAAATGGATTTCAGACATCATTAATTTCATTATGCACACCTGTGCTTTTCCTCCCGTGATGTGTCAGAACGTCCTCTGTGAGAAAAAAAAAGCAGCGCTGCTTTTAATCTAATTTAATTCTGTGAAGAAGGCCCTTCCTGAAAGCCATCTTAAATGTGGATCAGCATTAATTATGGAGTACGAGTCTAAATTTAACAACATAATTTCAGTCACCTGTGTTAGTGTGTTAGTCAGTGCGCACGGCACTGGCCCGAGGCTGCTCATCAAAGCTTAGAGAGAAAAAAAAAAAAACATTGAGAGAATTAGTTCACCAAGTGGTTTAAACTGCCAAACTTAACTCTACCTCGACTGTGCCCTAGTTGCCATGAGTTGATCTTTAAAGAAAAAAGAAGGAAGTTGGCAGGTTATCAGTTACCAACACGATGGACCTTTGCATTTGAAGGATTTCCTGTTTAAAAAACAGAATTCATCTGTCACCTACCACTGTGCTGTGGATCAAGCTCAGCAAGAGCAAGCTGATTAGTTAAACTTTCTGTCTGGCCTTTCTATTTTTATATTCCTGCATAGTACTGACAAAAACAAGTACAGAGAAATAAAGTCCTCTTCAAGTCACTCAGTTTAGTTGCTTGTCAATAAATTCTAATTCTTTCACACTTGTCATGGATGTAATGTGTGAAACTGGCTTCTGATTTTTGACTTTTTTTACTAAACATGAGTCTTCTGTTTGGGCAAATATAAAAGAAACACACAACAGTCTTCACCTGTGTGCGTTCGTACCTCCAGCACAGCTACTGTTACAGCCAGCTGACACAGATTCATCTCATCAATATGTGTCCGCAGCTGTGATAACCCCGTATCTCCAACACGTCTACTTCACCGGAAGAAAAACACTTTTGTCTTAATCATGCGTGTTTTAAGATATCAACAAAAAAGAATTTTAGGAGGCTGAATCGGCCTTATCTGGAAAGATACAAATCACTAAACTTGGAGACGTGCAGTTATCGGAGCATAGCAACCTCCTGTGGGATGTAATGTGTTTTAATTTCGCAAAATACAGTTGCAGAGGATAAAGTTTCATGTTTCAGGGTTTATAATGAACTATGATGTTGAATTGCATGTTTTGTTGTGAGATTTTAGGATGAGAAATGCTGATGCTCTTTGCATACGTTTGCATAACGACATACACACCTGAACTTTACAAAACACTTACAGTACATACTTAAGAAAGAGGTTTTTTTTGCAATGATTGTTTGTGCAATAAAAAATATTCATGGTTTTCTATGGGAGTTGCACATATTCTTCTGATGTACCTTGTACCTTGTTGTTATTAGTTACAGCAGCATAAAAGCAGCTATCCAGTGCGCTGTGAGGATTGCAGGCACGGCTGGAACGCATCATTGACCAATCACTTCTGCCGCATGTTGTATAATAAGCCGTGTGGTCTGTGTGGTCTGACTGAGCACATTAGGCTTCATAAGGGAGGAAAATGGCTCTGAAAGTATGACAGGTATGATAAACCTTTCTCTAAATGTGGTCCAGTTGGAATGCACGTCTAAATAAAACACAGACGAACATGTTGCTACAGGTGACAAATAAAATAAACCGGTGAGAGTTTAGCCAATATGAAGAGGCTTTTTTTCCAAACAGCCCTGTATGAAGTCATGGTTACTATCACAGGCGCCCGACATCAGAAATACCAGCAGCTTTTTATAGTTAGAAGATGATGATTTCACATTTAACTGCTGTAACTCTTCGACTGTAAAATATCCGCGGAGCATTAAAACGGCTCCTCTCTGTGTGGCGAAGCTCTGAAACAATGCAGATACCTGAAGTTTCTCAGGAGGCTTCGTCACTTTGACTTACAGTAACCACTCTAATTATAGTACCATCAATACAACAGTAAATAATACTGCTACAGCTTTGAATAATTACAACTGAGACTGGAACTTGAACTACCACTTTGACTACTGATTTTAAAACTGATCAGCCTAAGAAGAAGTACTGAGGTAGCAATACCACAAAGAAACAATACTACATTAAAAGTTAAAGTTCTGCATTAAAATTGGACTTAATATGTGGAGTTTTAAAGTGAATTTTAATTTAATAGATGTGTCTGCATGACCAACATTATCAAATGAGACCAACAGAGGCAAAGATTGGCTATTTTTATCAGTTTCTAATAGTAAAAAGTCCATCTCTTTCTCTTTACAGCAGGAAATCTGTCAGATGAAACACTTCCGCTTTTGGCCACAGAGGGTGCAAAAATCAACACAACATGAAACTCTCCATGGAACTGCTTTAAATCCATAATGATTACCAAAAAAATGCATTTCATGGCAGTACTAATTATGCAAAAAAAAGTCATCAGTGTTACATCTATCATGTATACGAATATGAATATCATTTCTGATTAATCACTACATCAGGTCATACCTTCAAGCAGCAATTAAATGTTGTGAAAAGTAAAGATAATAATAAACTTGCTATACTTTTGGGTAGTTATAAAAATACATACTTTATAAACTGGTCACATGTATATATACAAATGTAATGGAGTACTATAGAAAATATCATAAAATGGAAATACTCAGAGGAGATTTGCTGTGGTGCATTTACATGGAAAGCATAGCTTATTAATGTTATTAGTTACACCTGTGTCTTTTCCTTTTATCACTAAAGCTCTGTTGCATTTAAATGTGAACAGTCGCAGGTCAAATTTCACTGTTGTTCAACTTTGCTTAAATTTAATGTTAATAATTCCATTATTTTGAGAAGTTAATGTGCACAGTGGGATATATAACATGTTGGAGGCAAACATGACCAAAAACTTTATTGTTTTTCATGCTACATTAACTGCCCGACTGCTGTTACAAATCTGCTTCTCCTTTTATTGCTACTATAATTTCTATGACAAGTATCGATATATAAACGACAAACTGAGCATTTTGTGGTTACTGTTAGCGGAGGAAAAAGACAGTGGCGAGCTTTACGGTGAATTTAAAGGTTCACATGAGGAGAAAAGCCTGATTGCATGTGATCCAGCCAACCTGTGCTCGATGCCAGGACACACATGAAGAGGCTTTTCTTCACTGCTCCAGCGCTAAAGAGAAATCTTCAAACCCGTCTGTGTGGGACTTTCCACCGTGACTAGAGCTACACTCATTAATCAGCCCCAAAAAGCAATGTCAAACCATATTTGTCACATTTTTATGATTCATTGCTTTGAGAGAGGAGGAGAAAAACCCTCCCCTGAAGCTGGGATTTCACCCGCAACAAGCAATTCAAAGGCAATTTGTTGCTTTGTCATGTACAGGTTGCACAGATAGTGACGGATTGGCTGTCATCGGGTTTTTTTTTTATTTTATTTTTTTAGTCTGTGCAGAGTTCACGTCGTACAAGAAGGCGGAGGAGTTTAAAAACTGAGAGCTGTGATGTATGATCCCACAGATTACCCTCAGATTATCTGTGATCAGATTACAGCAGCTCCTGCTGACCCGTCAAATGTTTCAGATGGGAGACCGGACTGCCTCACTGCAGGATGATTTGACCAAGCTGTGAAGAAAATCAAGAGTGACTGCAGGAGAAACAATAGCAATTACTGTATCACTAAAAGTATTTTACTTTATTCCTTCATTATTAGTCTACAGTTTTGCAGTTAGTGTCATTAAAGCCATTATATGTAGAGAGTAACTAAAGTTCAGTTCAGCACTCACATGTTCATCATGTTTGTCTGCAGCATGTTTTACATATATATAACCACCGGGGGCTGCCATTAAAAAAAGTCTGCTTCTTATGATAGTTATCAGGGACCATGTGCACACACTGTTTTCTGCTGAAGTTTTTTTGGTTATCTGTAATTTTCAATCTTTCACAACAGGAATAGCAAAAGAAAAGAAAAGCTAATCGCAATTTAGTTATATTTGAATTAGGTTTGTCACAGGCAGTCAAATCAAATGAATTATTCATAAAGATTGATGTTTTTTAAAAAGAAATACTTCAGATTCGATACAGATACCTTTGAAACTTCACTCAGTTATGATTTAAAAAGCACTTTCTGCACAGCCCCTCTCGGCTGGTTGTCCCATCTGTGCAGAAGAGGAGAGACGTTAAGTGGAAGTGGCTCATGACTGCATGTGTGAAATAATAAGTTTCTACACCCTCACCAGCAGAGTGACCTTAAAGGTTAGCAGCAATCGCAGTCCATCAGGAGCAAACAGCACAAAGTTTTCTATGACTAAAATGAAGGTGGAGAAAGCGGCCAGTCAGCTCTTCGGTTTCTCCTGGTGACTAAGTTTGGTACTGCACAAAAAAAAGAACAAAATTTGCACATATACCGCCATTTCACGCTGTACCTTCCTCCCATCTTGAGAATACATGTTGAAATACTTTCTCACATATTCTTACGCATAAATTCAAGCGTAACCATAACAAAAGTATCACTTGACAGTGTCAGAAAAGCAGCTTCTGTCAGCTCCGTGTGTCTGGGGTGGGAAAATATCGTAGAAATGCCTTCACAGATTTGCGACCTTTTTGTTTTGAGTGTGGTCTTCTTCTGAGTCTTTTTCTTTCCCACAGATCCTCTTTAAGTAATAAGCGTCTGGTTTACATTAAAGAGAGCTCCACAGGAGTATAAAGGGGACGAATGCTTGTGTGAGTTGCACCGAAAAAAGAAAGATATTCAGTTGTTTCCAAAGTGTTTAAGTCTGGTTATTTTATCAGATTTTTACAGATGAGTGGAGGTGGGACAAAACAAAGTGGAATGTTTTAAAAGTGCCAAGAGGTAATAAAAGAAAATGTCTTGGTCTTAAACAGAGCTTATCCTGTGGATGATGATAATATTTGTCTGTCATCAGTCCCATTGGAGTTGTGGTGCTGAGTGTCTATTGGCAGTGGAGCTGCACTCAATTCATTGACTGCAGAAAGGGACAGTTGAGGGGTTATGGGAGCATTTTAAAGGTTGTTGGTCCAAATATCCAGAGATATTTTAATCAGTTGCTGTATGGCTGTTTCATGAGCAAAACAAAATGTCTGTATTGGCGCTTTTTCTGTCACAAATGAGCAAAATTAAAGAATTGTTGTCAGTTTTCTAGTCGATATATACACTGAACAAAAATATAAACACGTTTTTGCTCCCATTTTTTATGAGATGACCTCAAAGATTTTCTACATACACAAAATAATGATTTCTCTCAAATATTGTTCACAATTCTGTCTAAATGTGTGATAGTGAGCACTTCTCCTTTGCCGAGATAATCCATCCCACCTCACAGGTGTGCCATATCAAGATGCTGATTAGACAGCATGATTATTGCACAGGTGTGCCTTAGACTGGCCTCAATAAAAGATCACTCTGAAACGTGCAGTTGTGTTGTATTTGGGGGTGTCTGGGGACTCAGAAAACTAGTCAGTATCTGGTGTGACCACCATTAGCCTCATGCAGTGCAACAGTGCTGCGTTTATATTTTGGTTCAGTGTATATTATTAAAGTGACTAAATCTGAGCATGTGGCCTCGTGTGGACAAATTCTACTTTAAGCATTTTTCAACTCTTTTACGAGTCTAATTTTCTTTTACAGCTGACATCTTTTTAAATACGACTGCAATTTCTCATAAATAGCACCGAAATGAACAATATTTTTAGCATGTATTTAAAAACCTACTGCAAACAATAATTTTGCACCACCGTACGTGTAAAATTTGTCTTTCTAAGAGCAAAGTTCAATTGGAGTTTGTCCTTTGTTTTGAGTTTAAGAGCCACAAAGGGGAAAAGTGAGACCCCAGAGACAAAGCGCCGGGTTCCTCCATCTAATAACTTGTGGACAATTGCCAGTTTCAGCTTATATGGTGGGGGGTGATGTAATGTTTATACAATATAGGAATATTTCACTTCCCTGTCAAAGCAGTAACTCACCTGCGTTTATTCAATCCCCAAAGAATCCTCGGCTGCAGCAGACTCAGAGAGACAATGATCGTTCTGTCACCCGGTGGGACGGTGGGCGGTGCGATCCGCCCAGCTGAGGCCTCGATTTGATCTCGAAGGACCGTCAGTCGCTGACGGTGGGACTAACCTGGCCTGAGTTGAGAATAAACTAAACTTATTTGAATTTAAACCTGCAGTCAGAGGTGGATAAGGCAAAAAATGCGACACTACTGTGACCACTTAAACTAAAATCCGCTCTCCTTGCTGATCACACATTATGTCATAAAACTGTGATGCTCTGTCTGATCCAAGACTTCTTTTGTGATGAAGTATTATAATTTATTTTATATAAATTGACTTATTTAAATGCACATATCCCTTCAGCCGTTTCTGCTTTAACCACACACAGACACAGTTTGGTCACTTTGACTTCCATTAACATGTAAAAGTTTTTTTTTTTTTTATGCTGTAAACGTATAAATATTATTTGTAATGATTGATCAAGACCACCAGCGTTGCTATGCACATTTCTGGCTTCTCTCAGGGCTTCGCTAAAGTTGAGTCCCCACAATGTGTGAACAGCTTTACATCCCCACAGTGTCATTAATAAAAGTTCACGACTACGACGACTCCTTGTGAGGTGTCTTTGGAAAAGGCCATCCATACTGCTCCTCTAGTGGAACTTATCTGTGGCCAAAAGTGTAAAATCAGATTTATGTTTCTCTGCTGAGGTGTCCTGGTGGTCCAGACATAACCTCTCAGCTCAGGATTTACTCATTTTATTCTCTCTTCTCACACCATATGGATGTTTGATTCGTTATGGATCCAAAGTGTTTTAGATTCTATGTAATACAGAGACAATTGTGGCAAGAATGTGAGACTGGCTTGTATTGCAGGGTGCAAAATACAAACTTACAATACAAAAAGAAATTACTGTTGAGTTATAAGATCACAATATGCCAAGTAATCACATCTCTTTTATTCACTACAGGCCTTAGACAGGGACAAGTGGAACTAAAAATCCAACACATTGCTGCATGTTGTCATCACTATTAACAAATGCATGCATTGGAATCATAATGATTTGTGGAGGATGTCAGCCAGGTGTTAACGTTGCTAAATACTAGGTAACTGCAAGTATACACTTTTGCCTTTGATTTTCTGTCTTTTCCATCTTGCGTCTCTTAACATTTAAAATCACTTCTCTGTGCCGTCTCCGATGTTTAACACATTCAGAGTGGCAGCTACAAGTACGGGAGACTGAAAACAATATTAAGTGATATCACTATCGCTACTGCACTTGGCCACGCTCCACTAAAAATATGCAAAGAGTGCGGACGAGAACGCGCCATCACTTTTGACAACAACAGAGCCGGTGACAGCAATGATATTTTAATATGATTTGATTCTCTGTGATCGAGCAGAGCAGCCTTTTGATGTGCGATCTGATAAGTGGCGGGGAAGATGTGAGAGGGAGACACAAAATAAATAGGAAGAGGAAGATTTGAGGTTTGCAGTATCACAGATTCTGTTATGGTACAAAGTGTACCTGGACCTGCTGCACTGCAAGTCATAGCAGGCAGGAGGAGAGAGGAAGCCAGACTCTGAAACAAAAGGAAGTAGAAGTGCTGCCATTACTACTTATACAAAGACTGCTTCTACTGCAACCAGCACCTCCAACTAATTCTAGTTTTAACTTGATTATACTGCCATAATTAAATTTTACTGCTAATGTTTCTACCATTGCTGTTTATTATTACTGACTATATGCATTTTCTTATTATTAATTGTACTTTAATCACTATTGATACCACTCGTTCGTCATATTTGTTGTCATACCTGTAGTGCTACTGCTACATTTTCAACCACAAATAATAAATCTATGGTGGCACATGACTTACTACATATACATGAGTCTTGTACTTATAATTTTCAGGGTAATGTGTACTCGAGTAAATGAAGATCTGAAGAGTATTCGTTCAAAATAATGCTAAATTGCTTTGTATTCAAATACAACACAGCAGACAGTAAGACAATAGACACGACATGTTGTTATAGAGGAAAAAGAGAGGAAGGGAGGGATAATAAATATTGAAATGGAGAAAATGAGGTGTAAAGAGGGGTGGCAGGGTGATGAGGGGTGCAAGTGTAAGTGGGTTCATGGGTTTAGCATTGCTCAGTCATGTTCTCATGGAGCGTCTCTGCAGGCGGACTCTGCCAAGTCGAAGCTCACGCTTTATGTAATGCTTCAGAGGTGGAGTGCCGAGCTCTGCTCAGAATCAAACCCGCCTTTGTTTAACAAAACACCCACTAATCTGTGACGTTGGAATATTTTAGACATCTATTCTGAAGGAATCGGACGCCGTCAGGTAAACTTGGTGCACCCAAAGTGTTTTGACAGATTCCAAGGTTACTGCGGTATTTTGATGAAAGGCGGAGAAAAATATTTTGATAAGCAGGATGCTGTGATCCAAAATTAATGGCATATTGTCAAGCTGGTCTTCAGCTCTCTGCTGCTGGACTGGTTTGAGAAAAAGTCACTGTTTAACTCTGCGCCATTAGATCCAGGCCCATCTGAATGACATAATCATTACATCAAAGTCCACTGTGTATTTAACTGATATTTGGAAATCAGACTGTTAAAGTTATAAAAGTGCTATTAAAGATAAGAGTTTCTCAGCTGCACCTGTGCTCAGTCTGCATGGGGTTTGCACACAATGGCCAACTTTGGTTTTGTGGTGCAAAAAAAAAAAAAAAGTACCCTGAAAACATTGGTAAGATGTTGTCATAGCAACAGCACAAGCAACTATTGTAAACATCAACAACACAGATGCCATTTGGAAGTTGTGTTTTCAGTTACTTAAATCACAGTGTCAAGTTTTTTCTTTTCTTTTTAAATGACTTTTGCTTCTCCCTTTTTTTATTTAATTTCACATTTTGCCACGTAGTAAGTCCACCTATCTACCTGAGAGTGTGATCAGACACAGAAAAAGAACCCAGACACAGACAGTCTTTTGTTTATGCCGGTTGGGTATTAAAAAAATAGATGATAATCCTCAAAGGTATTGGCTCATGTATGACTCAGTGGAAATGTGCTTGCATAAGCAGTACATGAATATATGTAATTTTGAGCAACCAATCCTCCAGAATGTCAAAAGCCATCAGCATCTTTTGACCAGACATCTCTGTTAGCACGATGGTTTGTCAGGGCTTTCAACAGCAATCACAAGTTACTGTCTCAGCAGTAGGTTTGGGCATGAAAACAACAAAAATCTAGGAAAAAATCAGTCATCATTGAAAAAAATAAACACAGCAGTAGTTCCATCCATCCACCTTGGCCTCCTTCCCTAAGAGGTTTTCCAGAGCTAATAACAATGTCATAACAATAACTCAGAAAAGAAGAATTTTTACTGTACATAAACTGCAGTGAAACAAAAAAGGGGAAAGGACATAAATTAAAGGGGAACACACACCGCAGAGTGACAACATGTGTACAGGATAACAAAATAGTCCAGTGGAAAACGCACATTTTAGCAGAGCGCTGAAATTTGCAGGCAGTCCCAGTGAAGTTTGAGCACACGTTTCTTTATTACACCAATAAAACCCAAGAGCGGATCCTTTAACATCATTTTGTGTTACAACGGTTATGTGGCTTCGTACCAGTTCTTTAAAAAACAGTCACTGTGAATAAATTACAAATATGAGATGCAGTTGGAGAAAGCGAGACAGATTGGCTTCGAGCTCCTTGGTTACCGCGAAATTGTTAGCATCGAAAGCCTTTTCATTTTTCAGAACATCCAGTTCGTTGCATTGTGGGAGCACCGGCACGGCTGGAACGCATCAGTGACCAATCAGGTGGCTTGGCTGCAGCTTTCGGCAGCATAAGAAGCTGTGTGGTCTCGTCCTGAGAATGTGAATGAGCATATTAGGCTTCACGAGGAAGGGAAATGGCTCTGAAAGTATGACAGGTATGATAAACCTTTCTCTAAATGTGGTCCAGTTGGAATGCAGGTCTAAATAAAACACAGGAGAGACAGTTGCTACAGGTGAAAAATAAAATAAACTGGGGAGCATTTCTTAAATGCCACGTATCTATTTTTGTAGAGGAAAGTAAAAATACCATACCTGAATTTCATCATTCATCCAACCTGTGAAGGTGTTTTGCAAATAATATGATCATTTCTACATACATCAGTTTCAAAAGAGCAGAATCAGAGAGTAAAACTTCATCTTTTAATGTTTTCCCTGTTGAAATACATGCATTGTAACATAACAAGACAAATCTTTTACTAAAACCTTCTAATCTCACCCATCACACCATGACAAGGTGTACGCCGCAGCATGAAACGCTGTTGATAGAAAAGAACATTATGAATGCAGTGGCACTTGTAAACCACATCATCGAGTCTTATCTGGCTGATTATTTGAATCCCGTTTGTGAGTGCTTCTTTTGCCCTCAGATTGAGGCGTTCAGCCGAGGAGGTAAGTCCCGTTAAAAGGCTCGAAGCTCAAAGAGATCCCCCTCCGATGAAGATAAATATCATCCCCTATTTCTATGCGAAGTCCGTCGAGCGGGGATGTGTTCCCAGGATAAACACTGGGCGAAAAAACACGGGACTGCAAGAATTATGCTTCCCCTAAAAGCAGTGTAAAGCAGCGAGGATTTATCACGGATTGTAGGTCGTTCTCAACAGACGTGAAGACCTGAGGGAAGAAGTCTGGCCTGGATTGACTGCAATGGCTCATCCACTGAAATACTGTTTAGGTGGGAGAACTTAGAGAGAGAGCAGTAATCTTAATGAATAATACTGACTTCTTGCAAAAACAGATGGATTAGGGGTAATTCCATATTGATAACTTCATGATCCTTTTTTATAATATTACAAAAATTATTTATTTAAGCATTTTCCAAACTGCTTCCTCTGTTATGTGCTTAAGTTTCTGCAACTAAAACTACTTGGGGAATAATCAATCAGTCAAACAAAGCAATGTTTACAGCTGGTGAAACAAAGTTATGGTATCTTGTTGATCCAAAAGTGACCCCAAAGCTGCAATTGTTTTGTTCATATTTGATTCATATTTTTCATATTTGATGACATATCTGACTTTCCATCCAAACGCGTCTTCCTCTTTTTTTGATCCATCGCGTTGTTTGCAGGCCTGTGATTTCTATGGGAAGCACTTTTCAGGCTTTTCTGTCATTTAGGTAACTGGTTGGATTCCCCGGCACACTGGCAAACAGTAGCTTTTGTGTTCACTGTGCTGGATCACTGAGCAAGGAGAGGGAGGGAGAAAGTGTATTCTCTCCTCTCCACAGTTCGTCTTTTTTAGCCTGTGCGGCTTTCTCCTCGCCACCTCATGTATGGAACCTTTTCAGAAACGAGGCAGCCTTCGCTTTTTGGGAAAAGACACAGACTCATTTTTTGCATATCACACAGCTTTTACCAGACACAGATTCTTCTCGCTGTCTGATTGTGCTTTTTGACGTGTGAAGCGCGCTGAATGATTCAGCTTTCTTGACAATTTCCATAAAGATTTTAACTTCGGTTCACCTTTGAAATCTTCTCTCGGAAGATGACAACTGGATATGACCAATTATTTTCCAGAGTTACCATTTAAAATATACCAAAAGAAATAATAACTTCCTGATTTGAGGATGCACGGGGAAGTTTAGCAAGTTTTTTAACAAGTATAGTTCCTCCGTTTCACCCAGAAGTTTCAGCCACATCTCACATCCTTCATCCTCTAATGGAGTTTTCTCAGCTGTCACACAGAATGAAAAAATACTTTCGACTAAATAACGCATACTATTAATAAAACACTTTAACGTGTCATATTTCATATTCATATTATATTCACAAGTGTGCTGTTATATCATGTTGAATCAATCTTTTCTGTGACCGGTGTTTTTAGTACAAGGAATTGATTGCATTTCCATATTTAGAGCAGTAGAAAGCCTCCCTTCACCTGCTGTAAGATCTCCATCATCCGCTGGCAGAGGTCTGATGCAGGTTTTTCAGTTTGAGTTTGAGCGTCCAGCTGAAAGAGACTCTGATATACTGTTAGCTGAGAGTCAAACCACAAGACCTATGATTATTCAGCTCTACTTGAGTGATCCACCAGTATGTTATCAACCATATTATGGTGGATGTTTAATTTTGGAAGAAATAGTTCAAAAACTGGGCTCCTCTCTCTCAGCTGAGGACCCCGAGTGATCCTCCAGCGAACCCAATGGTGTGTCTTCAGTGGAAACCTCTAATCTCTTTGGTCACGGATTAAAAAAGGCTTCCAATTCTTGATTCCAGCTTTAGTTAATTTGGTGACCTTATCACTGCAAGCTGTTTTTCAGTGGACACTGTGTCTCCAGGCAGGGCAGTTCCTGATTAGCGGAGAATGTGAGGAGCACGGCGGTGAACGCCCTCTTGTTTTTGCTTCACAACATCGTCCACCTCCCTCCTCGCTTTGGGTCGAGCGTGATCTGACGGCGACTGGAGCACATGTGCCGGCCGTCAGCGATGTCAAAAGGTGCGTGTGTGCAATGTCACTGTCAGAGAGTCAGGAGCTGCCCAGCACCTCGACGCTTCAGCTCTGCAACCGCCCTCGAAGATCTTTGTCAGACGGTGAAAGGTCCATTAAAGTTTGTGACGTAATTATCTGTTCCAACAAGAGGCTGCCAGAAATTTAGTCTCTTTTGGGGCGATACAGTGTTCTGCCTTAAAAGAATAATGAGAAGAAAAGAAATTTGGAGATATAAGAGATGTGCAATGAAGCTGCAGCCATGTCTTTTTAGCTATGAGGCCAAAATGAGCCATTTCCAAACTGTCTTTGAGAGAAAAAACAAGCAAATAAATAAAACCTGTCTGTATTAACAGCTAACTAACAGATTCTGAATAGAAAATATATTCCCTGAAAGTGCACGTTAAATGTAAATGACTGCAAAATGAAGCATTGGTCGCTGGGCTTCTTTCCCGGCCACGCTGTGAAGCAGTTTTGATGATGAGCAGGACAAATAATGTAAACAGTGCATTGCTACATACTTTTCTAAGCATGGGGAAAATTCACTGTTACATAGAAGAGCAATTTTGTGACATACAACAGGAGGGTGTGGACATACTGTGTTTAATCACATGAGTCATTAAAAGGGAACAAAGTCATACATTTTATTCTCCTTTATTCATATCCAGCAGAAGCTACAGTAATATCGAATGGTCTCACTGCTCAGGATGCTGTCTGCGTGACACAATGAGTAAAGTCACCTTTACATCACAGAGATGAGTCAGCTCGCGAGTGAGAGCAGAAAGGTCATGCATTTCAGTGCAAAACGCTGGAATGATTCAGCAGCAATGTGGTCTCCTTTTATGGTGTGAGAAAAAGGGTTTTTAATCATCACAGCTTCAATGTCACAGAAACTATTATTGATGAATCAACCCAGTCAGCCACAAGATTAGATTATTAAATTATAACCAATGTTTTTCTTACTCTTTACACATTTATTGTACCAACAGTTATCACTGTGATTTGTCTTTTTTTCTACACTCACCTTTGTTTTGAAAAGCACCAACACAGTCTTACTGAGGAAAACTGCTGCAGTCTGCAAACTATCTTTAGCTCTTAGTTTGAACAATCTTTAGAGGAGCTTCACTTGGCAAAAACAAACAAAAAACCCCTCTAAACTTAATGTGACGTGCTGTTTGGTGTGAGTTTGAATCCAGAGCACACCAGAGCACCATGCTCTCTTAAAAGGAGTTAAACCCCCGTCTTTGGCATTGACTTACACATGACACACAGCTTAAGATGACTTCTTACTGTGGAAAGATGTCAGTACTATTTGACTTATTGTCCTCCATGGCTGCACCTCTCAAGTCTTGCTGTGGTCGCATTTAGTTTTAACAACTAAAAGATGACAAAGAGTGATATGATGGACAACTTACTTTTCATTAGATAAGCTGTTTTACTTGTTAAATACCACCTACAGTAAGTACACACACACACACACTCACATACAAAACTGACAGACTCTCGCAGCCTCTTTCTCCTCCTGAAGCGCGCCGAGCATGATTGATTGTTGGGAAATAGCGGTAATGTTGCTGCGCTGGAATGCCCATTACAGCGAGATTCTCGCACCCCTACGAAATTCCACCACGCCGGTGAGTCGAGGCGTCACGGGCAGACTTAAAATACGCCTGGAATCTACATTAATTCATGTTTAAAAGCACAGGGAGGACTCGCCGCTCACTGTTTAGAGAAAGATCTTCCACGAATCAGCTGCATCTGTTTCTCTCAGTTTCTCTCCCTTCGCCGCGTCTCGTCTCCGCTGCCCAGTCCATTTAAAGGCAGCAAAGCAAACACGGCCTCTTTCATGTGCGAGTGTTTTAGGCCTCTGTTCTGGGCCTGACCGTCTCATAAAGGTTGATGACACTTCACGGGCCGCTGGGTCACATTAGAGACGGCAGCGCTGCAGTGTAATCAGCTGAGACTGCGGCGGGAATGCTGGGATGAAGCAGACGATGAAACCTCCTACACTAAGTTTACCCACCTTTTTATTCATTAATTTCTACATCCCTCGGGTTTTCTCTCCTTCTAATTTGCACAATCTGTGATTATTCTCTCTTCTACATCTGCAAATAAACAAAGTAAGCCGCTCTGTGATTAATGGTAATGCCCTGAGCCTCGTCCATGATCCCTCTGTCTGGTGTTAATTAGCACTCGGGGGCTGAGGTTGACCATGATGTGATACTGGCTCTGATGTCATGGAGTCCAGCGACCTCGCAGGTCAGACGCCACATTGCACGCCGCGGCTTTGATGCTCAGGAATATTGAGTCATTTGTTAGAGTCCTTGGGTGGCATTGGATATCATCTTCCCGTGTGTCCCGCGCTGTTTGTTCTCTGCGGCCTGCAATCGAGACGTTACTCTCCGTTTGGCTTTGCCAGGTTGCAGGAGTGTGATTCCCCCAAACAGACAACTTTTTTTTTTCTTCCTCGTCCCCAACAACAGGGCGGCGGTAGTCACAACAGAGCTGGGAAACAGTTCTTCATTACAAGCCTTAATTACAAGACTGTTGTAAATTTAACTTACAGAGACATTGTTAAGATGGTGGTTTAGTTTGTAAAACAAGCTGAACACATCGAGGGAAAAAAAGAAGGAATTAAAAGGAATATTTAATTCAAAGTATTTTTCGAGTACAGGAAATATATGCATATGCACAACAAACAGGTAACTAGCCTCTCCTAAAAAAAGGTGGTGTCTTAAAAGATGTTCTGTCTTCGGTAGCTAGTTTGGTTCATAGATGGAGACTGTGTGAGTACTTTTCCCATTGGGACATCTGGACTGCTGCAGACTGTGGATTTGCTTGCTGTTGATTGAGTTTTTTAAAGTAACATAAATAGCATAAAGAGTGTTATAACAGATAAGTTTTGCAGTTGAGTAATCGGTGAAGTGCTCTTGTTCCTTTCTTAAGTTGATATGTTATGATTGAAGGCATCTTTTAAATAACTTTTCCAACACTGGTTGTTAGTCATTATTCAAAGACTGAACTCTGTAGTTACCATAAGCAGCAATAACACACATAGATAAACATATTCAATGAAATGATGATCTCAGAGATGAAAAACACATATTGCACAATCACATCTTAGTGTGTCAGGTTATCTTATTTCATTGCCTCTCGAGATGTCTCAGTTGGCGCATGCGTTTTCATTTACTTGTGTTTGCACGCGCTCACATCACACATGCATTTCTCTGTATACCTTCATGTGGAAGCTTTTTACTCTCCACACTCGCTGCATTCAGTTGCCTCTTGTTGAACCACGAAAGCCCCGCGATGCTGCCGACGAGCCAGCACATATCTGCTCGCAAACTATTTGCAACATTTTTTATTCGGGTGTCTGCAGTGACAGCACCGCTGTCTTTGCTGGCAAGTTGGCTTCAATGTGTGTCAGGGAGCAAGCACGAGCATGTGCGAGGCACCTGATCGGCGTACCAGTCAACTGATGTGTCAGTTGTACAGAAAAGGATAAAAACAATTTGAAAGAGCACAAAAGTGGTGTCAGCTTGCCACGTAGGACTAAGGTTACACGTTGGACAAGATGATTGACTGAAACATGGCATATGCATTTGACTATGTCAACTCATTTGGACGTTTGTATTGTTCGTCTCAGAGACCATTTGTACTGTCAAACAGCACTGCAGGAACAGAAAACTTGCAGGGAGTTGTCAAACATTTGCCAACATATGTTTGGTTGCAGCCAGGTATGTTTCACCAAGGAGAAGCGCTTACAAAAACAGAGTGACTAACAGAGTTCAGGGCCTCAGACATAATAAACTATAAATACTTTGTCTATCTTTTAATCCCTTCTAAGTGCCATGAAATAGCTGTGAGATCATTATTTTCATTCATAGTTGTGTTTCTGCATGAAATCCTGCCTGCATCTTAGGGTGGGACTTGACTTCTGGAGAAGCTTGTCAGTCTTAGGCTGGACAAAACCTGCAAACTGGTCACTGACTGATGAGCCAGTGAGATCATCCACCTTCTCCAGCACCCTCACTTACCGACAAGATGGAGGACAAAGACGATGAGGGAAATGTTATCATGTCGGGCATCAGGCTGTGTGTTTTTGCATTTGCAGTGAAGAAATAATGACAACAGTGATGGCGATGTTGCCAAGAGACGAATACACACGTCTGATGCACGTTGATGCTGCTGGTAAGCAAATTACTTTAATGGAGTTTATTTATATAAGAAGACGGACTGGCTGTATTGTTAATTAAATCTGCATATGACCTGAGTGACAACATGACTGACTGCATGATAATTATCTGCATATATGCATACAATCATGGAACAACAATGATAACAGTCAATTATTTGCAATTTGCATTTTAATTCTAATATTGTACTGATGTTAAGGCACATGTATAGAAAGGAAAGAAAACATTTAAAATCATAACTGATGGTATGAATTTGAAGATAGATAATAATGTAAAGTCTATCAAGTCCGATGTAATTTGCTTTGTTAAACTTCACACTCATCTTGCAGTTTGATGCTGTTTGCAAAATATGTTAAATACTTGTGTAACACAACAGTAAAATACTGTATATTAAATTACTATTACATTAAACTGTAGTGTCACACCACGATGCTAAATTGCATAAAAGTCATTAAAAAGTTCAACAGAAATCAAGTGCAGCTGCAGATAAAGGGAGCCGTTTATTTCATTACTCTTATTCCTTTTGCGTATTTACCTGTTTTAATCCCTGCTTTAAAATGCACATAAATATGCAGATCATTTATGTGATCTGGTGGCAGCTGGCTGGTTAGTTTTGGAAGATACACTGAGGAGACTCCTCTCAATATCCAGCTCAGTTTTTTGGAGTGAAGAATCAAAGTAAAGTTGAGCGTATGATGTGAATATCTGAGTTGAATTAGTGCTCCTACAGCCTACAGTGCTTTGATTTCACAGTTCATCTGACCAATAGTTTGCTGAAATCTTCCGTACCACCCCTTTGTCTGTCTTCTATAATGCCCTGTTGATCCTTTCTGCCTGGACAGCTCTCCTAACATGTTTTGTCACTCAGGTGAAGCTCAGGTATGGGCTGCATTAGCCGCCTCTGCACGCTAACACAAACTCTGGACATCAAAGAGCGCCACGAGGACATGCAAGGCGGCGGCGTCCAAACAAACAGCGAGAATCTCTCCTTTTCTCTGATGAGCGTGGCAGCCGGTGCAAGATCACTGCGGAAATATGTTAATATTTTCTTTAGCAAAGGTCAAATATTTAATCCATCCCCACCCATTTTTAATATGACAGTTAAGGTATGGTGTCAAGTTTGCAAGATAAATGGAAGCATGCCGTGTTTGACAGACTTTCACATTTCTTGGGTCAGAATCTGTCAGAGGAGAGTTGTGATACAATGAGGCTGTGAGAGACAAACAATGAGGCAGTAATGAGAATGACAAAATATTTTGGATGTCAAAAATGTTTTATCAGGGCTGGATGGTGGGTTGCAGTTGTGAATGATTATGAATTGTGAGTAATAGATGGAATAAATTTGTTGTGGTGAAGAAGAAAAGGAACCAGCTGAAGACGAAGAGGGGAAGAGGAAGAGCAGAAACAGCTACAGTATCAGGCTGAGACGCCTCCCTTATTCAAACACTTTAGTGCCTCATTCAGCCAGTCAGCGTCGCACTATAAATGTATTAAGAGAAGTGAACAGCATGTTCAAATATAGCACCTGATTAAGTCCAATAAAATTTCCTCTTCCTCTTTCATCAGTCTGATGGTTGAAAAAGTGACCTGTTATTTTTTGTTTTGTTTGTTTGTGTTTTTTCCAGCCTTCATGTTAACACCCTTTTTGATCTTGAAAATAAATGGTGTGTAGTTTTTTATGGGAAACTCTGGTGAGTAATCATCCATTTTGTTTGTCATTGGCATTGAGTTGCTACCCCCTAAAAACCTTTTGCATACCCACTGCTAGTGATGGAATAAAAATCAACATAATTTTTTCTTTGAAGTTTGACATTAATTGTTTTGCTGTTCAATTTCCTGGTAAATAATAAGTACATGATAGTTTCTCCTTCTTGGTAAACTACAGGAACCCTTTTTAAAACCTTTTTTAAAGATTTCAAGAGAATAATAACTCTAAAACAGTTAAAAAAAAAAAAAAAAATGCAGATGAAAGATCAAACTGAACGGGTTCTGAGTCAAACTGAGAAATTGAAACAAATCATAAAATAATCTCAGAAGGTGTTTCTCTTCTGTCCCCCCTTCGGTTTGAAACAACAGGTGATATAACCGCTGATTTAAAGCCGCTGACTGTTGCAGCACCAATTAGTTTGGTGTACATTTACATGTGTCTGGGGCTCACGGACACTCGTAGATCATGCTGACTCAAGTGGGAGCCGTTTGGCCTGGAGCGGCGTGAATGAATTATAACAGTTTCCAGCTCGAACTCGGAGGGGCCCCGTGTTGTGGGGATGAATCAAGCTCCTGCATCGCCAAACTGTCCATCTGAACAAATCACCTCGTACTTAGCTCAACAGTCGTATATTTCTGCAAATAATAAGAAGGTGCGGCGACATTTTCTCATTAATTTAGTTTAAGCACAGCCTCATCAAAAACAGACTGATGGTCATTTTTTTAAGATGACAACAACGATGAATGGACTGTCTGTGATTAAAGGTATTTTCTCTCACTAATATATTTCCCACATATTTATGAAAAAATATTTCTTAATGCATGTCATTTTGTGATTTTAGCATTTGCTAATTAGCAAAAAACACAAAATACTGCTGAGGTTAACAGGCATACTATTATTATTAGTTTCAGAGGTGTATCATAAACCAAAATACTGGACAAAATGCAGCTTTTATCTGACAGTAGTGCCAGATTAAATTTATTTTATCCTATCAAATTTTATGGAGTATTTAAATCAAATCTAACTCATAAGGGAGGATCACTTTAAGACTTTGGGATATTTATAATTTACTGAATAAGAGAAAAATAATCAGCTGGTGGCTCTAAAGGTAAAGGATCGCTGAAGTCATTAGGTTTCACCCTCATGAATGTCTCTAAAAAATGTATTGGCAATCAATCAACCAGTTGTTGTTACAGTAGATATTTTAGACACAGTGGCAGACTGACCAACCTGTGAAAAGACAGTGAACACACCGTAGCTGTCCTGTGTTTGACCTCCAGCATACCAGGTGTGTACTGTCTTTTAAAAGAGTCTGCCTGTGTGTGTTTGTGTTTGTCTTTGTGAGTGAGTGTGTGCGCGCGATGGTAAGAAAGAAATACGATCCTCCTAAATGGATGTAAAAACGTTTGCGGCGTGTTTTCAGAGTAGATTCATTGAGATTTGAGTTAACATTTCAACAAGTCCCTCATTTTGAAGAAAAGAAGAAATATGCTGCAGGTCATTTGACTCTTACTATTTAAAGCCTCAAAATAGTTAACTAGAAAAGAAACACACCACTTTTTTAAAAATAAGCTTTCATGTCTGCAAATCGAAATCTCCAGAAATCTATGCATTTTAAAAAACTCGAACTGGCTTCTTCTGAGGGATGCTGGACCGCAAGCCCCCCTCCCACCAACACACACACACATTACAGTGAGCACTCTCATTGTCAGGTTTCCAACACATGAGGCAGATCCCAGGACTCGCTAATCAGAGGGCGATGCTGAGAAGAAGCCTCGAGACATGATGCGAGATAAAGACGTGGGATAGAAAAACACTGCGAAAAACTGAACATCCTGCTCTTCGCGAACCAAGTGGTCTTTGTCCTTTTATTTTCCTCCTCCACACTATTTGCTAATGAGGACTTGGGGTCAGTGTAATTGTTGCAGGAAACACCGCTCTGATCAGAGGTGCAATTTGAGGGAAAATGAGGTTCTGTCGGATGACCTCATCTCTTTGGTCGGGCGGGCCGAGCCCCGAGGCTTTTCTGATTTGTCTTCTTGGGTCAAAGGCACCACACATGTGGGATGTGTATGTCTTTGTATGTGTGTGTGTGTCACAGAGTCAAATGAAGTCACTACAGGGAAGAAATGCCAGTGAGGATGAGTCGGGGTGAGGAGCTGAGATGATTAGACCACCTACAAACGATTCAGCGCCAAGTCGGGGAGATTTACTCAATTTTCAGTAGAGTGGTTCTTCTGTCTTATCAAAGTTCTCGCAGCAGGAGTGCTGATTGGGGATCTTTGATTAAACAAGAATGCGGCTCGATTTACATGTAATTGGTAAAGGATGAGTTAACGTATCATTCTTACTGTCTGTAAAAGCTAGTGCGTTGGAGTTGGACCAACTTCTACCCCAAGCTAGAAATCAGAGATAAACAACGCTTAATCACAAGGCATGAAGCCGGGTAACAAAATGAGTGACTGTGCAGCATGAGGCTCATTTAAGTGAACTTTTTAGAGCATTGTGAGTTTCTCTGTTCACTTTCTGAAGAGCAGTTTCAGATGTGAGCGTGTGTGGCGATAATAATAATAATAAAACGTCATAATCAGGGTGAGTGTTGAGCCACTCCAGGACCATGTAATGAGAAAAGTAGAAAGATATTATACATGTGTGCATTATTAATGAGGAAAGGTCTTACTTGTGTGTAATGTGTGTGAAAATGGTGGTTTTCAACTTGGGGGGTACTTATGGAAGATAAATTTGCACGAGATGATTAGAGGGATAAGAAACAAAAACACACTTCTGAATATTTGTCTTATACAAAAGTAGGTTAATCATTTTCTGACTTTTCTCAATTTTTTTCCCTCTTTCTCTCTTTTGTCTCACCTAATTTCTTCAACCTTTGACAGCACAGGAAGTAATCAGCGGTCATTAAAGCACATTATTACAGTTGCTAATGGTTTAACTACAGAGTTAAGTAATGATCCCGTCTATGCAGAGGAACAGCTTGTGATATATTTTTAGCTTATTCAACAACAGGAGAAGGTCGACTTCGTGCAAAAATAGTGAATCACAATGAATGACTAAACTCACTGAAAAGAGCACATATAGTTATAAAATGACTTGTTTCATTATGTCCTCAGAGAGGGTGAGTACATACAACAAAACAAGTAATGGAGGCCTCTGAAAGAATTCCTTGTCTGCTTATTCCACATGGTGCAGCACACAGTTTCTCCTTTAATCATATCATATCTTTGATCCACCCACCTATTGGAAAATTAAAGGCTCTCACTCACAAATTCTCCATTAGTTGGGAAATGTGTGCACTGGACTGGTTGTCCTCGCCAAACCTCCACCACTGCCAGCTGTGGCCAAGCCTTACAGCAGAGGAACAGGACCAGACAATAGGTACACTCAGACTGACTCCAGGTCAGCGGCTGCGTTCAGATCCTGCATCTTTTGATCTCTGTATCTTTTGTGACGAACGCAGTTTTATATCAAATAAAGGACGGAGTTTATTTGATCGTTTAAAGAGACGCAGATGACACGCAACGAGGATCAGAGGACAGATCCTGCTCACAGGATGTTGTGATTATACGGTTGCGTTTTCAGCCGATGGAGACAAATGCATTCTTCCAGAGATAATTTTTATGGAATTTTCTGCCTGTGGAGATTGATAAGAGATGGGAATGACATGTGACAAAGATCCAAATCTCACAGTACTTAAAGACACTTCCACAGGACACAAAGGTAAAAGGAGGCTGCGACTTCTCTGAAAGCTTTTATTACCTGATGTACCATCAAACTGTCAGAAGAAAGAAACAAAACTAAAACATTTTCCAGCCTCGGAGCAGCCACAGAGAGAAAATGTCTTTTTAGAAGGGGCTAAAATGCTATTGTGTGCACATAATATATAGTTTATTTGCATTGTTTGATAATTAATTTGCATGAGATGAGAGAGAAAACAATACTATTCCACTTGATTGCTTTTGCACCTTGTAATTTGAGCATTTCCATACTCTATTGTATATATTTTTATTCTATATGTATTTTTCTTTTGCACATTCGGCCTCTGTATAAAATATTTCAAGCGTTGTTTAAGGAGCTGGACACTCAAGAGTTTCATTGTCAGAGATTGCTCAATGTATCTGCTGTCCATATGATAATAAACTGAATCTTGAAACTTGTGCAGAACAGCATTTTTCCCCAAAACCTGATGTACGCTGGACTGAATTGCCTTTTTACTAACAGCAATTCCCTACAAAGCAAGTGTTGTGTACATGTCTTAATAATTCATCCTCGAGCTAAAATAAAGCTTAATTACAGAAACTCTATCCACACCGATCAGCGAGGATTAGTAACTTAAGCTGCTGCTGGCTGGAATGAGTGACTCTGCCTTGCACACTGCCACAGTTATTTAATGATTTCATTTGTGCCAAGGAATTAAATGTGATAACAAATCATTCAAAACATGCAAAAACGTACTTGCATAACTTACAAGTGACGTCATATTACCTGCTCAAACACAACGCGTCCTCCAGACTGATCACAAAGTGCATCTTTTGTTATCGTCTTCCTGAGAAGCAGATGTGTTTTGTGGTCTGACACCTGTATCAACAGTATCATTTGTTGGCTGCCCAAAACTATTACCAATCACTGTTGTTAAAATAAAATTGCTTTGATTAGTGTAATGGGAAGATCGTTGTCTACTACTCCTTCAAACTTATGAAACAAATGTTTATGGTCAAGAGGAAATGCAAAGTGAAATGCAAAGCCAGCCACCTTGACCTACTATTTGACTACATGACAAACAAAAGGTATTTTCACCTGAACGTGAACATGTGTAGTTATTGTCTGCTCATAATCAATGCATCCAAATCAGCAAAGAAGAGAAAAACAAAGGTTATGGGATCAGAAATGCATAGAAATAGCAGTTTTACGCAGACTCCAAGTGAAATCTTAATGCCAACATCTCAAATAGCTGTTTTTCTTTTGCATTGCACCGTTGGAAACCGTGCAGCCACCGCCGCCGCCACCAGGTGACAGACAGGAACATGTCAGTTTCCACATCTCAACACTGAACAAACATACAAAACCCTGAGAGCCGCCAAAACTCTATCCCCCTTAATCTCTCAGCCTACATCACAGACCAGGAAGCAGTCAGACAACCCCCAACCCAAAGCCAAGGGCAAGCAAGAGAGCACACCTTCGACTGCGGAGAGCAAACAGGGGAGAGGGGAGATCTATATTTCACAAAGCGGGCCCCGGCACTCGGGGCTTGGCAAAAGTAAACAATAGCACTAGCAGGCCCATAATTGATGGCACCGTTCCTTTTAATACAGTAAATAGATGTCAAACAGTGGAGGAACGCAGCGACCAGATTACAAAAGATTTGCAACACCCCGGGATTACAGAAGAATGCCTCCCTTTGATCTTGCACTACTTAGTCTTTGATTCCCTGTAATTACTCGAAGCAGCCACTTTCTTAGGCAGGAGCTGAAAAATGATGTATGGCCTTTAACAATTTCTTAATTTCAGGAGGAATTAGTGACCAGGCTCTGGTTTCTGCACATGATGGAGACCAAAAACTGAGGTGACATTTCATGCGAAGGACAAGAGTTCATTTTGGTTAGTTTTAACGTAAAAAAAACCCACATGCAAGCTGTGTTGATGTTGTTGATGTCAGTTAGTTGGTGGGTCAATCCAGTATTTTATCCCAAACTAAAGATCAACTGCAATTAAATTTTGTAATGACATTCATTGTCCACAGAGGATGGTCATACTTGTATTGGTTTTCCACTGACTTTTTCTATAATGCCACAATGAGAACGACATTGACTACTGGATGGATTTCCATGAAATTCAGTATGGATGACCTTTCCCTCGGCCCCACCAGCCGGTCAGAGTTTTCATTCAATCTGTGAAATATCTCAAAATTTACTTGATTGGACCAGATTTGGCAAAGACATGGTACTGACTGAGTTTTCCTTTAGCACCACCATGAAGCTGACATTTGTGGTTTGAAGTAAAATGCTGATACAAATATTCATGTTCTCCTCAAGATGTATTATAATCACTTTGGTGATCATTGGGAGCATGTTGATGTTAGCATGTAGCTTAAAGTACCTACATGTAAAAGTACAGCTTCACAGAGGTGCTAGCACCAGTTTATTTTGTTTATGTATCTATTTATCCTGCAAAGTAATTCTTAAGTTGAATTTGAACCTGAAAAACAGCAACGCTATTAAGAACTGATGCAGAGAAGTTAGAACTTGATGGGTACATAATTAACAAAAGAGTGCTTTTGCACACGGATGCAACATTTATCAAATCTTACCTCCAAACCAGATAGATGCCGTTTTTCATTCATGTAGGTGCATCAAGACCACCATGAAGAATTTGAACATTTCCGACTCCAGCATTCCCCCGGCACAGTGAGATGCATAATCATACTCGAGACATAGTGGTTTGAGATTTTAGATGCCCATTTGTCTGCAAGGTTTTCATAAGTACCTACAAATCCTTATCGTGTGCGTGTTAGGAATATGCTGTCTAAACACAACTCTCATCAGCTCCCATCCTGTGTGTCAGTGAGAGTTAAGTGCTGAGCGTCATCGAGGCGGCTCGCGCAGATAGCTCCACTTCCTCCGCTTCCTCCGAGAGGTGGCGGCGCGGGTTGGCGATCTCAGCAGTCGCATGCTACGGAAGAAGATAGCAAAGATAGATGAAAGACTGCCTGCATGTGAGGCTGGAAGAGAAGAAGATGAGACGGGGGTGAAGTCTCCAAAACAATTCCATTATTGACACAGTAAGTGCAGGCAATAAGGGTCTCCTCTTCTGGGTCCTCATCAAAGTTCTTTACAGGAGGCCAAGAGGGAAATAATGCGCCAGAAAGCTTGAACCAAATCACTCTCAGGCATCAAAGGATTGCCATTATCTCACACAAATACACACATACACATGAGCTCACAGCACTGTCAGAGGCATCTTGGAGCACCGTAATGCTTTGATGTGCATTTATCTGGATGTTGCAAGCCGGTGTTGCAGCCCATCGTATTTAGACGACCGATTTGAAGTTTCCTGAAGAAGACAAATACCGATATTTGTGTGGGTAACATAAAACATTCTGCCTTGTTCACAGCATATTTTTTAATATTTATATAAATATTCTCACAATTGAATCTCACATAACTCAAGTCTTCTTTTACTTGCCTTTTGCTGGTTCCTGGACCAATGAGTGGAATAGTTTGCAACTGTTGGTAGGAATGTGTACTGTGTCACCTGCCTGCACATGCATGTACATGTATGCCATCATGTGTGTGCTATTACAGCATCAAACACAACACCTCTGGATTCCTTTGTTTTATACAGGGCAAGTTGTTGCCTTCATATGGAAAATGTATAAAAAAAACATGAATATAATAGAATGCTATTTAAAGTTAAAGACAATTAAAGACTTACATCTTGCTGTTAAAGTGGATTATTCACCATACCTTATATCTGACAAATGGTGTACTTCAGCTGTATTACAAGTCTAATGTGGACCAAAAGCAACTTATCGGTCTAACCCTGCGTAACAGTGGCACTCTCCTAGCCTGCATCCTTCTTCGGGATTTAGGCGAGGCTTCCTCTCTGCTGAGTTTGTTATCCCTTCGCCCTTATTCTCTTAAATGCCCATGAAGATAAGATAGCTGAGCGATAAGCGAGCGTGCACCTCCTGCACAGAGCAGATACAGCGGACAACAAGAGGAGCAAGTGTGCCCATCCTCTCCTGTGGGTCTTAAATTTCAAAGAGAGATCGGTGTAGGTAGGATGAGCCGGGACGCTTGCGAGACGAGCAGTCGTTACAATCAGAATTAGGCAGTTTATTGAAATTTATATGCTGTGATACTCAGTTATGAAACATACCCTGATCCATAAATAACATGATATGCTCCCTGTAACGAGTGGGTGGATTTTGAGTACATGCAACAGATCACCTTATCTTAGCATGACTCTGTGTGTGTGTGTGTGTGTGTGTGTGTGTGTGTGTGTGTGTGTGTGTGTGTGTGTGTGTGAGTATAAGAGAAAGAGAGTCCAGTTTTTAGGGAGGCAGAGATAATTACAGTTGAGGGTTCAAGGCCTTGCTCAAGGGCACTTAAGTGACCACCTAACACATTTTAAAGACAGGTACAAGTGTTGCTTTTTCATTTCAACTGAACCACTGAATTTTTTTACTCTGTTCTCCGGACTCACTCCACACTAATTCCATGGAAATTATCCATTTCTGTTATTTGACAACGAATAAATTGCTTTTCTCTTATTTAAGAATTAAACGTTTCATGTTTGATGCCCCTGGTGGAGAAAAGTCCTCAGATAATCCTGAGATAACCAAGACGCTTGAAAGTTATCACGGATCGCTGCATGTGCACTTGACACACACTCACACACCAAACAGGCCCAAGGACACAGATACACACAAAGCTGCTCACACACACACGTGAGTAATGAAAATTCAGTCGATGACAGACAAAGCTCTATTGTGCCACATTAATAAGATTTAATACGGAGCTTTCTTTTTCTCCAACACTGGCAGACCAACTTGTTCTTGTTGGCAAACTCATCTTATCTCAGCATCTTCCAGCCATGTCATTCATTATTTAGCCTCTAGCTTATCTAAACTGAAAGACTTCAGTTTTTCAAAGGCGTCCTGACTCCCTCGGGCAGGAAAATGTAAAAGTTACAGTTCCATTTAAGAGTGATATGAAATGCATTTGGTTTGCACGACGCTTTATTATAACAACTCAGAAAGAGAAGATAGTCAAACCAAGTGCCAGATCTCTGTGTGCATCAACTGTTTTCATTTTCCATGTTTACTCCAGCGCAAAAGAGGCATGCAACAACTGCTGATGTCTCATGTGTATATTGTTATACAAAGCCCAACAAAAGTCAATGGATTCCAGTGAAATCAGGGCATATTTGCACTGATGATGAGGGACGCGAGCATGTTTTGTGCTGCTTTGTCACACCATGCGGGACGTTGCTGGACAGATGCCGTTTCAGACATTTTACATCGCCATGCCGTCGGCCTCTCCGCAGTCTTTTTCTGTTTTGTCTTGACTGTCTTTACACTTTCTAGGCAGGTGCAGCAGATTAAAATGTGCCTTGTTGTCTGTCTTGTGTTGATCTGTGAGCATTGCCCCTGTCAAATAAACTGGTGAGTGAAACGGATCCATTGCTTTAAGCTAATGTGACGACTAAATGCCTGCAGCACAAAAATACACTGTTATACAGCGATGTGTATACAATTTATATCTAATATAATGTGTATAAATAACTCATATATTTTGTTTTTTCACACTGAATTTGATTCCTTTTACTGTGTTGCAATTCTGTGACTTTGTCTGCAAACACTGGCATCATTTTCTCACTGAGACAAATTCCTGAACATGTATTTTATTCAGCATTTGACGGGATTCATATTGTGATATTGGGAGTTTGGGTTTTGTGCCAGGGGGAGGCCTAAGGGCTTGCCCTACATCATTCATTATGCCCTTGCCCATCAAACAGCGCAAGCTGTACTGCACTGGAGTCATTCCAAGAGGGCTCTCGTCATTAGCTTGCCACTTGGCGGCCAATTGCTGGAGCAAAAGAGACAAAAGCTGTAGTCCACCCCTGCATGCTCTGATTGCTCTGGGAGAGAGAGAGAGAGGAGGGATGGGGGCCTCCTTTTTGGCATGGCAGAACATAGATTCTAGTAGCGGGTCGGTTGTGTGGTTGGTTTTGGCACAACATGTCCAGTACAGAGGTAAATGGGGTCTCTATCAGCTCAGTGAGTTTTCAGTTGACTTTGATCCTTGTGGTTAAAAAACACCACCACACATAAGAATTAACATCCAACCTAAGGACAGATGCAGAAAATAAGTTTACAGTCTGTTCTCACCTTTTTTTTATTTCTGTCATTTTTACTCAATTAAAAATAATCCTCAAATTCTTCATAATAGCACCGTCTTTGTTGTCCTGGCAGGTGTTTGATCCATAAGATAAACTAATCATTTCCAATAAAAGTGAAGGACAGGAGAAATATCTGGCAGATCAGCAGACAAATAGGCGTGCTTTTGTCCGTGATTTTGACATGAAGAAATGACAACAAATAAAAGGCTTGGATTCATCTTGATCCTCTTCCTTCTCGTCGGCTCTTTTACTTTTTCACTCACGCTCTCTCGCTTTCCCGACCGGTGGATTTTGCCATGCTGTGATCCTCCTGCGCCTCCAGGCCCTCAGGTTATTTGGATATTGCATGGAGTCAAAGCCCTGTCAATCAGATAAGCAGTGACCTCACAGACCCCGCAGATAAGACGTTACATGGCAAGAGGAAATGGCAGACAGCAGGGGACACAAGGCCCGACTATGAAGGCTCGGTGAAGCGAGACTGATCACAACGGCTCTTCAAACTCAAAACGGCTGCCAAGAATGAAAATATATTGCTTTCTCCTTTTCTTTTTTTCAAATTTACATTGACTAAATCTGATTTGGACCTCATTGGCAAGTGCTTGTCTTTTCATCTGGTGAAAAAAGTTTGCAAGGTGTTATAAGTTTCTCTCACAAAGGGATGAATGGAAAAGGAACATTTTCAAAAATGAATGATGCTTTGCAGAATTTTATATTACACATACATTAGCCTTAACATAAATGTTATCAGCAGGGTTGAAAGTTTTGTCATTTTTATGCAATATTTTTCAGAAATGTTAACCCCCCCCCACCCCCCCAAAAAGCGGTAATTATGAGTCTTAATTATCACTAATAGACACCCATATAAAAACAAAGCATTCATGCAGGACTTAACAGTCTCAATAAATGGCTTGCATTTCGCCTGCTAGACTCACTGAGGTGGTTGGAATAAGACAAACTTGCCAGTCATTCCGTTACACTGGGAAATTACAAAAGGATGAATGAAGGGCGAGTCTTTGTTTAGGACGGCAGCTTTTGGGTGGTCCTCAGGTTGGAAGCCCTCTGGGAGGGATCAAGGAGACCTCCACATGTAATACCAATACGGCGACCTGTTGAAACAGGGTAGATGCTAATTCAGAAGCAACAGCCACAACCGAGAATACATTTTCCTCCACCATTTGAAAATGAATTTTTCCACAAAGCTATTACTTCTCATTCTTCCTATAATTAAATAATTGTGAGTAATTTTTGGAAAAACAAACTGGTTCTAACCCACGTCTGAGTAAAAACCTCAGATGAATTACATGCATAAACGCATAAGACATCTGAACCGCTGCAAAAACACCAAAAATACAGCATAACACAATACAAACTGTTGATTTAAATTATATTGTCCTCAATACATAAGCCACATTATTATGTAGGGAAATGTTTGCTGAGCCCACACACTCTTTCTTTCGCTTCAGCACCCTACTTCATATTCACACATATTTAAACATAGGTCTGGGAGCTGCCCAGGACAACCGCAGTCCTCCACTGTTTGCCACTGAGCCAATGCTTCAGTTCTTTTCTCAAGAGCCCCTTGATGGTTGTTGTTCAGGGAGGGGATAGAAGTACTCATTCAACCCCAAACAGTCTGGGAGGTTCAGACACTTCAGTCACAAGCACTCCTCTAAGTGAAAGGCTTACTGCTGCAAAGATGAGATATTTCCAACCAATTAAAGTCAGTTTAGATGTTTTTTGTCTCCCTAATGGAACAAATTCATTTTTGACCTGATGTAGCAACACTAAATGCAGAATGTTTGTTGTGTTAAAGAGAACAACACAATTTTTTAGTATGTGTACATATACTTTAAATATACTATTTTTTCCATAGTTTTGTTATTTGAGTTTGTGGCATTTTGTTTTTTCCAAGATTTCAAGATCATTGTTGCAGCATCTTCTGATACTGCATCGCTGATTAGACATTAATGAGTTTCATGAGGTGTCTGACATAATTTGCCAGACCTAATGGGACTACGTGCAGTGGCAAGAGCAGCCCACCCTCCATAATGCCTGAGCACTGTAGGTCTTCAGATGTCTGAGGATTCAGGTTACAAAGACCATTTCTGTGTGTTGCTGAGGATTGTGGTTTAACTGTGCTTTTGTTGTTTTTTTTTTTTGTTTTTTTTTTCCCCCACACATCACCTTTTATCCTGCACACTTTTAGGTATGCATGGTAGTATCTTAGCACTCCTTTCTCCATATTATGCACATGGTTTGAATACCAGCGGTGGTAAAAACATCCATTTTAATCTGGGCCAGTGCCAAATACATTCGTGCATCTTATCAGCAGGCTTCTAACATACCAATACAACACCGCGTACAGCTGCACAGCCTACGTGATCCTATTATAAGCACAGTAACATGAACATGAAAGTGAATTTGACAGTAAACATAGGAAAACACTGGCTTAAGGTATGGAGGCTTTGTGTGCAGGTGTTATGTGTAAAGAAAGGCCTGGCCCAGTGAGCGAGAGGTTGGTGTGGTGGATTCATGACAGCATTTTCTTTTCAACAACTACATTAAAGCCCTGAGTGCATGAATGACTGAGTGACACTGCTTTACGTGACGCTCCATAAATACCAGCAGCAGATGCCAAAAGCTGCAAACAATTGAGTGAAGTGTGTGCTTGCAGTGCCCTCTATTGCCACAAGATGAGACTGACAAGTGGATCAATTATTATTTAAAAGTGTTTAGCATCATATTCCTTGTGCATAAAGAACTAGATGGCCTGGCTCCACAGTAAATATACTAAATGATCTAAATTTACCATCAAACCACTCAGGTCACATTTGGTTCATTTAAAAGCAACTCAGAGAACTATTTAAATCAATTAATTATTCTCATAAAGTAATTTATTTGTATGTCATCATGTTCATTTCCCTCTCCAGTTACCTAATCAGAAACAGGGATATTTGTGAAGTGTCTTTATAATCTTCAAAGTCCTGGGCAGTGGTTATGATTAAGGTGCCTCCCACTTACACAAAAAAGGAAGTAAAACTATAAGGTTAGTGTTTCAGTTTGTAAACTCTATCTGGACAGTGCTGAGGTTGGTTCTTGAAAATAAGGGAGTTAAACAACTAATCTACAGCATGTGAAATACATATAAATATACATAGATATACTGTCAATATATACATCTTTATAAAAATAATAACAGTAACATGCAGGCATACAGTGTAAAACAAGGACAACAGCTCCAGATGGTAAAAAGAAACACAAGATATTAAACAACTATGTAGAAGTGTGTAAATATGCATGTGTGTATTTATTGTGTGTGTGTGTGTGTGTAAAATAATAACATAAACAGTCACACAGACAGAAGGCCTTCTGTGAAATGGTGCAATGTTAAAATAAATATGATGACTGCAGCATGGAGCTTTACACACATCATGTAGGTGTTTGTTTGTGTTTAAAAAAATAAACTCAAACAATAAACAATGCACAAAAAGCGCGATTATGATGCAGACTTTTGTTTTTATTTTTGTTTGTTTTGTTTTTTATAGTGACGTGTCGTTCTGCTCTCTTTATTTATGAATGCACATTATTTATTTTATTTATTTTATTCGCAGTAACGCGCCTCCTCCAGCTGCGCGCATAAAAAACAGCTAGTTCCGGTTTACCCGGAAGTGAGCATAATTTCCCAAAGATGGCGGAGCAGGGTCCGATGGCCATAGCGATGCGGCTCCGAAATCAGCTCCAGTCCGTCTACAAGCTGGACCCGCTGAGGAACGAGGTGAGCGGCCGGGTCGCTGGAGCTCCGCCGCTCCGGGATGCGGCGCGGCGGGGCGCGGAGCTGCGGCGGAGCCCGGGGAGAGCGGCGCGATGTCCGGGAGATCGTTGTCCGAGTCCGCGGCGCTGTTGAGAGGGAAAGATGGAGGAGGGGGAGGGGCGGGAGTGCGCATGCGCGGAGTGTGTGCGTGCGCGTGTGTGTGTGTATTTGTGTGTGTGGGGGGGGGGGGGTTCCGACACCCCCTCAAAGATGATCAGAAATGTGTCGGTCAGTTTGTGTTCAGGCGACAAAGTCAGCTGTGTGTGCAGAGTTTAGTTCAGTGTGTGTGTGTGTGTGTGAGTGACGGAAGCATGTTGTTACACTTGTTTGTTCAGTATCGTTTAATTTTTGGCCCAT
>JBAJHX010000053.1:4180139-4233569 GCA_037176925.1 Amniataba percoides
ACACACACACACACACACACACACACACACACACACACACACACACACACACACACACACACACACACACACACTTGAACTGTTGCAAATGGTCAGCCAGCAGCACGTCTCCCATTGAGCTTTATTCATTAGGTGCCCTCACACCAACACATTTGCTATTCATGGGACACTTCAGCTTCCCTCCTTCCCTTCTTTTCTTTCTTTCTTTCTTTCCTCTCCAAACACGCCACAGTGGCAGATGCGTGCCATTATTACGCGCGGCTCTGCGGAGGCTGTTTAATGTGTTAGAAAGGCGGGTTAACCTAATCAATCACGTCCACCAGGGCTGTGTTAAAGACACATTCGTGGAGGGGAGAGAGAGAAAAAAAAAGAAAACATATGGTGCAAAGGGAGGGCGCAAAGCTGCGGACAGACCGGGACCTTCTTGTGACAAGACGCATTCAAAGCCCGGACAGAGGGTGGGAAGAAAGGCGACGCACGGCTGCTAATTGAAGTCAGTGAAGCACTTTAAGAGGTCAATTATTCAAAAATGTTTTTTTAACCAAGCAGGGCAGATTTTCACCTTAATCTCTAGGGACAAATCCGTGTTATTATAATCTTATAAAAGCCAGATTGTGGAGGATGACTTTATCTCATATCACATTCCTGTGGAGATTTACGAGCTCACAGGTCACTTTAACACCTAAAATATCCTTTTAATGGTTTAATTTTTCCCTTAGACTTTTATTTTTATCATAAATCTCACCTCGTGTTTGTTTTTTATTTTCATTTTATTTAATTATCTATGATCTTGTGTCATTTTTTTCTGCACAATCACACAGCCAACCGCCATCCGAGAGCTTCTTGAAATATCATATAACCTTTATTTACATAGATGCTGATTAAATAGACTGTTACAATAAAATTATCGCATAGGATGTTTTGATATTTATGTACAGAACTCAGAGCGTGTAAAAGTTTGCAGTCGGTCGTGTTGTTGGCCTACTTCCCTTCATCATCCCTCCCTCCCCAACCTTTTTTTTTTTTGCATCTGCGAACAGGCCTGCGTGCTTGCAGAGTCACTTTTCGCTTAAAACAAAAAATAATAATAATAAAATAAAGAAAGATTTACACACTTGAGGAGGGATGGACCCCCCCGAGCTGTGCATGTTAAAAAAAACACAAAGGGTGAAGTGAAGGAGGTTCATTTAAATATTTGGCAGATCCCAACAGGAGAATAAATGACAAGAATAAATTGCACAACTTTCCATCCCTCCTTAAAAAAATAATAATAATGTGGAGAAAAAATGTTTTACACAACTTTTCAGTCTCATACTGTACCACACAGTCTGAAAGGGGAGCAGATATTCCTCAGATACTGTGGTGAAACTTAAACCTGCAGACCTGGAAGCCTTTACAAGTCCGATTAATAAATTATAATGCAGGGAGGGGGAGGAAAAAAAGAAGAGGAGGAGAAAACTTTCCTGAAATGTTTTTTTTTTATGTATATATTCTCCTTTTTTCTGTCAATATCCGTGCAAAAGTTTGGGAAGAAAAAAATGCCCCCGTTTAATTTCTTTTTTTCTTTTTTCTTGAAAATCTCAGACTCTCAATCGTCCACCTCGATCTCCTCGTCGTCCTCCGAGAACTCATCCGTGGTTTGGTCTCTGGACGAGGAGGGGGACTGAGGGAAGGCCCGGTGTCCTTGCGAGGTGGGGGAGATGCTGGGCGACCTGGGCCCGGGGGGGTCCGCGCCGTGCGCCTCCTCCGCGTTCTCCATGGTGACGAGCTTCTGCAGGGTCTGCGGGGTGATCTTCTTCAGGGACTCCACGTCCGCCTTCATCTCCTCCAGGTCCCGCTTCAGCTTGGCCCTGCGGTTCTGGAACCAGGTGATGACCTGCGCGTTGGAGAGGCCGAGCTGCTGCGCGATCTGGTCCCGGTCTGCAGGGGAGAGGTACTTCTGGTACAGGAAGCGTTTCTCCAGCTCGTAGATCTGATGGTTGGTGAAGGCCGTCCGCGACTTTCTCCTCTTCTTTGACGTCTGTCTCTGCCCGAAAGCGTTCACATGCTCTCGACCTTGGAGCCGGAGAGGGTGGAGGTGGAGGTGGGAGAAGGAAAACATACACAAAGACGCATGAAACAAACCGTAAGGGTCCCTGTAACCCCCCCAAAACAAGACTGCAGCAGCAACAGAGGGCACTGTTGACAGGCCTGTCCTCGATTCACATGCCTGTCTTTTATTTAGAACAAAATAAAAAAATCATTTATCCAACTTGATTTCAGCACTAACACTAAAAATGTTAATGCCCTTTTCTTAAATCATAATCAGATATCACAAAAATACATTTTGCATTGAAAATAAGTGAAATAATTCACCCTGGTGGCAGCGTTTTCTTCTTTATAATGAGCTGAATGTCACCATCCATTTGAATAGTTTCTGAATTATTATTATTATTATTGTTATTTTGCAGTGACACACATTTACAGTCAGTGTGTCATTTCACTGCATCTGTCAGTCTGTCCATTTTTATCCAACACAGCCCCGCATGAGTAGGCCTTAATGACAGCACACTGTTTTTTTTTAATGAAAGAACATGCATGCGTATTTAAATTCATAAAAGCTCAACCTTTCTCTTTTTCTACGCATTCCCACACAGCTGTCCTCTCATTTCCACATTTTAAACCCCCTCAGCTGTCTTCAGCTCTGCGCCTCCTCCCTTGTCACAAAAAAAGTAGCCTAGTTCTTAAAAAAACATTTTCGATTAAAAATAAAAAGATTGTATTCACCTTCTGCCGCCTGGATCACGCTGACTTCCAGACCCTTGAACGTTTTGCTGGCCAGCTCCTCCAGCGCGCACAGCGGAGAGGAGGGCGTGCTGATCCCGTTCCGCGCCGCGCCGGAGCCCGTCACTTTCTCCAGCACTCTGGGCGGACAGATACTGGCCACAGACTTCTTCACCGAGGGTTTGTTAAGAATATCCTCAATGCTGAAGGGCGTCAGCGGCTTGTTGGAGTTGGCCGGCGGCGGCAGCTGGTCCAGGGGAGCCCGTCTCCGCTCGTCGCCGCCGGACTGCAACACAGAACCTGCCTTCATGTCTTTACTGGAGGTCATCGCTGCTTCCAGAGAAAAATAAAAGTTGATTATATCATTCAAATGGCGGTTTTAGGCGTCCACGAGTGCGTTTTTCCCTCCTCTCGTCGCTCGTCGCAGACCCCACTCTGTATTTTGACTCTCAAAAGCTGCTTTCCTCCAAAACAACCATGCTTCGGGTGTAGTTGGAAAGGCAGCCGGACTGTATTCCCCCTCCTTCAGAGAGCCGCGGTTCCTCTGCCAAGCTCCATGTAGATCTTTACGCAGTAACAGACTGGAGGGGGGCGAATCCCTGCAAGGAGTAAAAAAGCCGTCTCAAGCAACAGCAAGAAGAAGAAAGCTGCTGCTAACGAGTTATTGTTGATTGGGCGAAGTTCAATTAGAGAAACACTACACTACTTGCTGACCCGCTGCTGCGTCTTAAAGGGCCGGACCATAATAACTAATTGGACGTGGGGAATAGGAGGAGTCTGTTGCTGCTGCCGAGGAGAAAGATGCCCCCGAAATGTTTATGCATCTGTTTCCCTCTGCTGGTGTGTTCTTCTAGAAAGGGAGAGTTGATGGCCATTAAAATACTGCCACCAGCATCTTTGCATTATGGAAAAAAAAAAGTTTGGAACAGCCAACAGCGGTCTCCAGCCGTGATATCCATTTTGGCATTTTCGTGCGTAATTACGCATGGAGCGTTACGCGTATAATGTGGCGCATTGGGCACTGTGTTGCACAGGAATTTAGCTTAAAATGGACACATTTACGGAGCTGATTTTGAGGTCTATTAAAATTATTTGCCTGCAAGTAAACAGAGAGTTAACCCATTGTTCAATACGACAGGTGATGGATTTCTTTTCTCTCTTCATGACCGCAGAGAGGTAGACTGCTTCAGATCTGAAACCAAATTATGGCATCAAAACTCATTTTTATTTTTTTTATATCAGATTAATAAATGTTTGCAAATGGATATTCCTTTAAAAATGCCTCTTCTCTGAGACTAAAGCTGCACATTCTTCTTGCAGAAAGATTTTAACAGCACAAGAAAAAGATAGAAAAGACAGATCATTGTTGAATTTAAGAGTATATTTATGTTGTTCATTCACTTTGTGCATGCTGATTGTTTGTGCTCTATTTCTCTTTCTCGGTGTGTCACCCTGCTTCAGTGTGACCCTGCAGGTAAACTCCAGAGGTTCAGTGAAATGTAATGCGGGACCGTGAAACAAGCGGATAATAAAGGTGACGCCACGCTGAAGCTCCGAGTCTGAGGACGGAGGGTGATTTTTTTTATTTGTGTTTTTTTTTTTTTTTACTGATTTGGGTTTTTAGGACGTAAAGAGAGAGAAACGGATTAGAGACAAAAAACGGGGGACGAGCCGGACGTCGAGGAGAGCAGCAGGTACGTCTGCTGAGAGGAAACACACCTTGTTTTAAATTTTAAAGGCTCCTTATTTCGTTTTAATGCATGTTCGAGATCTGTATTTTACCTGTAAGCTGAACGAAATACACATCATGCAGTTATGAGAGAGCTGTAAAAAAACAGGTAGCTGACAGGATCGTTTAAAACACCTGAAACGACGCAGCAATGCCATTTTTTTTTCCTCTCCACAAACTAGAACAAAAGCTTCTGAAAAAAGGATTGAAATTTACGCTTTTATTGTGGAATTCCAATTTATGTGCCAGCTGCTGACTCAAGCCAGAGGCTGCATTTTTGAAAGAAAAAAGGAAATTGTGGAGAATTACTGCTGCAGTATTTTTTAAAAAATACCATCACATTATTCTGACCTCATTTGGATGAAACCCGCCGCCCAGGAAGCCACCGAGGAGAGTCTTGTGCCAACAGGAGCATATGGTGACATTGGTGTAGGGACAGAGTTATAAAACAGCAGGAAATTCTATTAGCTGCCTTGGAGGTCCACCCTTTGTGGCTGCTTTGAATATATATTTCTCCATAACAAGCAGCAGTTTGTGGGGGATAAATTCCGTTTGGGAGTTTGGACAGAAACACTTTTCTGTCTGCAGGTAGCAGAAAATGTAAAAGCTGCTCTGGACAGCATCGTTGATTGTGATTCACTTTGACACGTTTAGGCTCCAATTCCACAGTCTGAAAGATAAAGGGGGTTAAAATGCAAAATATGACCACCTTAATATGCCTTTACACATTAAGAAAGGAATTATTATAAAACATACTTTAAAAATAATGATTTTATGAAAGTTTATATAAAAAGCACAAACAAGCTTAGATTTATCTTTTTTATTTTTCGTTTAAATTGATGTTCAATCTATTAGATGAAAAATAATGTTTAAATTTTAGTTTGTATTTTACAGATTTATCTCTGCAGGCCTGCATCCTTCTCACTGAGGGTCAAACCTGATTATGAGAGACATGAAAACCTTCTGCTAATTTTAATTTCTTTGCATTTCTTGATACCTGAAGCCCAGAATGATTTTTTTTAAGTGTTCCTGTAAATGTAGATGATTAACCTCAGATTCACTTTCAGTGTGAAAACCTCCCCAAATAATGATTCACTGAGCTTTGAGGTCTGAAGTGAAGCAGAGATAGTCAGAAACTTTTTTGTTTCCTCTTTTAGCTTAATTTAAACGTTAATTAGAAGCAGAGCAGCTGACATCATCAATCATCAGCTCTTGAGGGATTTAATTGGACGATTCGCCTCACTTTTCAGCTCCAATCACCACCGAGGAACCGTCCCTCCAAAAAAAGCAGCGAGTCACTTTAAGAGAATATTATTAGATTTTTCTCTCTGCTGAGAGCAATTTATCACAGAGCGCCACACGTTTCCATCTCCTCTGCATTTAAAAGCTCACTGCTCTCCTGTTAATAATCAGGAGAGGGCAAGTGTGCCGCGTCGTCCTACAGCTCGATAAAATCAAAGCAGTGGGAAAAAACTCCCACCTGGTAAAGGTCAGACTTTCTGTCATTAATCACCAAATTAATTCAGAGCGGATATCGGGGGATTCTCAGAGGATCCGATTCAGACTCTCTCTCTCTCTCTCACACACACACACACACACACACACACACACACACACTCACTCACATTGAGGGCGATAACAAATGCAACAACTGCAATAATAATCCTGGAAATGTAACTGGCTGCAGAGCTGTAACGCGTTACTGACCTGCTCTCTGCTGGGAAGCAGACTGGAAGAGACTCAGGCGTTTTTCTTTTTCTTTTGCACAGAAAAAAACGAAAACATTTTGGATTTCTTGATTCTTGTTGATGCATTTTTTTTTATTTCGATTTATATTAATGGAAAACCAAACAAAAGCACAAATTCTTCAACACAAACACAATCCTAATCTGCAGGACAGAGATTAGAGGTGCATTTTCTTGTTTTGTATTTTTTCATGGATAATATAGCTCTGATTTTCAAAATCATTTACAAAAAAAGAGCCATAATCTTTTATTACAAATGTTTCACCACAGTTCTTATAAGCATGTTAAGAAATATATTACAGCAAATTACACAGGAGGCACAGTCCAGCTAAATTACCCTTCAAGGTCACCAAAGCCACAAATAAATCTCTGTGGTAAGATGATATAAATAACATGTTTCACTGGAGACAAAAATAACATGAAATTGAATAATACTCTAAAATAAGTGCTGATGATAAAGATCATTTCACATTTTTTTTGTTTTTCTTTTTATTCTTTTTTAAAATACGGCTATTTTATCTCTCAAAAACAAGTAAATTATTTTCGGTTAATTATTATTTGGTTGGTGTGTAAAGGCCCCACATGCAGCGTTTTTGTGTCCGCCGCTGTTGTAAAGAGGCGGCTCTCACTGCGCAGCTTGTCGTCCTGTATTATGAAACAAAACAGCTGTAAACGCCTCTCAGTATAACATGATACAGGAGACGGCTGCCCAGGGCGCTCTGCGTGTGTGTGTGTTTGTTCCCAGTCTCAACCGAGCTCTTTCCACAGTAAAAATACACACACACACACTGTGCCTCTAAATGGAAGGCCCCAAAACCGAGATGAGAGCTGAAGATGATCCACAGCGCCAAGAAACCTCTGCGCAAAAACGTGCGTAAATTTCTGAACAAATTATTGGAGCGAACGAGATCAAATAGTTTTAAATATTAAATGAAATGCGCTTTTTATGATAAAATACTAATAAGCAGTGCAACAACAATGCAAAACGACAAATATACCAATGCAATGAATTGAGGAATAGAATAAAAGTGCGTTTTTTACGCGCGAGTAATGGTGCGTAATGGCACGACATGTTTCACAGGCCTCACACCCCACCTGCGCTGTCCTCTGTGTGCGTGTGTGTGTGTGTGTGTGTGTCCATTATCAGGCCAATCAAACTGAATAAGAGACGCTGTGGTGCTGGAGGATGTCCTCTGAGGCGCACAGGTGTTCACCCTCACTGAGCTTCGCCAGGTTTGGATGTGACGTCAGTGGCGTCGTCAGCTCTCATTGGCTGTTTGGTCTCCAGCCCAGGCAGCCACATTACATCATTTATCCTCCTTTGTTTTCCTGGCTTTATGTGTTACCTCAAAGCAGGTGCTGATTGGATTTCTGAAGAGAGAGGGTGAAGCAATCACTGCTGATCGACAGGATGTTATTGTTTGATCAATATCAGTCCCATCACACTGACAGCTTGGGCAGAAACATCTGATCTGAATGTTTCTGTTTTTCTTTTATATTTGATTTTTGTTCCAGCATATGCTACACTCAATTTTGACTCTTAGTGTCCAAACCAAACCTGGCCAAATGACACCGCAGCTGCATCTGTTATATTGTCATTCATCATTTTTTGTCAATAAAATGTCACAAAGTAGTGAAGGTGCCAAAATCAAATATGAGGGGTTTTTTTTATCGGACAGATGTGCATTTTACTGTCACATTTTACTATCAGATCATCAAATTTGAAAAACTGGGAATAATGAAATCTTTGGCATTTTTTCTTGGAAGATTCCTGAAACATAAAACTCTGAACATACAGTAAATGCTGCAGGCAAGATGGTCAAGGTTGTAGCAAGTGTCATTTAAAGCATTTAATCAATAATCAATCAACACATTATTATTCAGCAATATATTTTTTATTCTGACTGACTTAAATATGTTGTATTGGCTCACTGTCAAATGTGACAAAATGAAAAAGCACATCCCCCTTTTTTAATGTGGTGTTCATGAGCACAATTCTCCTACAAAGCAATTCATCAAAAATAAGGATGACAAATGCACAAATACACTGATATATTAAGAGATTATAAGAACACTTTGATGGGTAAAAATCTGAAGATGAAATGAAATCAGAAATACTTCATTTAAAAACTACACTCTTTGATATCTAGCGACACACAACTTGGATCCTTTCTTTAATTCACAATAATGAATCAAACTACATTCATTTCTTGCTGCAAAAGTTGCAAATATCATTGTATATTTTCATGAATCAGAGCTCAAATGCTGTGAACATCTCCATCATGCAGAAATAAACTGAAGGAGTACACACATTTTCCTCCTCTGACACACTCAACCATACAGACCTTCCTAAATAAACTAAACCAGACCTCTTTCAAGCTCAAACACCTCTGGACACAAAGCTGCAGCAGACCTCTGTAGCTTCATTTTGTTCCACCCCCCCACCCTCCTCCGTCTCCAGGGAGTGGACCGTGGTCGTCCTCGTTGCTCTCTAATGGGCCACCGGGGCCCATTTAAGATCATAAAGAAGGATATGTGGAGGCTTTAAGCAGGATTACAACATTAAGGCTGAATGATTCTCCTGTTTGACTCTTGATTAGCTCCATTACTGTGTAATTAGCCCATGAATGGAGGCACACAGTAAGAAATCTGATACCAGGCAATAGATTTATATTATTAGTGTGTGTGTGTGTGTGTGTGTGTGTGGCTTCTGTTGCCCAAAGCCAGCTTGTAAGACAAGTAACTGAAGTGACCCTGCAATAATATTGTTCCTAATTATCATTAAAACCACATTTCAGTTTAAAAATAACTGTTCTTGCTTTTGGTCGTTGGGTCGCTTCGTTGGACATCGTGATGGAGGTATTTGTGTTTTAATGTGTCTCTTTTATTCCTATTTTATATTTATATCTAAAGCTATATGTGCTCACTTTACTGAAGTGGTTAAATCATGAATGTAAAATTAGCATTATGTGTGTTTCTCCTGTGATCATAATACAAAACATAAATTCATCTAAACACACATTTCCCAGCAGAACAGGAACACTCTGATGTTTGGAAGTGTATTTGGATCTGGAGATGAGCTTTTACATTATTATAATGGTCTTTTTTGGGGGGAGTATTTGCAAAAATCTAAATTGCAGTGCACTGATTATTTGACTTTTATAAAAACTGCAACACTTTTTCTGTGTCACCTTCAACAAGCTAAGTGCTAAGTGTCAATTATTTTACAATCTTTTCTGATGATGAATGTCACTGAACAGCTTTACATTGGTGTACTGAAAACACACACAGAAATATGGTCAGGTCTATTTATAGGTGGCGATGGGCGTCTGCCGCTGGGTCGCTCTGTGATCAGGAACGACCACAACATGAACGCTCAACAGGCCAAAGTGGAGAGCAAAGACCTTCGTAACCTCTGATGAAAAGAAAAATACAAACTGCAGCAGGTAAAAAGAAACTCTGACGTTCTGAACAAAGCTCAGTTCTCGTTAAAGTTCTGGCTTTAATACATTTTTTGCAACCATGTTACTGTACATGTGCTGTGATGATTTACGTCTGCCTGACAACTGAGGCTGGTTAAGACGTCTTTAGGTGAGTTTATCGTCCTTCACATTCACACTCTTATTCTCATTAGGCTTGAGCCTAACACCTAAATATCTTTGGTGTTTTTTTATCGTTTTCATCGTCTTAAGTACATCAGCATGTGTCACTTTTTATTTGGCTTCAAAACAGCTCAAACCTATTGCTATTTGGGCAAACTCACAGTTCTTCTGGTACTTCAAAATCCCAGAGTTATGCAAATAATATGAAGCAAAGTCTCATTTTATTCTTATACAATTCCATGTCCTCATTTTTTTAATATATAGTGTGTGTCACAAAAAAAGTTATTTTTTTATTTACTAATGTTAAAGATGCAACAAATAATAAAATGTACACACATTAATGACCCAAATTGTCCTGAATTAAACAAACTTTGCAGGCTCACATGCTAAACACAATCTCCACATACCTTCACATTCACTTCTTATCATATGTCCGGCCCTGAAGAATCACCCACGCTGCCTTTCTCACTCTTTCTGAGTCTGGCTCGTATTTGTAGTTTGCAGTTATAACAGTGACATTTTGCTCGGCTCTCTGCAGGCAGCCCAACAAAATGTGTGTACTCGCATTATGACACTCATTATTTGTCCATTAGTTCCACTTTTAGCTGTTAAATGGGCCAAAGAAACATTTCAGCGCCGCGTGAACGCGACCAACAGGAAGGCGACGTATCAGAAACGAGCTCGGCCGATGTACGGGATGTTTTACTGAAGCCTGAACTCTTGTTTTCTAAAATGAGAATGAAAAAAAAAAAAGTGTGGCCTCCATTCAGGACTCCTAAGGCCTATCTTCTCATGTCACTGTACATATCTTGGCAAATGAAGACAAATGCTTGCGAGAGCACACTGCGTTCCAGGGGAGCTTTCGACAAATTAATCACTTGCAATTCTATCCTTGTCCACTTGGGCGCCCGGCGGGCCCCCTGACGCGGCGTCCGAGAGGTAATGAGGGGCACATCGCTTTACGAGCTCCTCGGAAACAAGAAAAACACAAATGACCAAGAAAAGCCACCCCTCCGGAGGGGGCGTCGTTTTCTTTGGATGGTGCGGCGCCCCGGCCTCCGACATCAGCCCCTCTATACCCCACCACCGAGTCGTCCTCTCCCTCCTCACATCAGGATTTCATTAAGTGGTGAGCAGCAAACCCCCCCTCAAACACCACCACCACCTCCACCACCACCTTCAATCCACTCCACTCCATCACCACCACCACCACCACCCTCCTCCCCCTTTGCTCTCTCCTGCGCCACTTTGCTCCCAAACCAAATGAGGAAATAGCTCGTCTGGTCGCTGACAGACCTCGGGTTTGGCCGTAAAGATAAATGACCCAAAGTATTAAAGTTTAACACGTTGACAAAACCCACCTGATCTGTGGGATTAATGCAACAAAAAATCCATCTGTGGAAAAAAAAAAGGAGGGGAAGAAGAAGGAAAGGGTGGAGGGGGGTCGGGAGAGGTGACGGGGACTCACAGGAGAGTAATAGCCGGGCACTGGGAAGGTCAAACAATCTGTGGAGTAAGTACATATCCAGCGCTGAGAGGCAGAGCTCTGCAGAGACTTCAGGTTTTTGGGAAGTTAAGAAATTCCACAAAAGGTAAAAAAAAAAAAAAAAAGAGTGCACACAACACGTACGACACATCCACGGCAAGACTTATGAGGCTTAATTGGGTCAAACGAGGAACACAAGGAGTGCTTTCACTTAAAACCGCATTAATATTCTGATGTCATCCAGAGCAGAGGTTTCTGCTTTTCAACCACAACAAAGTGTGTTAGCAGAAACTTGAATATGCTCACAGAGAATGAAAATATCAGCCACAGCACTGATTTGTTTATTCACCATCATTATTAAATATTAGTCTTTTTTTCATGTGCTGTTGAGATGATGGGATGTAATATAATCCTTTATGTAATTTAGCCAACTTTGATGATGTTGTTCTTCATTTTTAGGAGTATCTGATCTGGTGAGTCTGGATTTCAGTGGAGGATTATCTAAATGCTATTTAAATTATTTTCTTCTCAGACACAGTCTATAGAAGTGCTTTTTGTCGGATTTAAAGATATCATTAGACCCAAAACATCGGCTATTGGAAGCTTTAATAACAAACTATGAGTGTTGGTATTTGCCTTTGAAACTTTCTTGTTCTGTGATTGATCTGTTAGAGTGGCAAATGTATGATCCAGATACAAAGATGCATATAATCTTTTATGACCTTTAATCAGGATGTGAGGTCATTTCCCGATCACATTATACATGTGAATGTGGTCAGCGCCTCATCGCTTAACTATTACTGAATGATGCCCGTGGGGTGAATGTGGTGACTGAGTTTGTGTTATCTTCTGTATGAAGTTGAGGTCAAAGGTGAAAGCGGAGCATATACTTCACCTGTAATCAGTCAGTTTTCAGAGGATGGTGGGAAACCTCCAGATTTTAAATGATACGTGACGGGTGTTCATCCTCTTCTGCGTGAGGAAATATTGAATTGCTGCTAACTGGATCATTTTTTAGCATTTTTAACAAGGTGCAGACTGAATCAGGAGATGAACAAATGTGAATCATATTGAAATTATATTTATTATATGAATTTTAGTTGTATTCTATCTGTGTTTTTAGCAGCATGAGATTAACTTTGGTAAGTATGATGATTGTTTTATGCTCTTTTTGATGTCCCTTAATAAGAAAACCTTATCACTCTTCACATTTTTATCATTTCTTTGCTATTTACAGATATTATAAGTCATGCTCACTAACTCTGATGATCTGCCTGCCTTCTTTAGGTTGCATTATACTGTATATTTTTCATATTGTGTCTTTAAAGTTTTCCCACTGAGCTTTGCAAGAGTTCATACTTGACCTTGAAGAATCGAGGCCTCCTGCCCATAAGACAGCCTGAGTCTGCAACTGTGTGTTATATGTGTGTGTGTGTATGTGTGTGTGTCATCAACCATTTATCAAGTGTTCCTCTACCACTTACTGCCAACTACTTTCCATCTATCTGTATATAATGTTACAAGCCTGTCTGAATTTTGACAACAAACACTCTTCATAACATTTCTGAGCGTCACATGTCAGAGTATATTAGACGTATGCAGGTTATATACGATGCTATTATTAGACGGTGGGTTGAAAAGCAACTCTGGGAGCATTATTTTTCATTCCAGCACCTCAGATTAGACTTCCAGCGGGGAGCAACAGGTGTAAAAATGATTTTTCCATCTTTCCCGGTGTTTGTGTTGCCTACTTGGACGAGCAGACAGATGGAGATACTCGCGCGGGACGACATGGCCGCCGGAGGTTTTTAGCCATCTTTTAAAGTAATACGTCATACGGCTCACTGTGATTAAGGCCCAGCGTGAAATATGAATTGTCATGATGCAGAAACCACCTCTCACCTCAGCGGGATAAAACAAACGCTGTGAATTATTGGCAAACACGCTGCTATTTGGCCCAGTTGTGATACGCTTCATGGGATAATGAATGCGTCCGCATAGGTGAAATATAAGCTATTAAAACCACGTGTATTACAGCCTATTACAGCCGAGGTGCAGTATAGTACTTACTGGAACATGTTTGGGTGATTTCAGCCAGCTGTTAAATCATTGTTATTTCCTTCTGCTTTTCACAGCAGACTCAAATTGAAGTTGGTGGGGAGAGATTCCTTTCTTTCTGAAACATTTAAATAATAATAACAATGCGCTGGAGGTTGTAAAGTAAAACCATTCGCCAGATGATAAAGCCTTTTCTCACACACATGCTGACGTCAGAGGCTTTTGGGAAACCCTCAGATGTACACGCAGAGTTCCTGTAATGTTAATGATAACTAATATCTTAAAACTTGGATTGTTACAGGAGGAAAGAAAATAACTCGATATTGTAATGCTTTCAGGAGATTCATCTCATCAGACTCCAACTTTTGATTCATTCAGAAAATACAGATATTCAAGATATAGATGTGAATTATAGATTTCAAATATAACAGACATTTAGATAACGAGACACTTACCAGTGGAAAAATCGAGACTATTTAGTGATTTATTAACTAGACAAAAACTCTCCCATAAGACAACACTCATACTTTCTTTTGGCCTCCTTCTCGGGTTAATATATTTGAATGGACAGGAAAACAGGAAAAATAGCAATAGGAAAAAAATGTCGGGGAAGCATAAATATTAAGGGAGTGAAAACACTAAGCAAGGTCTTGGCCCGATCTGTGTCCATAACTTATTCCGCTGCAGTAGTTCGTAAATATTAAGAATAGGCTCACACTGCATCGCAACCATAAGCAATGAATCCATGGAGAGAAACTCCTGCGTCCCCTCAGAGAATCAAACCTTTTGTGTTTTATTTCTGACTTGAAAATGTGCAGATATCTGAGCAAGACTCTTATCAAAAGCTTCGTACTTTTCCTCCTCGTGCACGACGTCAACAGCTGAAGTGATCGATATCTGGATTTTTGTACAGCCGAGTGTAAATTTCTCTTAAAATATTTTCAATAGATTTGCTGGCTGCAGGACGAGCTGAGCTGCTTTAAGGGGTTTTTCTTTTCCACTGTAACTCAACAGCTCTCTCTCCTCCCTGCTCCATATAACACTCCTGCCTGCATAAATACAAACTGTGGAGACACACATGCATTCACCCTCCCACTCATACCCGCTCGCTTCCTCTCGGATTTTATTTCCTGCAGGAAAGCCATTTTAATAAATTTCTCCATTTTTCCTCTGCTTCACTTTAAGTGTGTTGTTTTCAGCGTGTTTACCATGTTTCTGCTGTTTTGTTGTTGTTTATTTGATTGTTTTGATTGATTGTGTGTGTCTCGTCTGATAAAATTAATGATCACTTTGGATCATTTTCAACCTTTATGTGTGTTTCAGTGGATCTTTTAAAGTTGCATGAATGAAAGTTTTAACTAAGTCTCTGCACAACATAGTATCAGCACTGGTCATTATTTTGAGAATGTGAAGTTTCTTCTAAATACATAAAAAAATGGTCTTTCTTTCACTTTTTTTCTTTCTTTCTCTGTAGGGGGAGCCTATCTTGCAGCAGAAACAGTCTTATTGTTTGGTTGACACATAAATCAACTGAATTTCAGTTTTAATATCTAACTGATTCCAAGTGGAAGAAGCAGGGGAGAGAGAGGAGGAAACTACAATAATATTAGGAGTCCTAACGCTCTTGTTAAAAAGTGGAAACACAGTTCACTGGCTAAGCTCATCTTGCAGCTTTAAACCAGCCACAGCTGTCTATAAGTTTCTGCAGTTGGTGCATTAGGAAGACAGCTTGCTGAACAACTAACATCACAGACAAATTTAAAGATATAATAATGATGATTACATAATTTAGTGTTATTCTTATCTATCCATTTTGTAGTGCATGCATGCAACTTAAAGCAGCTAATCTAATGTGTTTTTTTTAAGTCATTATTTAGTTATTTCTGCATCTGTGTCTTAAGCAAAAAAGTTGACAAGATTTGGCCTCCTTTCATGTGTTTTATCTATCTGTGAGAAATCATGTTGAACAATCAAAATACAGATTTGTGCTCAAGTTTAAAGCTAATTGTGCTGATTTGATATTTAGTATCTCACCTCAGACACACGATAGATAAATGCTGGCTGAGAATAATTGCAAATATATTCATTTAGATCAGATCAATGTTTTATATCTGATACAGAAAAAGGCGTGTATATTGCAAAATGGGCTTAATTAGAAAGTGACTTGAGAAAAGTTTTGAGATTTGTGCATCAAATTCCTTTATATAGTCGTCACTGTGTAAACTACATAACAAGGTAGGTTTCTTTATGATTGACAGATACTGTTTTTTGTCCGTTTTGTGCTTCACCTCCACATGTGGATTATTGGGTGTTTGGATCCTGCATCCTCTGTATGTTTTTGGGCCACTCTAACCTTTATCCAGGGCCTGTTTATTCGTGATCAGATCACCTTAGATGCATTTTATGTGTCAGATGTGAACTAAGAAATGTTTGTAGAGGCAGAAACTCTTTTTTTCCTACAGCCTCTCAGTGACTTTGAAAACAATAAGAAAAAAAAAACAAAACTTGAACACATCAGTCAACTTTGTGTCCCATTTTTGCTTCCAGAGGATCGACAGTCTGTGTGCAGCGGCCATGGCACACCCCTCAGTGACCACATCCGCCATAAGCAGCCGGAGATGAAACGATATGGAGATTATCGGGACAAAAAGCCTCCCAGCTTGTCATGGGATGCAGAGCGTATTGTACATCCACATGTATTGAACACAGACCTGTCACCGTCTGTGACAGCCCCATTCATCACACACAAAGCCAATCCTGTCAGCGGCACAATGCGCTCTATCTGTCCCTCCTCCCTCCCCCGCTTCTAAGTGACAGCATTGAAATGAACATTAGGACACCGGGGTATGTATTCAAATGATTTGTTTTTCCGCCTCCCACTGAAGCCAATTTCCAGAGGCTAATAAACCTGGGAATTATTTCATCTCAGGGAAAAAAAGAAAAACACAGGGATGGGCTCACCAAAACATCATCAGGTCCTGTGGGTTGTTGCCTTGGATGTTGGGTGTATTTGTTATTTCAGATCCAAAAAAATACCACTGAATAAATGCAGAATCGTCCAAAAATATCTCACAGGCAGCTGGTGAGGAAGTAGAGCTGATGTCATAATGTGAATTAAAAGTTATAGATAGTGATATTACTCTATATGTTGAGTAATTACCAGGCAGACTGACTTTCTACAATCATAAATATCATTGTCCAGAATGAAAGAATTATATTTTGAGTTTCTTCATTGAAGGTTTTAGATGAGTTTTGTTAGATGTTGCTGAAATGTCAGAAGTCTCATCTTTGCCAGAGCAATACACTCTGTCCTGCTGGGTGTTTAAAGTTCATTATGTGTGGGAGATTTGGTGTTGGTTTGTCCATGTGTCCGTCTGCGTTCATATGTGAGCTGTGTGCACATGTGTAGGGATTTTTTTGTGAGTGTTCATATGGGTTTGTGCTTTCTGAGTCAGCAGAGTCGCAGTAATTGCCCATAGATCCAGAGGCAGAGGGGCTTCGCGGTGCTGACAGGGGGAGCATCATTTCCCAAGTGTTCCCAGAGACCACAGACTGCAATAACGCCGCTCAACAGGCCCATCAACTTGATCCGCATCACATCTTCACACAATTGCAAACGCCTAACCTATTTATGCTGTAAACAACAGCAGCAAGCTAATAAAACCACTCATTGCCTTGTGTGGATGTAATCCAATGAAGTGCCTTCTTAAATAATGCCTCTCGTACTGTACGCAATATTGGGTAAAAGAAACGTTGCTCCCAATATGTCCTCGATGAACATAATGAGAGTTTTCAATAACAGATTCATAAAGAATGTATGAATTCAGGCAGAACTCGAGCCATCGCTGTCGACATGGTCTGCCAAGGTGTTCGCTTCACTTTGCGTCACTGTCCTGCGGAGAAAGAAGGAGTCCAAAATTCCTCCACGCCGGCCTTATCGATGGCGACTCGCAAACCTCATCATGCGGCCTGATCTGACGTCTTATTGACATTTAAACATCAGCCGCCGCTTGTCTCGAAGCCGTCACTCCTGCTGGGAACTGACAGACGCCGAAGGTCTCTCAGCTGAATAGCATTTCATTGGACGGTGTCTGACCGTGTTATTGCTCGTATTTTGAGGTTATTGTGCGTGTAGATTTACAATAACTTCAAATAAACAACAGCAATAAATAGATATAAGATAAGAGTGTATAATCTGAGCGCCACTTTCAGAAACACATCAGATGCTGCAGTAAATACAGTACTTTACTTTCTATACATTACTCAGTAAATGTTTTTATTTGCAAACTTAATGTCTTTATAATTTCCCTTTTAAAACTTGCTTCTGTGACATGTTTACTCTCCATTATCTTGTGTGCTAGTTAGCTTAATGTGATGTGTTACAGAGGAGTGTGTGTTTTGTTTGCTGGAGTCCTCTCAGTGTTGTGGGTCCACAAGATGATCATGTTGACTCGTCTGCACACTTCCACTCGCTGTGAAAAGGTTGCTCACTGCCCTTTCCACTAGTTCATGTTTCTCAGTATTACAAGTGCTGTGATTTGTGGTTGTTTAGGTATTCATTTTGTGTTTAGATATCATATGTTTTAAATATGCGATCACTTAAAGAATTTACTTAAGTTATTAATATAAAATTGTGTCTGTGATTGATTTGTGTGTTTGGATTAACAGGCTAATATGTTGGAAATGATTTACTCTGTGGTTTGTGATTTGGGTTTGGTGTTTTGCCTGGGAAGGTTGGATCGTTTCAGCTTCTCAATCAAGGGTAGTGAGAACAGGTTTGTCTCATTAGGTCCTCTTGCAGGCGGAGTTGATAAAAGCTGAGGGATTATGGGTTTTTTTTGTGAGAGAGATGGCAGCTTGCTGTGAGGCTGCAGCTTTCACATGTGCATTTCTTTGGTTTGAGTGTACTTTAGTTGCTGGGTTTTTTTTTTTATTTCTGGGGTTCAACTTTTGTTTTGTTGATTTTTTTTTTCCAAAATGCCATCTTTACTCCGGCCTGCCGACCTGCTTCTGCTGAGGCCATGTTTGAAGTTTTCAGTGCTCAAAGAACATTGTCTGCTGTTTGTATGTGCTGGCGGCGCTACACTCACACACGTCCATTTCAGTACAAGATTAAGCCAAACGTATCCTGAAGAGACACATGAAAGCAGCACAATGACAAGCTCAACTTCTATTCTAAAAATTTGGTTGTTTTTTTTACAACCTGCATGACTGATCATTTGCTATTCTTACCCCATCAGACTTTATTTCAGGGATGTTGGCAATAATGAGAAAAACACTCATAAGTCTCAGTGATTGTCATAAGACTCCAATTATGGCCAATAAAAACAAAAAAGTTACAGTGAATTCAAGTTCACCTTTGAGTGAAAGAAAAGCAAAAAATATTGCATAAGGTTTTACACCATCCATGTTGTTGGAATTTAAATACAAACATTTTAATCAAACAGTTTTAACCAGTTTTAAACATGCTTGTTGTGTTTTCTCAGATAATTTCCATCTGTTGTTCACACCTAGAGGAAGAAAATCAGTTTAGTAGCTTCAGCTGTGGCTGACCTCGTTGGTTTGTTTCATGAAGAAAAAGAAAACAGGTGCTCGTTCCATTTTATTGTACACTGACAACAAACACATCCACTAAGCTACTGGAGTGAGCTCATTTGGAAGTCAGTGCACTTTTCCCTGGTGAATACACCCCCTGCCCTTCCCCCTTGCGCTTTTATTTTTAATTAACCTCTCAAAGATACTCTGTTGTTGCTTCCTGTGTCTGTGCCAGCGAGGTTAATGATTTCACCAGTCCAGGGAGACACTGTAGAGGACAGATCAATGCACCTCAATTCCCTGCACCTCATGTTCAGTCTCACTTGCTGGACCACAGTGAAAAGGAGCAGGGGCCGATGCTGATTGTGTGGCAGCGGACACCTTCCCTCTGACACGCATGCGGCACTCTGTATGTCAACAAAAGGACGAGCACACAAACACGTACATGGCTAATTCAAGACACACATACACACACAAACATTTAAAACATAATAAGTACCTGCACAGTCACAAAAAACTGGCCGTTGCCAACGTCCCCCTGCATCAAATATCTGAATTCACAAAACTCCAACAAAGCTAAACGAAGCTTCTGCTGCTGGAGTTAATACTCTTTTTTTAAAATTTAAGATAAAATAATAAACATTACATGTTCTAAAATCTTGCCTTATCTATCAAAATTTTGGATTTAGAACAAAATTTAAACTGTCTCTATACAGTTTACTCAAATTACCATGAACTACATCAGAAAAGCTGGTGAGAAAAAAACAAACAATGGGCTCCAGTTTTACAGTAGATAAAATGTGATAATCAGCTAAAAGTGAATTAGGAACAGTTTAAAGTTTTAAATAAACATCACTTTTAAATCCTCTAATCCTTTAATGAAGAAAACGGGCTCTAATTAATTGTGAATCTGTCAATACTGCATTGAAAAGAGTGAGGTTGCGTTCACTCATTTACACGCTCAGTGAAGGATCATTGACTTTTTTTTGTCAACGTGAATGTTTAGTTTTAGATATTGATCAGGTAATAATGACTGCCTCTGAGAAACACGGCAGTAAAAAGTCACATTGACGAAGACTTGAGCAGCCTTTTTTTCCCTGCATTAGTAAAATATGACAATGTTTAAACCCACAAGGCGGAAAAACACGTCACATGAATTGGAGATGATGTATTTTTATGCTTTTGGACTTTTTGGGGATCTCATAAATACCATGAATCAGACAGACTGGATGATCCAGCCTTGAGGGTTTGTTGTTTTTCTGTCCTTGTTAGCCTCTTATTTTTCTTGGTTTTGGGTTCAGATCTGAGCTGGTTGGCTGAGTCTTGGTGCAGGAGGTTCACATGTCCACATGTTCACCGGTGGTTTATGTGCTGGACTTTCCCTTCCACATTTACATGCGTGAATAAAACATATAAATCTTAACACGTTAGATAGAAGAGAAATGTTTTTCCTCTATCTCTCGCCACAACCAGACGAGCATGAAAAGCACCAGTTTCAGGCCTGGAAAACGCTGTATCTCCCCTTTGGATATGAATAACTACGAAACTGCATATGATTGAGCCGTTAAAGCACTAGAACTAACTTGGCCTGCTGACAAGAGGACGGGGGCTCCCCGTTGAGTTCAGCTCAGCACGTCTCCATGACTATCTGCGAAACACTTAGTCTTCCACTCACAATAACCCCTTCCTTCTCTCGGACTCCCTCCCCTCCTTCCCTCCGCCTTGATATGTAACAGAACTCAGAGGGAAGATGGAGTAGACGTACATAATCAGACCCGGGCCTTTTCCCCCCATTGTGTCTCCATCAAACCACCGCCAGTGAGACCATCAACACTATCCCCCCGCTCGTGAACGCCTTTGAAACATCAAAACTGACCAAACGTAGGGAGCCGGGACATTAAAAACAGCACTTTCACAGTGTTGCAGGTATGCGGCGCGCTGGCCCGGGCTCTGAACCGACCCCACGCTGGGCTCCGTTCACATTTGGATGTCTCTATCTGTGGAAAATTCACCCCTTCCCCACCTCGACCTCCTATCCTCCCTCCCCACTCCCCCCTCCGCCTCCTGCTAGCTCAGAGCTGGCAGCCAGGATGCATCAATCACTGCACGCCAGGGGGATGACATCATGGCACATTGGCAGGGCTATCTAAGCAGGGATAGGGAGTTTTTCGGAGGGCTAACAGAGATAAATAGAACTCCTCTTGGTTTCATCCCTCTCCGTGAGAACCTTGTCTTTATCAAGGCTCGAAGATGACGAGCCTGACTCGTGTCCTCAGATTTTGGCTCCGCTCTACGCTTTTTCTTCCCCATATCTGGCCGCCTGTCATTCGTTTTCATCAGCAACAAACTGTTGTTCCCATTTGCCCTCCGCCTCACATTTCGGTCACGGGTCTGAATAAAATTTAATGACGCGGGAGTGCAGCTGATTTCTGCTATGTGCAACACGAGCTCGGAGGACCCACCAAGATGATCAATAAATCCCCCCTGGAAATAGTTTGCGAATGTTACCCATCGTTAACACACGCGCACACACCCAATTCTTAACATTACTGATCAGTTAGAAGCTCTTTGATTTACTGAGAAGGAGTAAGAATAGCAAGCACAGCATTTGCAGCAGTGCAGAGAAATGTATCACAGACCAGCTATGTTAATATGAAAACCAACAGCCACTACCAAAGAAGACTTACTGCCAACATTTTGCATGAAGTGTGCACAACCTACCTTTAGTGTAGAATCACTTGCAAAGAATAACAGCTTATTTGTTAAGTTCATTTCTATTCTTAATGTTTTATATATTGATTTGCATACTCTTTAAACTCTTTGAAGTTGAGCTAAAGAAAGCGTAAATGAACTGACTTTAATTCTGCTGTTCTAAAGTGATAATCTAACACACCTCTTCTCCTGAGCTTATAAGAGCATGACTGACAGAGGAGAAACTGATATGGGAGAGAAAATCTGGTTTTGTTTTCGCCCCTCGTCTCTCTTTTGGACTGTGAGAGCCAATAAATCCCATATCCAGAGCTATTAGATTGACAGAGCTGAGCGCCGTTTGATGTTCAGATGTCTGAGAACGGCCTCTGCACATTCCAGGGGCCAAATGCAGTTTGGCTGTCATCGGCAGGCCTACTTTGGCCATCGGTGGCATGCATGTCAATTATCCATGCCTTTGACAATTATGTGCCTGAGATAATGGTTATCTCTCCACCTTTTCACCTGTGCTGAAACGCCACACGGCTGCACTATCGCCGTGGAGAAGATACCACACGGGATGCCTTGATCTTGCACTCAGTCACGCCACTTGTTGGAATGGCATTTATGAGATAAATCTTTAAGAAAAGCAGAACTGCCCTGCCTGGCCTTGCAACCAAGATGAGTCAGTGAAAAAAAGCTTAAATTAGTAAGATATTCAGCAAATCTTTAAGGTCGATTCTTGTTTTGTAAATACATTGCTAATAGAAAAGCAATGTGTTTTGGCAGAAAGCCTACATGACAAAGATCTTAAATAAAACATCCTCAGATTAAGAAAAATAATGAAGATAAATGCTTGCAAGATATGGGCAACATTAGATAAATACATTTGCAATTTTTCATAAAAGAAAACAGCCAAGATGAATCTGAAATCAGTGCACTGTAAGTTACACACGCACGTTTATCTTTAAATCTGTGCTCCTAAAAAAATATTATGTTCTTATGTCCAGTAAAAAGAGAGAAAAGACGTTTTGTCCTCAAAAGTGGGAACTTTAATTCTCTGCTCCCAACTCCTTGTCCAAGCTGGACAGCGTTCAGGATAATAAATTACCCTCTCAAGTACACCGTTGAGGTTTTAAGCGCAGGGATGAGGCCAAGGGAAAAGGGAAAATTGCCTGACCCGCCGACCTACAAACTCTTAACCCCTGGCCTAAGTCCTGGGTGCCTCCCTGAGAGCTCTCGAAAAAAGCCTGAGTCAAACATCACATTTGGACTTCGTCTCTGTGACCTTTACACGCGCTGTCACTCCAGGTACTCGCCATTTGCCTTCATTTCAGTGTACTAAGGGGAGGGACGGAGGGAGAAGGTGGTGCTGGTGGTGGAGGGGGGATGAGAGTTACCGAGGATGGATAGTCTTGGTGATTAAAATTAAACACACCCCCCAGGAATTTCTTGCTGATTCTCATTATTTCTGCATTATTTTTTTTTCCCTCCCATCCTCCTCTCCTTCCTTCCTCCCGGCTCTGTTTGCGCGCACACCAAAGACCGGAGAGGTAGTGAACGAGTGAGAGACATGTTGACAAGAGGGTGCTAAGTGGATTTGAGTTATGGGCAGTTGGGCGATGTGTTTGTTTAACCATCTGGTAGCAACTCCCTCCGTTTTGTGATGGAGTGCCTGTGGAGGGAAGGAGTCCAGTCCCAATATGGATGCACACGTACACGTATACTGTTGATTTGAGGGGGTCGAGCTAAAGGGAAGCAGCCGGCCTGAGCGATGCACTTCTGATGAGCTCATTTCCAAAATACTATCCCACATTTTGTTAAAAATGATCCTAACCATCATATAAATCACCCTGGAAATTAAATGAATCCTTTAGTATCCTCCAAATCAGTGTTGTTCTACATTACATTGCACTGATGGAGTCTCTTTCATCAACCAAACTGTATTTACATTTCTTGCAAATCTCCATAATTTCTCATGTGTTAGATATATTGTTTGGGGAGGGAAAAAAATCTAATTTACTTTTAAATGAAAATAAAAGACTTATACATCAACAGAATGAGATCACCAAGTTCCTGGAGAAAGATGTCAACACAAGAGTCTCCCTTTGATATCCCTTTAATAACAGAGGCATATATAGATAAATGCACACGCAAACACACTGCGATCTGTACATACACCCACAGGCGGCCTATTGTCTCAAACGCTGTCAAATAACGTGCCACATCCCAGTTATCTTTTTCTGAGGTTTTCTTCTCACTGGATTTGTGCAGTTGAACCTCTCTTTGTGAGCGAGGCATTGTTCATCTTCACCAATTACACGCAAGGTGGCAGTAACCAAATTAGGCGGCTCTCATTGAAGCGGTGACATGGAGTTCTGAAGTAATTACTCCGCCTTTTAATAACGCGAGCAGCAAATTCACTTTTTAATCTCAGCGTCCTGAATTATTAAGCAGCTGTTTCCCCACTCCTTGCCGGATCACTTCCTCTCTCAGAGGCCGACTGCCCAGCGACCAGCAGACGTGATGCAGGCAGATGTTTTCTTATATCAGCCTCGACCTTCTATGTCCACATAAAAATACATGAATACATAAAGGCCTGCCCTAAAAACGAGCACATAGCTGAACACAAATTGAGTGAAAGGACCATCATTATTTATAATATTTTGAGTGATATTTCTTTTTTGTGGATAAAAAACAAAAGCTAAATGTGTTTAACACAAACGTATCACCACATTTGAGTATCACCATTGGATTAATGTCTTTTTTTTTAAACATAAAACAATCAACCTGTACAAGACTTTCACATTTGACTATCTTTGGAACATCCGTGTTGAACAAACTAGAGACACAAATGAACATTTATCCAATGCAAGACAGCATTCAAAAACAAAAGTACCATAAAATGGTTATTGCAGCATCAATCAGTTAAAGTAAAATGTGGTGGATCAACTACCTTTTTTGATAACTGACAAATAATGTCAAAGATGAGACTTAATCAGGACATTTACAATAACTTTGAATCAGAATCAGACTTATTGCCAAGTAGGTTTCACATACAAGAAATTCTTCTTGGGTGCATTATAATAAAAACAGTAGAAAAATACAAGAAATGGTAAAAGCAAGTGCTGCAGGTTGCATAAATCAAATATACAATATGGCAGTTTTAATATCATGCATGTTCTTGGACGTTTAGCAAGGGAGTCAGCTAGCTTATCTTTATTCCTTTATACTTATAAAAATTGCTCCTTAAGTTTTTTTTTTTTTGCATTTGATAATATAATGGACAGACAGTAGCATGAATATTATCTGGAAACTAAGCTAAGCTGTTTGACTGTGACAGTTCTTTATTTACACTAACACTAAATATGTAAGGTTTGTAGATTTTATGGCTGTTCAGCTTTGGTTTTTCTCACTAACTTGAAATTTATCGTGAGATGGATGTCCAGGACTCACTCCAGTACTTTGCTGGGTTTAAGTAATGGTTTTGTACAGTGACATCATAGACAGAGAGAGACCTACAAAAAACAGCACCCAATTTGATATAGTTTGTTCCAAAGAAAAGGAAAAAAAGAAAAAAACCCAGCAGAACAGAACCTTTGGATTTTTCTCCCGTTCACTTTCCAGCAACACTACACTGATACAAAAGCTAATAAAAACTGTATCATGTCTACAGAGGGAGCAACAGCGACTTCGTTAGTGTTGGCAATCACAGAGCATCGACCCTCTGCAAAGTCCGAGAGTTTGGATCGATGAAAGTCATTCTCTAACGGGAGGAGATGGAAGTTGAAAATCCAGATTTTTTTTTTTTTGCTTTAGCACCTCATTCTGTTTTTCACCTCCTCCATCTTGGAGAAATGTCAGGAGAACAATAAATGTATAAAAGGTCAGCGGCGTACTAACAGACCCTTCCAAGCTTTCATTACATTTGCTGTTGGCTATAGCAGAGGCGCTTGGGCAACGGTGCTGACATTTGGTTTGTTTTTACACCATGTTGAGTCTCACACAGTTGTAGCTCCTAATAATGTCAGAGGGAAAGATCTCGGGGCAGCGTGGTTGTGTTTATTGCTACCGTGCGGGGGACAGAAATAGCGTTGTGACTCATATCCCAGGACTACCATTGACAACACAATCGATACATAATGTAAAGCTTTTGCAGACTGTGGGAAAACCTTTTCTGGCTTTCTTTTACGGTTTGCTATTTTTCTCTCCATGCATGATGATTGGTGTGCTGAAGGTGAAATATGCAGTGTTCCTTTGTGCTCCAGTACAGATAAATGCCATTAAAGCTCCCACACTTGGCAGTGATATTCAGAGATGTATGTAATTCACCACTCCAGTATTTTGGTGGTCACTTTTGCTTTGTTTTTGTAGGAGAGCCCAGATACAGAAGGTGCTGAGTTTCACTCAAAGAAAGTTGTTGCCGCACCACATTTGCTAATCATTTCGTGACTTCCTGTAACAAAAATTGATTGGGGGTGATTTGGACACTTTCAAGCAGGAAACACTCTCAAAAATCAGATGCATGCCTACACATGAAGACATCCATGTGGTGAACAGGACAAGAAGACGTCTTGTGTAATTTATCACTCTTACTGTGACCATATGAAGACATCAAACCCTACTGAGGCTGAAAGCTCCACACTGGGTCAGCGGCTCTGCAGTGTTCAAAAAGAAAGACAGTTAAGAACCATAATGACAGATGAGATGATGTACGTGTCCATCCCTTTGAGCTCGTCACACCCCATAAATTAAGCTCAAATAGTGTTTTCACATGCAATCCCTCCACTCACCCACTGTTTGCCTTTTGTCTGTTTCCACATCATCCTGAAAGTCAAAAGGGAGAAAGCGGGTACAAAGAATTTCCCACTTGAGCACATGTAATTCAAATCTGAGACCCTCTTTGCGCCTCACTTTACCAGCTGATCAAGTGACTGCATCAAACCGCGGCACAGGTTAATAAAGTTTAGGCTGCAGCATGTAAATTGTCAATTTGCCTTGGCTGGGCGCTCAGGGGTGCGGGGGGGAAAATAAACACAGTCGGGCGACTCCATTGACACTCCCTCCAGGTCAGAGGTTAATGAATGATTATTTCTCTCTCACAGCAGGCATTGCCCACTCTCCCATGGCCAGAAGGGTGAAAGAAACTCAATTTAGGCAAGATAAATCCCATGGAGATAATTTGCTGTGATTTAATCAGCACTGAACTGATTGCTGTAGACAAGGAAAACATAACCAAGAGGAATTGGCTTATTGATCCCCTGAAAAAAACACAATGATTCGCAGAGGATTCAGTGGGTGTTAATCCATAGAAAGTGGTTTAATGGCCTGTGATTACTGCGCATTATCGGTGAAGGTCCAGCCTTTGTGACTGTAAATGATTCACAAGATGCAGAGTAAGAAAAATGGTGGATTAACATTGAGCAGCTGCATGTATGTTGTAAATAGTGATCTAAGCAATGATACTGGGAATTAAAAAAATAAATAAATAAAGCATTTTATGTGTTTCATTTTACTCCAGTGATGCAACAGCTTTGAAACACATTATTGTGTGAAACTGTCTGTGTGTGTGACCTGAACTCAAATCACTCCTCCTGACTCCTGACCCAGAACTCCGCTCATGGAAAACTGCTGAAGCAAAATGAGAAGAGAGACAGAGTTCAGGATAGATTTGATTTCACTCCGGGGCCAGGTGTGGGCTTTGTACTTGCCACGAACCGTGCCGGTGCTCCGGCCTTCCCATCCAGTGCTGTATTATTTATATCCACCTTTGGAGGCTGCGTGACAACGTAATTGCTAACGCCTAAATCAGAAGTGCAGGGGAAGGGATGTCCACCATACTGCTTTCTGCAAAACCTGATGCCTAAATGGTTAAAAAAAAGTATCAAAGTTACAGACAAAACAGCATGTAGATCATTTGCTTGACTTGTATGGAAGTTTATTGATGACAGAAATAATGGACAAGCACAAAAATTCCCAATATTCAAGCCACGTTTTGAGAGCGTGCAGTAACACATTTGCAAAATCCTGTTTTTACGTCCACTCAGTTTGAAATCTGCTCTCATAACTTTGTCCAGCTGTTTTGGCGGATTCTTAGCACTCGAGAACACAAGAGCCACATGCTAACCTAAACTTTGCACAGCGATATCTGTGGATGCTTGACCACGCTTGGAAGTAGTGACCTGATGTTATGAAGGTCTGACACTTTATCCTGCAGGAGCTTCCACCACTCTCAGTTCTCATATGAAGAATACAAACAGCAGTCAAATGTTGTGATGCAATCTGCTTTGTAAAATCTGTCTTACAGCAGTATTTCTATTAGCAAACTTTTTCAGAAAGTTGCTGTTCATTACCACAGCTTTCTTGGTGTTTCCATGTAGGTGAAATTGCATTCTTTGAGAAATTTGTTGAGCGTTTGTGTGAACCTGCTGTAGCACCAGATGGTTGAGATTTATTGCGTCATCGTGTTTTCTATTATGTCAGGTACAGTAAGTGATTAATCACAGCACAGCAGAGCAAATTAACTCCTGAGCACGTTCATGTAGGTGCCAACATTTTTGGCAGTTGGTTGCCCGATGTGGCAAACCCATTGGTATTTGCAAAAAAAAGGATAAGGCAGAGACGTATTCATCACATCACATCTCTGCTGATGAAACTGATGAAAGATGTGCCCTGCTCAAGTGAGTGTCTTTGGTGTTTGATACTTGTTCTTGTGGTTGCATGCAAAGAAATTGACAAGCATTTGCAGTATATGAATTACAAATCTTCTGTATGAATGACCTGTGTGACTGTCTTGGAGTTGATCTACAAGGCCAAGGAGCAAGATGTGAAGTGTGTCACTGTAAATCTTATCTGCATCTGCTGACTGAATAGTTCAGAGTAAAACACAACCACATTTACACCCGACGTCCCATCCACTCCAACTTTTCTGCAGCGGCTCAAACATTTGTCTGAACCGGCGCAGAGGGACTTCATTTCTCACGTTGGCGGTGGACAGTTGTCCTTTGGGTTAATGGCTCACTGAAGACCTGAATCAGACCCAGATGAAAGCGACCTAAAGGGCCCTCATTTTTCCCCATTAATCATCCTTGTTTTCTTTTGGGTGATCTTTTCACCCTGTTTTTAAGTACCTGTCTGTTTTCTGGAAAGCAGCTCGTCCAGGGTCCAAGGGGCCAACTGGAGGCCTGTCCGATCCCCGTCCCCTTCCTCCCAAGCAGTCCCAGGAGCTCCAAATCAGGCCCCCAGGTTTAATGGCTTTTGTAATGGCAAATTATAAGCCGCTACAAGGGTAAGATTAATTGAAGGGTGGTCTCAGGCCGTTGCTTGGCTCGGGCTACAAAGTAACTCGAGACGTTCGCGCTGAACTAAAAAATGTGGGCGTCTGTCTTGTCGACCAAAGGCATCAGGGATTCATGAACTCTCGTGACATGACGTTTTACCGAGACCTATATTTTGGTTGCCCGGAGGGGCCAACTGACTTTAAAGAAATCATTATCATTTGTAAAATTAACCAATTGTTTTGTCAGATTTTTCAGCACCACCATCATTCCTGTGCTAATAGATTTGCTGTGAGTCAGTGACCACTTACTTCACTCCCAGGATATGCGGTTACAATGCTCAGTTTTATAATTCAGCCCCGGGAAGCACAAAACTAAAGATCCAAATCATCTCTGTTACAGTAAGAGTAGTGATTCAGATTGCAATATATGGGGAAGTAAAAGGAAAAACAACTACAGGCTCAATTTGTCAAAATAACCGCAACGGGTCCCAAGACTGTTCTCATTAGTCTCTGCGGGATATGAAACACAGCTCGTGCTTTGAGTAAAGCAACAAAGAGACCAAGGCTGGAGCGTTTAAGTAGATAATGATTTCCCACACTACTCTCACAGCCGTCCAGGACTTTTGTATTTTCCCTCTTTTTTTTGTTTTCCTCTTACATGTTTTGTTTGGACAAAGATTTTGTAAGGCCCATCAGACCACAAGTTCATGAGTTTATTATCTTTAATAAAGGACTAATCAGGAAATAAAATGTCATGGTAATTACAGTTGCAGTGTTTACTGCAAACCACAACATCATCTATTTGTTACCGAAGAATGGACTTTACTCAGCATTTAGCTCACTGATGAGGGTTTTTTAACAGAATTACAGGCCTGCCAGCACACTCTCACTTTTTTGTTACTGTCTGGTAGACTTTAAATCCTTTTACATTGTCAGGATACTGTGGATTTGATCTACTTTCAATTAAATCCAATCATAACCATCACATTTTGAACCATGGTTTGGTACTTTGAGAAATTAAACTATTTTACTGCATTCGTTCTTTATATTTGTGTTTTTATGCATGTGTATGTGCATTTTTGTATTGTTTTATTCATTCCATATTTGCAAGTTTACAGAATGAGCAAAATGATGTATATTTTTTACATTCAGTCCTGAAAAAAGACATATATGAACACACTCCGAGTCACTGCAAATGTTAGTTTGTCAATCACACGGTGAGTAGAGCTAATGAATCGTCTCAAACTGAACATGAAAGAAAAACCTCGCTGCATGACGGCCACTAAAACAGTGTGAGCTTCACCTTTTCACACCTCTGCACCAAACTTCACCGCCTCAGGCTGAGCGAGTGGGTGAGGAGAACAAAACGGACCAACAGCTCGAACGTGTCGACACTTATCCGCTCAAATCTGTCCACGTGGATCGAATTTTCATTTTGCCCTTTGATAGAAACGACGGCTGAGGCTTGGCAGTGGTTTGCCTCCGAACAGCGTTTGACCTCTTCCAAGAATGCAATGGAACAGGAGGAAGAAAAAAAAAGAGAGAAAGAAATGCAAACGAAATGGGAGGCCCAAGTGCCCCGCTCATATCTCATCTCTATTAACGGGTTTACGGGTGACCCCAGGGATCCTCGTAAAAGTTTACGTGGAGGTTTCAGTTAGAGTTCCCTTTAAAAGAATGAAAGAAATTGGTTAGTTTATGGTTAGCCTTCAGAATTTTATGGCATGTTTTACTTAAGTTCCCATTTTTACAGATCCTGGTTCCAATTAGCGGAGTAGCAGTGCAGAAGGCTAAACCGAGCTCCTCTCTGCTCTCAGGGTAAAACAACAACAGAAGAAAAAAAATATGATGGGGCACTTAATTGACTGTTGATCTCTGAGGACACATTCGGGTCAAGTGCAGAGGCGCAGAGATGGGGTTCGAGGATCCGAGCCGCTGCCACTTCGGCTGAACAACGCTGAGCTAAAACAGGAGAGGACGGAGAGAAAACCGATCTCTTTAAATGAAAACTCCCCTGAAACCTGCAGCCATCATTAAAGTTGAAGTTCTTCTTAGGCAGAGTTTAGGGAAAAAGATGACTGTGAAAATGGTCAAACATAAATTGCAGTATTTACAAGTGTATTATAAATGAAGTATATATTGTATAGGACTAAATTTTGCACTTTTTGAAATATTTTTGTCATGTGGAGAGAATTAAAATGTCTTTTAAATGAATCTAATTTACTTCTGTAATGAAAAGATAATTTATTCAGTTTTTCATTCATTTCAACTGGAAGACATGTTAAGATTTACTTTTATTTACCTTTGCACTGACTTTAATCGCTCACTTATCTCACGCAGTGTTTTGTCTCAGCTCACATCAGATGATGTCACCTTTCCAGTTCCCAGCATGTCCTTTAGATCATGGGAGGGAACCGGAGCACCCACAGGCCCGATCCTGGATCTGGTTGTGGTCCCATGAGGTGACAGCACTAATCACTGCCAATCAAATACTCTTACAGGAAAATATGGGATGTCAATACTGTAAGATCTTTTGCTTTTCAGTCATTCTGCTTGTGGCGTCATCGGGTTCGTAGTGATTTTTACCATTTTTTCCAATGATAAGTTCATTTTTCACAAAAGCTGGCTAAAAAAGCTAGCGTTAGTTCAAGGAGGTCTGTGAAAAACGCTGGTTTAACATTTCCAGCTGACTCCCATTAGGAAAAGAGTCTTCACATGTTGGAAAAATGTGCTTTCTGCATGTATGTATCTGCTAAAAAATAATACTTGCTCACTGCAGGTTATAATGAGGTGTTTTATGTTATTTTGCATAACATCTATGTTTTTAAGAAAAAAAGTGCAGCAAACCTAAAGTTCCTGATGTCTCACCTTTCTAATGGCAATGAAAAACTATTTTTTCTGCTGCAACTTTGAAAACATCATAAAGAACCTGAACAATGTCGCAAAAGCTGAAAGATAAACCAAACACCATCAGTCAGCCGGCGAGTTAAGGAAACGGGGGATGTGGAGGGTGTTTATGAGCAAAGAGGGCAGAGAAAAACAGCTTTGAGAAGAGCGAGAGGTACAGATGAATGATGAAATGTGACACACAACAATAAGTCACTAATCCAGCGGAGGGCGTTCGAGGTAATGTGCCTCCGGGCAGGCGGTCACTTCCAAACCACCAGCACGCCGCTGCCGTCATCACCACCGCCACCACAGCGTGTTTACAGCTCCACAAACAAACTGTCACACAGCGGTGCCAGTCGCATAAAAAGACTGTTTAACGGGTCTAACACACACACACACACACACACACACACTTTCCCTCTCGTTATGGATCCTCTTCTCCCTGACCTTGTCTGAAACATGTTTTCATCCCTCTCAAACCCTCGTTCTGTCTACTCTTTGGCCATTTTGCTCACTGTTTTTTTGCATGCAACCATCTTTTTATCCCTCACTTATCTCTTTCACTGTCTCGTCTCTCCTCCTGATGTGTTTTCTTTTTCATGCACTCGCGGTTCTGTTGATGAGTTTGGCTCAACATAATAAGATGACCAACCAGCAGGGGCTCAGATTTTTATAAGGCAGCTGTGCAGCTTTTAGGAGTCTTCTTTCATTCTTGGTAGTCTCCTGAAATGTTTTGGAAATGTAGTTTAAGCGTACGGAAAGCCAGAAATAGAGAACAGAGATCCACATGAACTGAGATGATTTAGTTAGACTTTTTTTTTTTCTTCTGGCACTGAAGTGAGGTGAAGACACACCGAGGGAAACATAACTTTAGGGGAAACACATTTTAGCACAACACCTGCTGCCACTTTCTTCTTCTTTTGGTTGATGTTTTCCTCAATATTGTGTGCTTATTTCTACATATATGAGCCTACAGTATCTCTGGCTTTCACTCACAACCCCTTTCTATCTTTTTCTCTCTCAAACACACACAGAAACACACATCTCTAGGAATGCATGGAGGGTATATATTTCACAAAAGGAGTTTGACAGTGACATTGGCCACTTAAACAAACAGTGCAGGGTGATTAGATCAGCCCTTGTTACTGAAATGACAGACGAGGCAGGGTGACGTACTTTCCTTTGATTCGCAGGAAATCCTCCATCTGATCACACTCACACAGATTAATGTGCTTCAGCCATTGCAATTCAAAGAAAATGCAGAAAATGGTTTGATTTGACACGTTTCTAAAACAACACCAAGTCTTGTGATGTTGATGTGAATTATACAGGTAAGCGTTGATACGCTGTTCTCAGAGTTTCTTGGTTGATAAAATACTGTATATGTGAACATAGCACAGGAACACTCACATGAACACACGCTAAAGTCCAAAACAAAAGACAGAAGAAAGAAAGAAGTGCACAGAAAAACACACACATAAATCGAAATGGTCCAAGCACAAATGCATATACACTTGCAAACACACACACACACATCCTGCAGATCTCCTGTGTGCCTCTGTGCCATGCTTTAGGAAGGAACTATACCCATAACACAGTGCTTGTTTCCTGCCTACAGGAGCTTTAATAGGCGAAAGGGTAGCTGACTCACCAGGCAGGCTGCGGATGTCTTCCCTCAAACATGACACTTACAATAGGCACTTAGTCTGTTTGAAGGTTAAGAGGCAGATCTCGCTGTGTTTACTTTGGCTTTTGTATGAGGCTGAAAAATAAAATCAATCAAGTGAATTTTTTTTGGTGACGTGTATGGTCTGTGCTCGTAGACAACACATTTGATTTTGTGAGTATTCAAAAGTTCATTGGGGTTTTAGAATAATACTGCACCATCAAATACAGGAGCAGCTGCAGCATAAAAGTCCAACAATATGTCTGTATTATTTTACTTACAACTGCAAACTTCATTACCTCTTAGTGCATAAATAACTACATACAGTGTCTGTCTGTGAGATAATGTGCAGACATCTTTGATGGGCTTTCAGCATTTCTGTGCTTCTATGTGATTACCTGTCATTCCTTTTAGATGGGCGACATCATTTTGTTGGGATTTTTTTTTGGCCTCTTTTTTCCTGCTCTGCCACAGACTCACACAAACCCCGTCTTTGAAATGAATCACTTTCTTTGGGCTAGAGGACAAAGTGCCAAAATGTGTGTAGATCAATGTTAAAAAAAAAAAAAAACATCAGTGATATATCAGTTATCAAGATAAAGTTAAAAATCCTTATCTGTTAATCTGAGTATGTTTGACACAATATCTAAAATAGCTAAAATGATCAAACGTGCCTCTGTTTTGGCTTGCAGCTGACACAACTCAGCCGGTCTCAAGGTCTGAGGCGATGTCTGCAGCCTCGTCTACCCCAACCCAGATGGGAGGCAACAGCTCTGGCTCAGCCGTCACCCTGCAGTCGTAGTCCAAGTGCTGCTTGGCCTCAGCACTTATCACCAAATCCAAACTGGAACCCAGAGAGAAATGCAATTCTGGCCGGATGGCCAGACTCAGAGGAGGGCTGGCTGCAAGTCCTGTGTATTTGTTCCTCTCTCCAGAAAGCCTGTTGACTCCAGTCTCATTCATACTGCAGCAGGATCACCTTGAGATGTTCAGTGATTTGCTAGTAAATGTTTTATGACTGCCACGGGTGTACGTCGTGCGAATCTGTCATGTCTGGAATTTGTAAAGTAAAAATTCCACCGTGGTGATAACAGACATCCAGTCTTAATACTGATCTGAACAAAGCTTTAAATGTCTGCTGTAGTTTCCCTTTTCCTCAGCAGTCATCTTTTCATAAAATGTTGATGCATGAATAAATGTGTAAAAGAAGGAAAATTGCTGATTTTCATGCACAGTTTTGTGTTTGTTGCAACAGTCGTATAGCTCTTTAAAAACACAGATAAAAGGCAATTTATTAATCAAGAACAAATCTCAACAGCTTTCAGTAAATTCTTAGTGAAACTGAATTTGAATCAAAACTATTATGTGGAATGTAAGATTTAAAGTTTAGATCTAGTTTAGTTTGTTTAATCTTACCAAAATATTTTCTTATCTAAGCTGGCTAAATGCTCCGTGTTTTGCATCAAATCACTGCCAAGAATGAAAAGAAACTCCTGTTTCCACAAGCTCCTTGTTTCTGCGCTGTTCCTCTACATGTTTTGGGTTTGAATTACATATTTGGACTTTACATGTTGAAAACGTCAAAAACATTTTGTCTCCAAAGAATGTTCAATTTTTCTCAATACAAGCTGCAAGCGTGTGCTTACAGTATCAGAAAAAAAGTGGTTAGGCCAAATTAGACAGTTTGAATCCTAAAGCTTTTGTTTTTGTTGCATTTTAATATTATCAATTGGCACATTGCAGGTTTCTAGATATAGCAAACATATAAAAAAGCAATACTGGTAAACCATTTATGATGGTGGAAGGATGGACGAGTGTAGGAAGGTGGTAGTGAGGAGTGGCGTTCACATCACAGAGAGATTATAGAAAAAGAGAAACAGTCAGAGTAAGAGGAGAATGATGTGAAACACATAAATAGACAGCGGTCGAGAGATCGAGGGAAGGAGAACATATAGTGGCAAAAAATAAATCAAGGAGTAAAAAAAAAAAAAAAAAGCAGAAAGGAGGGAAGCGAGGCCTGGCTTTATTATATCCTAATATGCCTTCCATACTCAGCCAGCGAGCAGAAGAGTGCCGAGACATAATTATATCCCCTCCCCGGGCCGTCTCCCTGTATTAGCGTCTCCTCTAGTTCACTGGCTGCGACAGAGACAAATGAGAGAGTTTTTCCAGCAGATCATTCTCATCCGTTACTGCCAGTTCCATGTGATAGATCGTCGGAGCTAAAGCGGGGCAATAGATCACGGCGTAAAAGAGACTCGCTAGCGTACCCCAGCGGAGCGCAGCTTTACAGATCATCGCCCACCTAATGCACACGTGGGTTAAGAGTCAAATCCCGTTAGATGTAGTGCCCCCACCACAAGCTTCCTCTACTTCCATCATTTCTCACATCCGCTTCTCCCGATTAAGCTGGAATAAATGGGTGCGATTGTCCCGTTGACCCCACAGTGTTACAGTGTCGTAAGTCTGATCTGCTTCTACGCTGCTCAAAGCAATTAAGGCTCAAAGAGGTCACATTTGATCATTTTTATGTAAAAAAGAGCAATGTTTACAATAAATTTTGTTGTTATCAGTGCAGAAAAGTCTAAAACACAGGTCAGGGCTTAGGCTTCATGACAAGTTTCATTTTCGATCTGCTTCCAAGTTGGTAAAATACATATTTATTGAGCTCTAATGAGTCTTATCAAATCCAGTATCTCTGATCTCACTTTAGAGAGGAACATTTTGCAGGACTTTTAGTAAGCAGGCACCTAATTTTTCATCTCAGATTTTTATACCTGTTGATGATTAAGACGAATTCTGAGTATGTTAAAGTAAAAGAAAAAATCTGTAAGTAGACATCAACTGATCCTTTTAGCAATGTCAGATTTAATTTCAAAATATGAAGCATGAAAACACAAGGAAGTCCTGAAATGGATTTTGATAATGACACACTTCCACATAATAGCTTGGGATATGAAAAGTAAACCAGGGCCCACCTTAAGACTCTCTGAAAACCTACATATGTGCTATTTTTACTCACCCAAGAATGGCTCCTATCAAAAACACCACTTTGTGTTTCTGTACTGTTGTAAAATACCGTGGCACTTTATTTTAGTCAGTGAAATTAACAAGGCATCATTGCTCTGACAGGAATTCACATGAACAATGCACCTGAATGGAAACAGAAAGAGCTGGTTGTCGTAACACTTTGCACACAGACTAATGTAATAACTTTGAGCAGGCTGCAACCACAATGGCGGGAGGGAAGAAGACAGGTTTACTTCCATTATGCAAGATCCACGAGTGCCTGTCTGACTGTCCTGTGCAAGTAAACTATTATTAACACCAATGTTGACAATGTTAATCCATCCTCAAGACATAGTACAGTAGTCAGTATCAGGTAACATGCTTATTGTATTTTGTGCACATAATGGCAGTTCAGGGAAAGAATGATGGTAGCTGGATGTCATTTATCATGAGATAAATGAAAAGGTCTTCTGTACTCTTACCTACTTCTTGTTAAACTGCAAAATAGCTGTTCATTCTGTATATGAGCGCAAAAATAAAAAGTTGAACCACACCAGGAAAAAACATTATGGATAACGTGATAATAAAATTACAATCTTTAAATGAAATGTCTTTAAATCAGTCTTTAATTTCAAGTAATCAGACCACATTACAGAGCATGCTAGAAGACAGTGGTACTGAAAATGTGTTGCATGCGTGTATTTTATACACGTTTATTTGTGGTAATCATTACCACAAACCTAACAAAGGGAGCAGCCATCAGTGCTGCGGTACAGCTAAGTGTTTAGCTCATGTCTCAATCAGGGGTGGTGAATAGACGTTCCTAAATAGCATAATGCTTCTTTATATGCTGCTAGTAAGACGGCGAATTAGCGCTGCTGCACAACATTACAGATTTCAATTAATTCTGATCAGCACAGATGTTGCATCACTCTCGCACGAGGCAAGCTCATTTTTATGTAAATTGAAGCTGTTAGACTAAGGGAGGGATACTTGGAAACTGTGAAATGGACAAAATGATGCCTGTGGAAGTTTTCAGGTAATTTACAGTATGATGGCGTTATTTAACATCGAGTAAACTTGAACATTTAGGCATTTAGGTAATTTAGCATTTAGGTAATAAACGGGGTTACAACTCAATGTTTTTTTCTCTATTTGTGTACTAATTGGAGAACTTTAGAGGCATCTTTTCCCGTGCAAACTAAAAATAAGACAAGTGATGCTGTAATCCAAAGCTGGGATGAGTTTAAAATGAGATACGTGTCCACTGTAGCCATTCAGTTCCTCACAGAAGCCTTGACAGGAACCCCGAGAGCTCACGAGGGTCAAAGTGTGCGTGACCCCCCTCACCCAAACAGGATATGCTTAAAGAAGGATGAGGACTCCTGTAAACCCGGCTCTTTTTTTTCTTTAAAAAGTGTCAAAGGACTCATTTTTCTTTTCTCTGTGTGTTCGCGGTGGTGTGAGAACCAAGGCTGCGGCGATGACAGCGAATGTGGCATCGCTTGGTTCGATGAAGTCACACCATTGTTCACTTTGATAAATCGTTTTGATGGTTGTGACCTCTTCGGACAGGCCTTCCTTCTATGACTTTGATGTATGAAAGTGTGAAAAACAGAGGGGGGGATATTTTTACTGTTTTATTTTGACAGCTTCCTTGTCAGATGCTGAAAAACTGACTTTGAATCCCCAGAGACACAAAACCCTTGAAAAAACACTTAAGCGGATGTGAATGATGTTTGTTGTTAATGCTCACTGGCATTATACTTTGCTAACCTTATTGATATACTTATATATAAGTATTTAAATATATGTTTTCCATTGAATTTGACCTTTCTTTTGTGTCATACTGAAGCAGGAAAAAAAACATTTACCCAGTCACAGCATGCTCCATATGCTCTGGACTGCATAAGGTAGCATGACCTCATTCAGCACATATGCCACTATTGACAAAAGGGCCAATAAATCAATAGTTAATGAATATGTTTACCTTTTATTTAGATTTAGCACTTTATAAACAAATGAAACATAAAAAAGTAGAAGTCAGACATGATTATCAGGTTGAATCTCGTAGATTATAGCATCACCGCTGCAGCTTCCAGGGCTGCGTGAGTCGACCGTCTTGCCCTCGGTGTCGTCTTTGTGTCCCGTCTTTGCCTAATACCTCAGCGAGGAGCGAGATTCACCGCAACAGGTGTAGAGGGCAACGGCAGGGTCACAGCTTTCACATTTGGCTTGCTAAAGACTGGCGACAAGAAACCTGCGGCAAGAAAAGAATCCAGGATACTAAAGGACGTGATTTATCACCTCTGCCAGACTTCTGCCAAGACTGTATGAAAAACGGCCAGGAGGGTTAGAAAACACAGTCTGTTGTCAATATTTTAATCCCAGCGTGTCCACAGAGTGTCATGCTCTACTGTGCTTTTTCATACTTTATTACACAGAAATGCCAACAGAGACCATAAATATTATCTCTGGCTGTTTTCTTAATATAGCTACTGTAGAGTTAGAAATTCCATGACAGATTTTACGGAAAATCACATGATATAATGAGTGCTGAGCTTATCTTACATATTTTGTTTGCCATTAATCCATTTAATTTATCTAAATAGTTTAGATAAACAATGAAAATGAGTAAGATGTTAAAGGGTAACTAGTTGTACGTAAAATTATATTATATATAATAAAAAAAAATGCACCTGTTTGGACCTAAAATGGATTTTGTTTTCTTTTTTACATTGCATTTAACTGATACGATTATTGATGAGACTGATTAATGCTGAGTGCAGGTTACATTAATTAAAAGCCCTCGTAATAAGCTTCCTGTGAGGCCAGAACTATCATGTAAGGTATGCAGAATTCTAGTTGCACAAATTGCGCTCTAGCCCTAACAAACAGACACAACTCAAAGAAAACACAATGTGAATAATAATTAGTACTGATGAATAAGAAACAGAAAACACTGCACACACGTACACAATGGCAAGTGAATTATCTTGGCTGCTAAAATGATGAACCTTCAGCCACAAAGTGACATTGAAACATTCACTTGCACGCTGTTCACTAACTAAACACACACACACACAGACACACCCACACACACACACACGTCTAGGCCTCCTCAACACTCCCTGCAGCCATCGAACGTCAACCATCCTCCCAGTCGGCCGCGGCTGGAGGTGGTGGTTGTGAATGTCTGTATGTGAGCGGGAGGTGTACCAGGAGGAACAGCCAACCAAATAACTTCGAGCTGTCACCAAGGAGTAACCCCGCCTCCACCCCCCAGACGCTGCCACCCTTGCCCCTGTCCCCAAAACGGCGGCATACGGCTGTCAACGCCCAAAACAAGATGTCGTGTCAAGGCAGGAAAATTACACAATAACGAGGCCCACTTGAGATTAGGCTAATGAGAAAATCAAAACACAATTTAATTCTTGTCAGCGGCGAGGCGTCTTTAAATTACCTCTCGTACGAGCATGCTGATTAAGAGAAGTCTGCCACTCAGCCTGCTGCCCACTATAAATAGCCCCTGGGCTTTTTGGACCGTGGTTGGTTCTCCTCATTGCAGGGGATATTAAATGCTGATCTACACACACATTGGCACACTCACATACATGAACGCACATGTCGCTGTGTGCACGAATGCCCTGAGCTCCACATATAACAACCACAGCATGGTGCTCTATTTTTATGTTACTCTTATTTTAGCATCACACAACCTGTAGATGTTATCAGCATTGTTGTATTAAGACTTTAAATATCACAACATCACTGAAATATCTGAAATAATCCAGTCTGATCCAACAGTATATAATACTCAGGTTACATTCAACTACTCATTTATTGTTTGGTTTGTTGGTTGACCTCATGGCAACTCCAGTCTTCAATCAGACATCCAGTCCTTCCTCGACCCTCCAAATTCTGACTTTCTGCTTTCACTGCATTGACATTGAATGATGCCATTTAAAACCACACAGTGCAGAATCACCCAATATGCACAATATTTCTGTGGGTTATGGGCTGGTCCACTCTTAAACATGTTTGTCATTACATGTTTAAAATCTGCTGCTATGCTAAGAGTCTTTAATTGAAGCAGTGCTTTGAGCTAAATACTAACACGTCTTAGTTTAATGTGTTAGCATGTAAACATTTGATTACTTTTGGACAATTAAAAAATGTCAACCTTGTGATCTCGACAGAAAGTCAAGGGAACAAAAAACACTTGTACCAATTTCCATGACAATGCATGCAATAGTTGGCGAAAAATATCCCTCAAGAACACTCATGTCAATCTCATGATGGTTCTAGTGTGAAAGTCAGAGGGTTGTCAAAGTTATAAGTGTACGTCCTTTGCAAATAATGAATGTCTGTACAATATTTTGTACCAATTGTTCAGGTAAATACTGAGATATTTCACAGATATTTCATCAAACTGCTGCTCTATAACCAGCAAACAGCCAACACACCATTTAATCTATGTTTATTGAGTTGAAAATGAAAACACAACATGTAACTCTTTGAATAATCCAGTCAGCTCACCTTTAATGAAGGTTTTTAATGATTTTTCCATGAAGCCTCCTCTCCCTCCCTGAGAGCTTTTTACCAGCACGGCATCTGCAGTTCGCTCCCAGTTTTGATGTCATGATGGTAATTAACTGGCAAAATGTAAGCTACAGCATGTCACGATATGGCCGCATCGCTATTCCCAAACAACCTGCAAGCATATGGCACCAAATGTTACATTTCCCTAATAGCCCCTGAGAGTCGCGGCGCTGCCATTAAAAGGGAAAAGGGAAGGTTGCATTGAGACGGCGGCGATTTCAAGGGCCCGACGGTCGAGCCGAGAGCCATCACTTCGTTCTGCCAACATTATGAGTTTACGGGGCTCTGCAGCGCCTGGAGCTGTTCAGCTTCCACAAATTAGCGGCGAGCAAGGAACTGAAGTCGCACTGTACCCATATTATTAATTATAATCTTTTACACTGGCACCACAAGAGTCTTCTTCAGCACTGCCTTGCTCAAGGACATGGCAGCGGTGTGCAGCATCTGCGGAAGCTTGTTCATCTGAACCATTCATGAGATTTCTTTGTGTGGTTATGAGGTGTAATGACCTGCTGTTTGCTTGATTCCTTATCATTTAAAAGTTTAGGTTTATACACATGTACATGAAAGTGTTTAGGTTCAGAAACCCTTTCACTCACGCTCTAAATGAGTCAGGGTGTTACGTATTTGATCTGTATTTTAGTGTTGTCTGTTTGTGTTAATTTCACTTCATTCATTGATGCAAATCTACAAACGTTTCAGCAAATGTTCATCCAAATTCAAATCACGTTACTGTATCTAAATGCTGGATGCTTTACTTGGTTTTGAAATACTCTTTTTGCTCTTCAACAAGGACCATCGTTTTACGTAACTGACTGATGTTAACATTTGTCTCAACACAAAAAGACACTACAAGAGTAATGACTTGTTAAGACAAATGTTTCCCGCCTGGCCAACTCAGTTCCCTCGTTGGAAATCAGCCGACGAGCCTGCACGCTTAACAAATCAAATCGCTCCACCATCAGGACGGACCTGTCACGTCGCCAAATAGAGTGACCAGACTCGTGATCCCCTCTGCCGCTTACATCTTTCACCGGTTCACCAGGACTTTGATTGCCAACATTGAGCAGCCAAGCAGCTAACACCATTTCCACCTCTTTACGTGCTCCGCTGCTCCCCTCGTCGCCGCTCTCCACGAGCCATATGGCTTACGGACACGTTCCCCATTTTTCAGATAACTTCTCAAGCGAGAGGACAGGACAGAAGCACAAGAAGGATGCACTCCCTCCCCCACTCTCCCCATCCTCCCGTTCCCACCGTGGTCACGCTTTGGAGAGTGGAGTGGTCGTTATTAGCTGGTTCTTTTGGGTTGATTTTTAAAGTGAAATTGAGTTTGAAAGCAATTAACTAGTTTACACTCACACTCAACAGATCATATTAATGATTGTAATTTGTATTTTCACTTTAGCTAATCCAAAATCTTTCCACTACCTCTAATAAAGTGCAGAAATGCATGTGTTGAGACTCAGTAGGAAGACTGGTTTCAAATCTACCTCACACTAAAAGAGGAAGAAGTTGCAAACAAACTTACAGACTTAACCCATCAAATGTTTGCACAAACAGATTTGCTATAAAGATTTTAATCAGCATTTCAAAGCCCCACATCGATCAAACTCTCGTGTTCTCCATATCGTGACGTAACGTCTGCCATGAAGCACATCAAAAAACAACCGTAGAAAAACCGTGAGCCGCCACCAATACTGCACATTATCCACGCTTCCTATGTTTCAGTTGCTTCATCCATCCTCTCTGCTGTGCATTCCTTAAATAGCTGCATCCTCCAAAACCCTCAAAGGGCTCCGCCGCTGAAAGAGTTAAGACTTCCTCTCCTGACGGCCCGATGTTGGCAATGCATGACAGCGCCGGTTGACAGCACCGGCTATGGATGACAGATGACAGTGGAGGAGGGAGCGGTTCGGTGTGTGTGCATGTGTGTGTGTATGTGGGGGGGGGGTGATTATGAAGATAAGGTGTCCATGGGACACCTCTCAAACACATGCCGACACCCTCAGCGCATGCAGACCTATACACACACGCACGCACGCACGCACGCATGAACACACACACACGCGTGTACGTTCCTCCCAGGCATCATCCCATCTATTTGACACAGTAATTACAGCACACACTGATTCCAATGATGGATGAACTCCCAGACTGGGATGAGCAGTCTCTCCTTCCTCCCACTTTCTCCTCTCTTTTTCTCCCTCGTGTTCCCATCTCTCCGTCTCAGCACAACCTCCAGCCGTGTTCAATGCAGAGCTTTAATACCTTCAGTGTTGCTTTAGGAGGATGTGAGAGATGCTTCCTGACAACAGATTACAGGATATTTGCTGTTGCGAGGAGCTTAGAGTTGCTAAAGTAGTGTTAAATTGCCCATAATTTGTCCCTGGTGCTTTATAGGAAGCTTTTCAAATACTATTGTTACTGCATTATTATTGATATCTCAGAGCTACTTGCACATTTTGTAAGTAATTCAGTATTCTTTATCATTTATGAATTTTAATTTTCTCCTATTCTGTACGCATTATTTACGTCTTATCAAATTTTTCCTTAAAAGTACTCAACAGTATTATAATTCTAAACTACCATCTTAAATTATTCTATTGAGTCATAGTTCAAATACATTCAATACATATCTATAAAATGTGTGTATGTGTGCGTATATGTGTGCCTCTGTGGCTGTCCTGATACGTCTTTGTAGTAACTGCACGTCCCGCTTTGAGGATTAATAAGAATGTCAGTGAGAAGGATTAGAGTACCTGCACATTATCCTCTTCCTCCTCTTTTCTCTCTCTCTCTCTCTGTTTTTGTGTCTCGCCCCCTCTTAGTCTGAAAAACGAGAGACCGACAGAGTCAGTAAGGTATTCATGCCAGACTGGCATAGCAGCAGATGCTTGCTGGCATTTAATTGAGTTGTTAATGCAGCACACAAAAGGAGAGGCCCCGATTCAATTTGGCTCTTTCCGTCTCAACCGACTGCCTTTTGTGTTTCATTAAAGGGACACGGGAACACCTGGTGGGGACCCGGGGAGTCGTCGTCACCTTGCTCTTCAAGCAAGGTGATGGACTTCAACACTGGATGTGACAGTGACAGGTCGAGCACCGAGCCACGTCTCAAATCTTTTAACACTTTACAGGCCGGGCTGCACGTATAGAGAAGCTCAGGCAGGTCTGTCTAGGTCTGTCTGAGGTTTAGGATAAAGACAACTGTTATGGTGTGTCAAACTGAACATGGAGTGAATTTCAGATGGGATGCAATGGCATAAAAAGATCAAGCAAAGGTGCCAGAAAGTCCAAATCTGCTGTGTTTAGAGCCAACATGTTTCCTGTTGTTTCGTGCTTCCAGTTCTTGAACCTACAGAGAAATGATAAAAAAGTCTGGGGCAATAAGAGAGTAAACTCAGGTGAAAGTAAAGATCAAGTAAAGGTCAGGTGTTGGCCAATTTGGTTGAATAAATAGTGCAAAACTGTCACATTCACACAAACAGCACAAAGTAAAAATTGTTTAATTCAGTTTGAACCTATCTTAACTTGAATGAGTGGATCTAATTTTAATCAGTTGCTTCAATTCGCATAGAATAGGATTAATATGGTGTTTCTGCTTCATACAGTAGCTGTGTAAAAAGCAGGTATCAAAAGGTCAATCAGAGTAAACAGTGAGCATTTTAATTTTTAAAGCCTCATGAAACAACCTGCTTGAAATGAGAGACACAAACATAATTTGATTTGGTCTTGAAATAAACATTTATCTTATTGTCCTGCTCCAAACCTGATTTTTCATAAGCAGATGATGGCTTGATGATGCTTCCTAGTCTCTTTGGTTGTTTCTTGATGTGGTTCACATCATGCATGCCTTTAAAAGTTATAAACATGGTAAAGAAAATATGTATGTCCTTTTTCTTTTTCTGTCCAGTCGAGGAAAATGTGAGCTTCCTCAGACAGTTAATGAATATTTCATTTCCATTGTAATTATTTGGACTGTTGTGTTCTTATAAGTGTTTGCGCAGATAAAGGTTATTATTGCTATTATTGTAATTGAGTGGCAAGGGTGTAGGGAGCGGGGAGGGGAGGATGGGGAGCAGGTAGGGAGGGGGGAGGATGGGGGGAAAGGAGTATTGTCGCCCGAGGCTACGAGTGAAGTGATGCTGTGAGAAAGGTCCGTCCTGCCCATCCTCACCGCCTGGCCAGGAAACCAACCACCCCTGACGCATCAAAAGCTGTCAAAGGGAAAGCAGAGACGCGGCGAGGTCACGGCGAACGGGACGGGCGACCTTCTACGACGCCTGCTGATGTCTTTTTCATTAGTCGCCGAGGGGAGGGGTGAGGGGAAGCGCGGGGAGGGGCTGTCGATCCAGCCGACTGCCCCGGCGAATTGGCCCGAAATGCGAGGCAATCGGCTAATGTCATTGCCCACATAAATTAATGCAAGTGCCACAACGTTGTGAGCGTCGCTATTAATATGGAGGAGGTCCTGTAAGGAATTATCTAATCTCCTCATGCATTTTATGATCTATGTAAATGAACGAGGAGGTTGTAACTAAAAGGATGATTAAACTGTCAAGCGTTGGGTATGAAATTAGCCCCAACGCTGGTTTTCTCAGCCTGATAAAAGACTTGAGTTGTTTTTCACTTCAGGATTGTAAGAGTTGTAAGACGGCGCAGGTTAACGTTTTACTGCCACGTTTAGAGACAAAATGTCAGTGTTTTAAAAGATTTAGCATCCCAATTGAGAGATACCTCTTCATGGCTTCTCATTTGTTGACATCTTTCCTTTTGAAATCAAGCTAATGATTATTTATGGTAACTGGAGGCTAATCATTGATCTCAGATAAATCACCAATCAATCCCTCCATTTCAAAGCTCACTGGAGATTCATCTTTGCATCAGTTGTTACAGTTGCATGTCAATTTTCCCGGTCTTGTGTGTAATTACAGACACTAATAGTGAAGTTATGGTAGCCTTTTTTTTCCTGAATTGGTTATGTAACATCCACACTTTCCCCTTGTGTTTTTTGTGCATTTGTTTTTTTTTCCTTCTTAAGAAAAAGTCTTCACATCCCAAAAACGAAGCCAAATATTAACTACTGGTCATTCAGCTGACCCTTGGGGGAATACTTAAGCTTTGGCTGCAGCCTAAACTGTTTAATGGCTCGTACAGCTTCACATGAATCACAGCCACACACAATGGTCTGCCGGCCCTCGTATAACTGAGGGCTTTTCCGCTCCGAAATATTGCAAGGGACTGGGGAAAGGCTGCGCTTCCACAGAGGATGTGAACATGGGCCGTGGGCACATTGTTGGCCTTGAGTCTCACCACGCCACAGTCTTCCAGGGCTTTTGGAGTAAAGGGGGGCGGCAGTTGGTAGTCTGCTTCTGCGGTTTCCTGTTCGCATGGCTTTTAGACCTACAAGACACCAGGGACCCAGCCACTGTGAAAGAATATTCAAGGCGGGCAAGTAAATCCCTTCTTGACGTCAGCGGTGTGTTGGGTTCGCGTGACGTTTCGAGAGCTGAGAAATAGGTGAAAATGAGTTGGCTGTCTTTTTTTTTTTTTTTTTGTTTCCGACAATATGACTCAGCGGCGTCTGTTTACTGAGGGAGACTTTCAGCGACTAGCTTCCTTCTCAAAGACTACTGCACAAGGCCAAATAAATAGTACGCTCCGCCCTGCAACGGCAACGCCAATAATAAAACTGATAACTTTTATTTTACTGGCCCACAAGTGAAATATAAATCACTTGCAGCATTTACAGCTTTCATTTTTATCGATGGGAAATCTTAACAATAGCACTTACATAAAATAAAGCACGAGGTAAGAGTCGTGCAGACTTTGCACGAGATTTGGTGATTGACAACTTTAACAGTCTTGTTTGCACTTCATCTTTTTTTTTTCTTCTTGGTTGGAAAAAAATTACAGGATGCATAAAAGTTAAGTTTTTCTCACAGCAGATGCTTGTAAAAAAATATCCAAGAAAAACAAATATGAATTACAGTCTTTTAGATTTCACCTAAGAAGAGCTGCCTTTCATGATTTCCACACTGTCTCATACTAATGTCAGCATTGCATAAATCTCGGAACAACTGTCGTCAGCTCAGGAAAGGAAGACAGTTTCTTGCTCTGTATCCTTGTCATGTTTGCACATTGGCATGACCCCCTATTGTTGTACAGGGGCAGAAAGGAGCTCTTTGATGCGCTAAGTGATTTACGGACCTAGAGGACATAAACAAATGGTTCATTCAGGACTCTGGGCAGGAAGCGCCCTCAAACTTCAAAAGGGTGCTCCGAAAAAACAATAGCCCGAGGTCGATTTCTCTCCTGTCACATTATTTTCTTTCACTGAGCTCAGTGGCACAATGGCAGCACTGGACTGGAATAAGAACAGCCATGTTTTTTTGTTTTTTTTTACTGTAATGTCTGTCATTGCCTATTATGAGTTGTCATGACTCACTGTAAAGGATCAGTTGACATTTGATCAAAACAACTAAGTCTGAGGACTTAATATATTTATTTCCCCACTAAGGATACATAATGTGGAGGAGGCGTGTTGTTTAAACAAGCTGTAGTTTGATGTCGGGTGATGAGTGATGGTTGACAGCCTAAAAGTGCAGCATATTTAAGACATTTGAATCAAACGGCTCTTGTGGTTGGCATTTAGTGCGTACTGTATGTCTGTGTTATATATACACTGAAACACACTACAATCTAAACACATAAAGAAAGGAAAGGTTGGCAGAAAGGCGGGTGTTACAGGATGTTAAACCCATGTGCTGGATTGTAATAAAAACTAATATTCAAAAATTATGTAGTGAAACATACCTTTACATTATAGGTTTCTTATACACCAGTAAAAATACAAATTTAAACACCTGACACCTACTTATGGCAGCAGTAAATATATTAATTGTATTTCAATCATAATTTACTCACACCAAATTTATGAAATAACAATTTCTGACATGTAATATACATTTACATAGATCTCAGTGTAAAGGCAGACTGTATGTTAGATGTCACTATTTATGTATATTTTTATAATGCATCCTTGAGCTACTGTAATGATGTATACAGTATATGAATCAATTATTATTTTAGTATTGTAGTAATGGTAATTTAATACTATATAATAATGTATATTAAAATAAAAGACACACACAGTTGTGCACACATAAACATTTTGTGTGTTCTGGTCTTTTATTCATCTTTTTCTTTTCAAGAAAATCTCAATAGCTCATTTGCATTAATGGAAAAACTAATTAGATCAAACATATTTGCCCTTCATGCATTTACTGAAGACCCTGCGTTATTTATTCTATTAAGACGTTACCATGAGCACCCGTCATAATCCCAGGTGGGAGCTTGAACTCATAAATCTTCATATAACAGCATCATCAGTGTCCCTTCGGTTTGGGGTGTGAACCTCTCACACCAGCCTGCACCGCTGAGGATGCTCAGAGAAGGAGATTGGGGGGCTGGGGGGACGGGGGGGTTGCCCTTTAAATCGGCATCCTGTTGTGTTACAAAGTGAGAAATAATCATTCATTAACCCCTCTGACCCGGCAGAGGAGGGAGGGCGGGGTGGGGGGGTTGTAGATCGAGCCCCTCATTGTCTCGCCCTCTCTGCAGCTGGGTCAAGCCGATTGACAATGCACATAATGATCTTAAATGGATTAACTGGCCAAACACGGCCCAGAGTTTCCTTTTCAATTATGAAGTGGATTGGTTTATAAAACGGAGCCCCGGTGCGGATGGCAGAGAACAGAAGACCCCTGGGGAGTACAGGGACTGTGTGTGTGTGCGTGTGTGTGTATGTGTGTGTTTCTCTATAAGTGTGTGTGTGTAAGAGGGGAAAGAGAGAGGGGTGTTTGCAGCCTTCAGGACAGACAGGGACTCACTTGGAAAGGTGTTTTATAATAGGAGGTTAGATGAGAGCTGAGAGGGAGGGTGAGTTAGCTGGTGTGTGTGTGTGTGTGTGTGTCAGTGTGTGTGTGTGTGTGTGTGTGTGTCAGCGTGTGTGTGTGTGTGTGCGCCCGGGGGTCTCAGACATGTCATCTCTCAATAAGCTCCCTGAGGTACAGAGTTTATTGTCACAGTGAAGAGCCTGACAGACAAGTTAATCAATCTGGCAATTTGGTGTTGCACGTCTCCCTTGTTGCCACACTTCCTCCCCTCTGCTCTCCTTACATGCAAGCACACACACACACGCACACACACATACACACACGGGGGGAAGTGTGTTTGTGTTTGCATTGCAGTGCTCTAGCTTCAGTTGTTAAACAGCAGGTGGAAAGGTAGCTTCTTGTTATCTCAGCCTTTTCTCCCACAATGAGTGAACTGAATGCGATGAACATCTGCATGAAAAGTGAGAGAAATATGTCTCCGCTCCCTGGAAGGTTTAACACCAAGTTAAGGAAGTAGTTTGACACTGAAACAGAGAGATGCAAGCGAGAGCCTGCATTTGCATCACTTAAAAAATCAATCAAAGGTTTGGTAACAGCTGAACTGTTGGTCAGATGGGTAACAGCTTAGTCCTGATTCAGCTTAGTCAAAACTATCTGATTAAATGAGAAGCTAATTTTCTTAAAAATACTATTAAAAAATGCAAATAAAAAGTCAAATATGCAGTGTTTCATTTACTGACGGGACATCAGGTGCACAGACAGCAGCTAATTTACTTTTTGCAACCATATTTCTATTTTTCTTCGTTAAATCTCAGTAAAACATAGAAAAACATTATTTACTGATGATTAAGCATGTTTTGAGTTTTATATTTGTCATAATTCTGCCATAAAACAACAGTCCTGCTTTGTCTTCTGCTTGTAATTCTGGGGTTGACATGGGCGTTTGAATTTTATAGATTTTACACAGAAGATACAACACCCTGATGAAGAAATCAATTTTACCTATTGATACGTACAGAAAACAGAAAGCAAAATCGAGGAAGGTCTATTTTTCCAGTACTTTATATGCTGATATTATACAAACAAACAAACAAAACAATTCTTTGGCTCTCTAATGGTAAAAATAATTTCTTAACACCCCTTAAATGTTTGGTATTGCAACACTGTGCTTGATCCCTCTCTGGTTCTTAAACACATCTGTGTGTGTGCGTGCGTGTGTGTGTGCATTGTACATCTGCACGCCTCTTTTGCTGCACGTTCGAGTGTTACATGATCTGAGTGGTTTCTGAAGCGTTGACCGCAGTGCTGCGCTGTGTTGTGACAGCTTTGATTAATTTGATAATGATGACCTATTGTGGCACTTTATGCTAAGGTAAGCACAGCTGTCTGCCCGGGTCACAGGGAGTAGGAGGAGGTCACGGCATAAGAGAGTTAACTTTGTTAATGGAGACACGGCCGAAGGGGAGACTGAGACCAAGGACAGGGATCAATGAAAGAGTCTTTTAATGAAATGGACAGTAACCTTGAAGGGGATGTAGGTCATCACACTGTGTGACAGTGCGAATGACTCCAGTCTGCAGCTTTCCTTCTTTTTTTTGTGTTTTTCTTTATTTGTTTTTCTTCTTTGGTCTGTGAGATTCTCTGTTAGTCACAAACTTTATAGATTTAGTATAATCTGTTTGTTTTTAAGGCATTTCTCACTTCTTTTTGTGTACTTTTTCCTCTGTTAATGTGATGTCCTTTGAAACTCCTTGAAATATGACTAAAAGGTTTCTGCAACAAAAATCCTCTCAAATGTACTTTCTCTCTCTTTCATGTCTGCCGCACATTTCTTCACAGATACAGCTCTTGAGCTCGAGTGGAAAGCTGCTATTTCCCGTCGAGCTTTAGCCCTCGCTGTGAGAGTTTTTGCTCTTCCTCACTTTCTTAGCCGGGAGGAGACGAGACACCCGATAGCCGTCCGGGCCGGACAGTGAGTCATCCTTTTCCAGCGTCGACTGGAACTTGAACCTTTAATCCTGAGGATCTCAGAATCCGGAGAGTTGCAGATTCCTTATCATTTACATTAATCTCAGGAATTTGCACCATGCCATGAAGACACAGGCTCCACTTACTTAACTGACACAAAATAGGGCAACAGCTATGATGATACTTGACTGGTTTTAGCCACACAACCGTATCATGCACTTGGTTGTAAATAATAATGTAATAAGATTGGCAGGGGAGACAGATGTTTAACATTGGCCACGTTATGGGTTTTTTTTTTTGTTTTGTTTTGTTTTGTTTTTAACATATAATAAGCGTAACAGGAAGTGGAAAAGTGAATTGAACATGTTGTATTGAAATTTTTTCTATGTTTACATGTTCAGTTTGTCTCAAAAGTTCATCACATTAAATCTGATATCAATCAGCTGGATGCCTTTATGGACCGTCAATAAGAGATTTACACTATCATACTTTGATTCTCAGTGTCGAGGTTTTTTATGACTTCTTCAGCAATAAAGATCTGCAGCTCTCACCTTCTGCTAAAAGTTCAGCCTCGTCCCGCTGCCTTTGAAGTGATCCTTTCAGAAAGAAAAACTCCAACACTTGTCCATAAACCATGCCAGGCCCCGTACCAATGCCCATATGTGAAATTAATACCGATTTCAAAACTGACTCCTGCAAACTACGACCACTTACACGTCCGTGCCGGCAATCTGTTTCTCTGAACTCTGCGAGGATCGTCATGAAAGAAATCGACTATCAGAGAGACAAATTGTAAATAAATCTTTTGCCTGCATTTGTGGAAAAAATCCGGATGAAAACGATGGCGAAGGAAATCCAATCTGTTCTTTGGAAACGCTGCATCAAGGTAATTCAAGACAACACAGCAGCTGTAAGGATGACATAGATCGTTTTAAAATACCTCTTTTTCCACTTCTCGATATCGGACCGCTGCGGCTGCCGGAGATTTCTTTACCAGGAACCAAAGAAAGCGGCGGCTTCTCCTTCTCCTATAGAGCTCTGTTCATTTGATCACAACCATATTGAGCGCAGAGAAAGTCATTTGTTGGATTTATCTTTGAGTTACTGCATCACTTCAGACTTCAGAGTCTGGCTTGTATCACTTGAATTCATGGATCACTGTGACGCTTCCAGAGCCGAACCCGGAAGCACATGACGTGGAGAATCCCAGCGGGAGAAATTCATGTATATTTTTAAAAAGTCATTCTGAGAAGGGCTTTTATTGTGGATATAAATGTTGTCCCTGTTTTGAAGTGACATTCAAACGCACATGACAGTTAATCTGAAGTGTTAATCGCCGCATCAAGAGCGCGCGCAAGTCGGCTGTTTTTACGACCTGATTACATGTTCCTCTCTGACACAATACACTGAGCCAGGAATGTTAAGTCAGCCTCGGTTTGTGAAGGGAAGAGGGTGCTCGAGAGGTTAAAGGCTTCCCAGAATAGTTGAGCGTCGTAATCGTCATGCACCGGCTCCAGAATGCGGTGAGTATTTGCTAATGTCGAGGATGATCCCTCCCTCCCAGCAGGTATCACCTCCCCGTGACGGACAACAAGGTTAAACGTGGACGCGTGTTGGGTCTGAAACGATCTGCTGTTCAGACAAAGACAACAGGCTTAGTTATTATTGTCACTACTCATAAAGGACAAGCTAGAGTCACAGTTTATTATATCAGAGAGAGCCCTGTGGTGTTACAGTGGTTAGGATGGTACTTATATTGCTTTTGTTATAATTATCATTACAAGTATTTGTAATAGTAATAAAGTAGTATGTGCTGACAATCATCTGCTGTGTGACTTAATTATCTAAAAGTTTTCAGGATGGTACGATGCCAAAATTTAAAATGTATCACAGCTGTCAAACTTTTAAATATTACAGATATATTTCTTCATAAAGCTTGTGTTTTGATTTTCAACATTTATATCTCTTTTATTCATTATATTTAAAGGTTTTATCTTATATCCATTTCCTGTACTGGAAAACTTGCAGTAATTTTTTTAATTTATTTATAAATTTATATAAATTTATAAATTTTATTTTATTTTATTGATAGATAATGATAATATACCGTTTTTTTTAATGTGTGAGGCAGAGCTTCATGACAGTCCTCTTGTAATTAGTTTATGTGTCACCATCATGGCATTATCTCATTCGTATTTTACTGATTTTATTATAATGTATGTGTGACAAATCCATTTAACCATCCATCTATCTACTGATCTATATATTTATAAAAGCTGACAGCGGTGATAATGCGTATAAATGGTAAAAGTTCTTGTAGTTGTGGTAGTTTAATCTTACTCCACTCAACAGAACATAATTTAGTAAATTCATTACATGTACGTACAAGTAGCCTATCCTCTGAAAATAAATTCTAAATAACAGTGATAGTTTCATTAAAGTGTATTGTGCCCATGAAGCAGTTTAGATTTATTTTAAGCAATAAATAACATGACACACACACACATATA
>JBAJHX010000053.1:4233610-4249186 GCA_037176925.1 Amniataba percoides
TATATATATATTTATAAACATTTTTTTCAATACTGTAGAACTAGTAATAATGTGGGTTATAATGTTTATTTTAAGATAATCATATTTTAAGTCTAGTTTTGTCTTTTACAGGAATCAATAGCAACATTATTTGTTCAGTGCTGAGGTATGTGGTATCTATGATAAAGCAAATAAGTGTTAAGTCAGAGCAAAAAAAGGCCTCATGGTGGTCAAACTCTTGTAAATCGTTTTTATTTTGCAGAGATTATTCAGTAGAAATGACTCTAAATTTAGCAGCAAGCTTGGTCACAGCGCAGGGACCAAATCACCAAACATTTATCATTTGATTTACAGTCTCATTTATCCTCAACCTCTGGAAGCACAAATGGAGATTCCTAAATTATTCAAGAAACAGGGAACCTCCTCGCTCTCTTAAAGTTATGATGGTCATTGAGAAAGCAGGTTAAACCCAAGATAGAGAGCCAACCCTAAATACAAAGCAGCAGGAGATGGAAGAGTTGGCTTTCAAAGGGAGATATATGGCCAGTACAAGACCAGGATCAGTTGCTTTGGGAACTTAAAACCTCGGATGACAGTCAGAGCCATTTATAATATTAAGATGAATAGGCTCATCCTGGCACCAGCCGGCGTGGTTGGGAGTTTGTCTCGTTTGATGCAAATGAACCAGATCACCATGTGTTTAGAGGCAATTTGAAGGAAAAACACTGCATTAAAACCGTAGAAAAAATCTTCATAGTGCACTTTAACATCAGCGAAGCTCCAGAAGCCGAACAGTCAAAGAAATATAAGTTGAGTAGAGTAAGTCAAGCCTTTTTCCTACATCTCAGTAGTTATCCACCTTGTTGATTTTAGTTTACAACCATAATCCTTTAGTATTGAAGAGGTATGACAGTGTCTGCCTCACCTCATTTCGGGAGTATCCCACTGTGGCAGGTAAAACCTCCCAAATCAATAGCACATATGGTCCGCATTACAGTGGGAAAGGCCTCCAAAAAACCTTTTTCTCCTCGAGTGGCTCACATCGATGACAGACGCGTTCTGATTCCACATATGTTGAAATGTAGAAAGCGTTACATGGCCTCTTTGATACAGGATGATTTATAGGGCCTTGACACCAGTTGCAAATGTCTTTGGCAAGGGCACGGGGAGGCCTCCACGGCAAGTGGATAGTGTCGATCAAATCGCATTCAGGGCCACGACAAAATGGATTGCGTTTCCACTCTGAAGTTTTTTTGACCCATTACTTTTGCACTCCTTGTTGGGTCGTTGTCGTCACATGTCAGGCTGCTTCTTTTTCTCAGACTGAAAGGGGGTAGCGCTACATCCTCATGGATATTCAGTGCCTTCACACTGACAATGCCATCTGGGGGAAATGGGGAATTTTAATCGAACTTCTCTCAGTATTCTTGTTGTGCACAAATTTCATGCTCCAATTAGACAGGGGTTGAAGCAGATACAGGCAGGGAGAAAAGAAACAGCAGACAAAGCTCGACGAAATCTGCCCAGTATGCATCAAGGACCCTGCCAAAGTGCTCTGCATTACAAAATGAGGTTGGCTAGGGTCACTGTCTTGCGAGGTATAATTATATCGTAAAACTAAGCCTCTTGCTTCGATATAATGGTAGATAAACAGAGTCTGATTTGTGACACTTCTCAAGTTCGAATCCAGACTGATGCAGCTAACTCAATTAGCAAATGGGGGATCACCAGCCCCTTAATAGGGATTGGTGGGGATGAGCAAACTTGTTCCCATAAATTAATTGCCTATCACATTTCTTGTGGTCATCAAAGTTCCCCGGGCTAATGGCACGGCTAAATCCATATTCAGCGAAGCGCTCATGTTCCATTAGAAATGTCAGTCATTCGCTTGACAGAGTAGCGCAGTAATGTTTGCTGTTGACTCACGCCCTTCAAAAAGGCCCTAGCATGCAAATGAGGTCTTTAGCTGTGTCTCTGGGATGGGGTAATTTGGTTTAGGAGGCATATATAAATATTTGAATACAAACTCTTGGTCACTCTGAACACCTCCAAACAAAGGTGAGACAATTAATAACGTACAGTTAGACTTGACAAGCCATCAACCCCCAGAAGGACGCAAGTGACAGCGTGCAAGCAGGGGCTTAATGTCGTTTTGCATCTCCATTACGCCATGCTTTATTGAATAATACCTCAGCAGACACTGACAATCAGCTGTACGCCAGGCTAAATCAGGCCTGAACTGTGCACCACACTGCTTTTAAAGAAGTCCAATATAGCAGGAATGCACTGATTAATACATCTTTAATTAAATAAATCCCAGTAGGTTGTTTCTTAAGAAGGGATCTTCATGATCACACATCATATATTGACATATTTTTGCCAGGACGGTGGATTTAGTGTTGAACAAATCCATGATTATAGTGATGTTTCCGAAAGATCCCAGCACAGGCTGTGGGAAAAGCAGGTTTAAAAGTTGTTTCTACCCATGACAAACATTTTATTGTTCCAGGGTGACTGTGGACATCTGAAAAAATCACAAAAGTTCCTTCTGAAGATGAAATTTGACACTGGATGACAAGTAAAAGGTTTGATTTCACCCCTGAGGTTTGTGTTGGGAAGGTATTGTTACCGAATCATGAAGTAACATACCGAATGTTGAGGTCACAAAGGGGCTTCTTCTTTCCTCAAAAATAAAAAAGATTTTATATTTTGAACTTTTCCCATCTTAAAATATCTCTTTCCAACTGCATGATGTTCATTTATTTTATTTAACGTGAGAACAGAGGTACAGTTTGAAGAGAGTACCGCTTTAAATACGTGTCCTCCTCACTCCTCCACTAAAATCATTATACAACTGCTGTTTAAAGCACAACTCAAGCCTGAAGAGATGAAGACAACTTTACCATGGGTCACGCGCAACTGGTCTCTGGCTGTGGGCGCAGTACACAGGTATGGTATGGCAAGCGTGTGATAGAAACATGAGCCCGAACCGTAAACGTGCCATGAAGGCTCGGGAATGTGAGACTGGGTGCTGGGCTGAGCTGGATTGAGTTTTCAGTCAGAGGGCGCGTTCATGGATCCTGTCAGAGTCCAGTTGATGAAATAAAATCATGACAAATGGTAGTTAAACGCGGTTGAAATACAATAATTATTTGTCTTGTCTATGTATTTTTTTTTGTCCAACACCAGCTGTCCTTGATCTTACAGTCATTCTTTTTCTGACACTGAATATAATATGCAGTCGCTGGAGTAGTTTTACATGCCGTACATCATATAGTTAGAGAAATTATCCATGGTGGATATATTTTTAAGGACAAATTTGAAGAACTGAAGAGAAACATTCAAACAGACTTTTCATATGCTGGAAAAACATGTCATCTTTTAATCCACCACTACAAAAGTACTTAATCAGTTCTGTCTTCATGCAAAAGGTTTTCAGCATTTACTCAATCAGTTGAGAAAAAATAAGTTGCACTCCTTTAAGTTAAAACACATGAAATGATACATTTGGAGTTGACAAATAATGTTATTTATGTGAAGTAGCGCAAGATGTTCAAGACGTAGAAGCAGAGGCCCAAGAAGATGTGCACATATCCCCTTTTATCTAACAAGTTTCTCTTCTGTTTTATTAGTCTTTGCTCCTTCTAGACTTCTAAACTGAACTGGCCATTGAGACGTGCGCACTTTTGCCAACATCAGAATTGATGCCAACATCAGACAAGTGAAGGGGACAAAACTAAAGCCCGGAGCTGTGAACACAATGTAGTCTTCACACTGGCAGGTTGTTTGTTTACACGTGGCCTGAGATAATTAGCCCAGAAGTAATGACTGCTCTCTGATGACAGCCGCTGAAACCTGATCCCCCGCTGTGACATGCTCTCCCCCGTCACTCTCCCCTGCCCAACAACTGCGGCGGGGTTATTTTTTGCTCCGGCTGCTAGCGGGGCTAGCCTGGCGCCAGCCCCTGGGACCCGGTGAGCAAGGGGGGCTGACAGGGCCAATGCTGCCATTCGCCCCTTAACCTCCCACGCCCCGCCGATGCCAAACGGCACCCGGAACCCAACACTGAAAACACTGTCATGGCGTCCCCCATTGACAGAGAGGAATGACAGAAACATCTGATAGATTCCCCCTCAGCTGTGGTCCCAGTACGCAAAACAAAGATTTCAACTGATTTAAGAGTTGGATGGTGCTGCAGTGGTGGATATAGATACTGCAGAGGACTTTGGCCACCACTGGAAGTTGATTTCACTTATATTTGCTCATAAGAAACTTTATTATTTTAAAATTACCTGTGGTTATTTTTTATTATTGGTAAAGATTCCTTAGAGAGAAAATAATAAGTATCCATAAATGGCCTAAATAGCCCCAGACTCCTAAGGGTTAGGCGATGACACTCCTATCCTATGTAGTAACATATGGGCCATTTTGTTATTAGATGTGTACAGTATAGAAACTTTAGATGTGGACTTGGATGTTTCTTTGGTCACTGTTTTAAACTTGAGCTTGTTGTGGTGACGTGAATTCTCCTACGATGGCCTATTATTTTCAGTGACAAAGCAATATGAGCAGACCTCTGAATGGTTCCCGAATTATCTATCCCATTCCAGAGGACGGCGGCCGCCCACTGAGACGCAGCTTAACGAAGGCCGCGTGGCTTGATCTTCCTCAAATCTAAAGCAAACAGGCACAACATGGCAGCAGTGCCACCCCAGTGCACTGCAGCTTTGGAGGGAAAACAATGACTTTCCCCGGGCAGCTATCGAAGCTTTGCTGCCCGCCAAGTGCAAAGGCCCCACAATCCGCTGTACTTGTAGAGGTTGAAGAGCCTGGCCCACTCCCAGTCCCCATCTGAGTCAACAAGGGCCATGTTTCAAGATCTTGCAACTTTCGTCCGTCCTTTTCAAGACCTTTACCGGCTCAGAGCAAAGCTTCTCAACAAATTTGAGACTTTGTTTGAAACTTGCACCGTAATCTAAATTTGGAAGCCATTACGCGAGGAGTTTCGATGACTCAAACTACAAGGAATGGCATTGCTCAAGCAGCTAAAAGACTGCATGCCACAGACATGCGTCTTTCTTTTGAAGATGATCCCGCGTCTCCAGTTGTCAGTTGTTTTTTGGTTCTCTGAAAATATGCTCATTATAAAAGCTGAGGAGGGCACAGATACTAAAATACACTTCAGGTTTCTGGTTCTGAAACAATGTACAATGTACAATGTGTCATAATGTACAGTAGAATCTGACATGAGGGCTGTGATGTCCAACACGTATCTCTTTTCCTCTCAAAGGTTTAGAGGTTACATCCTTGCTCTTGAAAGGCAGACACTAACATTTAAAAGGCCTGAAGGACTGAAGGGTTGCCACTTGTGACCTCCAAATGGTATTCATTCCTTGTCGGTCTTGTGTGTGAAACATTTCTGTTGACACCCTGCAATGCGGCGTTGATGAGTTAATCTAGCAGCTGAGTGTGTCCTTTAACTACACCCAACCCCCCGTAGATTTTCAGAAGAAAAACACCCCTTATCTCCACGGGAGAGGGGGAAAATAGGGGCCCCAGTGGCCATAAATTCACAGCATCCCGGCGTAAGAACGACAAAACGTGGCCCCCTTTGTGTACAGAATGAGCCATCATGACTGTTTGCGGCCGCAACCTCGCTCGAGTTGAAGCGGTCTTAATCGGGTATCCAGTTTAACTGAGGACTTTGGGAGTGTGGAGTGTTTAGTATCTTGTGATGGGGAGGGGGCTATTAAAGGAGAACGCGTGCTTCCTCCAGTTGAGCAAGACTGCAAAGACGACTGAAGGGCATGACAAAAATTTCAAGTGTCCTCCTCACTCAAAGATCTCATAAAAAGTGAGTTTAAATAAGGTTTTCAAGAATTTGTTACTGGTATTACCCAGTCACTTTAACCGTGGCCCCTCAACATGCAAGTCCCAGTAGAGGCGACAGGACATGGCAGGATTGCTGGTGGATATTACTTTAACCAACCTGGATGGGGTCCAGGGTTGTCTGAGATCAGGACAACAAAAATAGGCTTAGAGTATGCTCAGCCCGGAGTATGAAATCCACACTAAGGCTCGCTGCCTTATTGTATGTGTGGGCCGCTCTGCGGAGATCACTTACTTCTCAGAAACATCTTGTAACCTGGGCTTATTAGACAGCCTTAATAAGGACATCTGACAGCTGAGGCAAGTTCTTTTCGAACCATAGCAATGTAGGTTTTAACATAGTGATGAGGTGGCTACTTTTACATCATACATTGCATGATTGAAAAGGTTTCCATCTGCAGAGGTGTCATTCCCAGAGTAGGTTGCTGAAGAGTTGATACTTGGCCAACAGAAGTACGTAAAAGCACAATAACATAAATAAACATAAACATATACAACACCTACTCTTCACCAACACACCAGGTGCAAAGTCTTAACACAAGAATATTTGTTGCATCTCATGTCTGATATGTTTTTGCATCCCTACTACCTCTAAATTTGCATGTAAAATTCACATCAAAACATTATCAGAGCTACATGAGAGAATTGCACCCATATGGAGGATACAGTAAAGGTTCGATCGAATGACTGCATGCGAGTCAGTTTCTCACTGTGGGAAAGTCCAGCTCATCCTCAGCGGGGGTCCTGCTCAGAAGGGAGGGGCGGTTTGCATGCAAGCTAGATCAGAAGGTGGTAATGACCAGCATATTCTTTCACACTGACAGCTCCTCTGACATCTTGGAATTTATCTCTTGCAGCACATTTTCACAGGCTTAAGGCAGCACCCTGGTTGCCTCATGGGTATATCTCACTTACTGTATGGGCAGAAACAGCTGTAAATAAAGACCCCGAGTGGGAGAGGAACAGGGCATCTGTGTCATGCTTTGACACATCACAGCTACAAAAATGTGCATCATCTTAAATAAGTCTTCTGTAAGTGCCATCTTCTTTTTTTTTTTTGGTCTTCACGGGGAAACTGATTTGTTTTTGTTGTGCCACAGTTGCAGTAAACTCTCGAAGCCTGCTGGGTTTCTTACTGACAGTTTGACACCTACGAGGCAAAGGTGAACGACAAGTGTGGCGCTATCAACAGCCCAAGCTTATTAGCCTGCTGCTTTGACACCAGATCCTGAAGGCTTATTATGAGGGATGAGTAATGTCGGCCAAAATGAATCAATCCTGCCTTGTCTTATGAAACTCAGCGTGGTGTCTTAAAATGTAAATTATGTTGTCCATGAAAGATGAAAGAAATACACAAATGCAAAGGAGGAGAGGGGTAAAGTGTTTGTTGTACAGTTTGTAGATTGGTGGATTGTTAATTTCACTTCATTTCACTGCCCAGGTTCAATTCCCTGTCCATGCAATATGTTCAGTATCAGTGATTTACCAAAGTCATAAGCTAACAATAAACAATTACTGATTTTAAGTTACATTAGTGAGCGTAATTCATTCTTTATTCAAATATATATGTGTCACTGAATATACTGCACATGGCTTAATGAGGATTTTTCAGGTGAAAGCAATAAAATTAATAAAACCATTAACATCTTAACTTGCATTATTTTTCAATAATACTTCATACAGTTCTGTGTTGGCAAGCAGAAAACGACTTCTTCTTGTGTCTGTGTACTTCAGGTGCCCCAGAAATAATGGCCAAATGCCAGAAAGTAAAGACCATTTATTTCTGCTGCAGCCCAGTTGTTCTTGTCTTTAACACACAGACACTCAAGCTACAACTTGAGCCCATTTGTTATCTGTTGCCTCGGCACAAGTTATTTAGCCTGTCAGCAGAATGATAAACTCTCCCCTGCCATGGGTGTCACTTCGACAGCTAGCTCTCGCATTAGCCAATAAACCTATAAGGTGGACAGGAATGAAGAGTTTCGGCTCCAAAATAAGACATCAGCCCCTCGGAAAAGTGACAGCTGTTCTCACAGAATGATCAATAACACAAAATGAAAACAAATGATGGTACTTTTTCCAAGCCTACAAGGCCACCTAACAGTTTTATAGACTGGATCTGCTATAATTGAAAGAAAAAAGTGAGTGGAGAACTTATAAAATGTCTCATCGTGGATGTACTGTACAGAGTGTTGGAGTAGACCTCTTCAGGTATTTGTAGAAATTCTCCGGATTACGGCTGAGGTGCAGTGAGCCGTGTTGCAGTTCTGGGTATTGTACACAGAAAAGACTTGTGCCTGGTGCTGCCATTAATCACAGTTAACCTGACATTATAGGACTTCTTTATTGGAGGTTAGAGTTGGACGTGGGGTCGGGGCAAGGTCAAGGCGAGGTTCATTTATGTGAATTTTTTGCCGCTCCTCCAACTCTTCTGAAATCCTCCCTATTAAAACAGATCATTCACTAACTGGCTCAAAATATGTTTCCTCCCACAGCAGCTGAAATCTGATTGAGGTTTTTTTTTTTTCTTTTAACAAAACACTCTCCCTACCCTTGATAATTCTATGGATTTTTTAATGAAAGGGTAATGACTATTTTGTGTTGCTTAAGCATGTGAAAGATAATTTTAGAAGTATTTCTTTGCAAATAAAATGAGTAACTAACTTTCAAAAACAGATTTTCATTCCTGTTACAAACAGAAAACAAAGAAAACTTTGCTCTTTTACTCTGCTTTGACCTGAACCAACAAAAACATTATAAAAAGAAAAAATCACCACTTAAGATAATTATCTCAATCTGGTATATTAAGTATATTTAGAGTAAACATGCATGAGTTGTCTGTAAGAGCTTGGGATGAACCTTGAAATGTTAAAAACAATAGAAAATATTGAACAGACGTGTTTATTTCTCTGATTGCAACCTCGGTTCCAAAATCCCTGATTGCATGACTCTGATGGGGTCGTCCGTGTCTTCATCACTCCTCCACATAAAACCATAATGGGATGTTTTGACAGAGGCCAATTGCCTGGAATCGCCTCTCTTTCGCTGGCCTGGCTTGACGAGGTGATTTTGGGGGATGCAGGCGCCATGTTATTAGTCCTGCGGAGTAAGTGGTGCGTTACTCTTCATGCTAGCTGAGTGTGGAAATTGCCACCTCTGATTGATTAGCTTCCTGTCACCAAGAGGTTATGGATGAACTGCCCCCTCTTCAAGCTGCACGGGAGATCCTCACGTGCAAGAGACTCAAGAAACTCCACCGCTGAGGCTGAGCTGTCTGTCTGTGATTCCTTCGAGTGAGAATCTGCAGGGGAGCAGTGAAGACACAGAGATAAAAACCTGTCTAGATTCAGTCCAGAGCACAACCTTTCTGATATACTTTCACAGAAATGTCTTCCTTATTTGTATCAAAAATAGAGATATGCATGTATAAAAATAGGTGCCAAGGTGGTTTTGTTTTACATTCATTTAAACACATAATAGTACAAGTGAAGTGAAACATGACACTAATGCATTTTGCTCATCAAGATACATTGTGAAAATCAATAAATAGTCTGCAAACAATGTTGATTTCTTTAATATTCAGTTCTAGTTTCATGTGTGCTTTTGAAGTTTTGATTCTGTCCCCTTTTGTAAAATAAGTAGAATGGCATTTGCACCATTTTCAACTCAACCTCTCTTATATGACGGTTCTAAAACTAACATTTATTTATTTGAAATTTCCCTGAAGAATTTTAAAGCAACAACCCAGCTTTTAAGAGAAACAACATTAAGTGCGGTGTGGAGGAGGTTCCCTAATAAACTTCGAGGAACGGCTCATGGCACTGCCAAGTTCAGCTGTTTCTTCACTTTAAAAATGCACAGAATGCCCTCAGTGTTCCTTAAAGCACTTTGAATAAAAGTGTCCATCAGATGTCTGATACCCTGAGGTATAGTTAATCTTACACATGTGGAAAAGAGTTGGACTGAGGCTGTCTCTACTTGGCAAGATGTCACGGTCCTGCTCTGTACATTTGTCGTGACCCCAATTTTGGCGGCTGCTTTCCTTTCCATGCATCCTCTGCTGCTGCTGCTGCTGCTGCTGCTCTCTCCAGCTGGCAGCTAAGCTGGGACAGACACCAAGCTGAGGTCTGACCCCTGCTGACAGAAATGAGGTTTGTATTTAAGACCTGTTGCTGGGGTATTGCATTTAACATTAGAGTCTGGTCGAACTCCAGCCGGTTAGATACAGTTTGTCTGATCCGGCATGAAGTGCTAAATTGGTTATTGCTGTAAAAAATTTTGCCACGAGGTCAGGGATTAAAAAAAAAAATCACTCTGCTGGAGCTGCTGCAAACACATCACAACTGTGAGCATGTGTGTGTGAGCAAGTGTGTGTGCCTAGGTTTGTCACCTTGTGCACATGAGTACTGCAGCTTATATTCATGTGTACATACAGCACATAAATATTCATGCACGTGTACATAGTGTTCTTTCTGCGTGCCAAGTACACCTCTGTGAGTGTATGCGCTCACATCTGTTTGTGTACAAGCATGCATTTGTATGTGAGTGTTGTTTTCAAAGCCTGTTGCCATGGCGTCAAACAGCCAGAGAAGTATTTGCTGACTGACCAGCCACCTGCTGGAGAGAGAAGCCCCACAGAGAGACGGAGGGGAGGAAACGAGGGGGAGATGAGAGGGAAGGGGACAGAGGAAAGGAGACAAAGGAAGAACAAAGCGCCAGATAACAAGCCGAGCATCACATCTCTTTTTTTTTTTTTTTTTTTTTTTTTGTCTACATGGTCCAGTGTTGGTGTGACACCCTGACAAAACGTGATCAACATGAAATGGGACCACCAGGGCCGATAGCGAACTGACTGACTTGCTCCACTTCAACATGCAGCCCTCGGATGATTTGCTGTGTCAGGTGCATGCCAAGTGTTAAATATTATTTGGCTTTTTAACGCTCCGTCTCGGCCAAGAACAGCAAGCATTGTTATCAATCGCGAGAGCTCCGGCTACTAACCTTCACCTGAATTATGACTCACAGAGACTCAGTGTTTGGGAGAAGTTTTCCAGATTCACACTTTCACAGGGCTGAAGTTAAGTATCTCAGCCTGCCATAATAAAGTATCAAAAATCTGATTTGTAATGTTATCTTGACTAATAACATAACTATCAAGAATTAGATAGCTCCACGACTGAAACCATAAAGCTGGCCTGCACAGTGGGGACTTTGTTGAACACTTTAGAGAAGTATCGTTTTAAAATATCCACATTTTATTAAGGCTCCAATGGGAGGAAAACCGCCTAAGTTTGGCAGTATTCAGGCCTCATCGTAACCACAGAGCTACATCAAACTTCTTTTCTTGCTGGCTGACAAACTTGGATGCGCCACGAACAGCATCATCACATACCTGAATGTAAACGTAATGAATGTAAAACCACACTTCCCTCTCGTTACAGCTCCGTTTGGGTCTCCACCAACTCTTGTTAAAAAATAGCATATGCTCCACTTGTCAGAGGTTTCAGAACCATTTGCATGGCCATAGATTCATGTTTTGAGTTGCTGAATGTAATGTAAACTAAATTATTTTCTGTGTGTGCAATCTGATAAAACAGCTTAAAGTAGCATGCACCCTGCTAAATATGATGTTTTTCTGTGTTTTTTACTCCATTAGAGACTCTGTCATAATACACAGGTTATTTAATTCATCGCTGATATCAAAATTAACATTACACGGAGATTAAAATGAAAATTAAAATGACATCTGAGCCATACTTTCATTAGTTTACCAGTATTATGAGCATTGTGGCCATCTTATAGGCACTCATAATGTAAATGAGGTCCAGATGTTTAGAATAGTTCTTTACAGAGCATCTTTAACAGTGGAATTACCATTATAATAATAAAAATAAATGTGCTGAAAGCCAACCTTAAATCATCAAAGAGTAGTTAAAATGGGTTTTTATTTATGAGAAAGATTCATGTCAATATTTGTATTAGTTCCGGCTCGGGGATAATATTTCTGTTTTGCACCTGTGCACCTGAAAGAATGAAAGTATGTCACACTTGTCTTTACAAATAGACATGAGTAGTAGTTGAAGAATGATTTGTCCTTTCATGCCATGCCAGCATATGCGCTATTAAATACACGTCCTTTTGATCTGTGTTAAACTATGACATGAATTACAACCATGTACACTACAACTACAGAATAAGCTTAGCAGAGAGCTCAGGCACATTTCACCATGCACCACGACTATGTTGTACTGCATGGTGGAGTCAATTACACAGTCATAACAGGAATATTTCGATCCTATTTTGTTACCTTTAAACATTTGCTCATTTTTCATTTCATGATTACGATGCAGCTGCACTTAATGTCATTTAAAAAAGACAAACTAAAACAGTTTTTTTACCCCAGTGTGCCAGTAAATACTTTGAAGCTTGTTTTAGTTAACACTGTTGTCTATGTGCATTCACTCTAGCAGCCTGAAAAATTTAACTCAAATATGTCTCAGCATCAGTTTACAATAAAGTATTTAAACTTCTGAATATTTTATTTTTTTTATTGCACTCCTGTGGTGTCAGCTTTCAAGACCACCTGTCGATTCCTGTTACGAAGTCACACTCGTGTGGGAGTCTGTTTTGGATTTCCCTCAACGGATCTTCCTTTCAGATTTGTGAAAATACTAACAACATGTCAAAACACAACATTTAAAGCTGCACTGTATATGGGGTAAAAGGCTAATTCTGTAACAGCGTGACTCAGTTATAGTTTGATACGAAGCCATCTGGCGGCGGCTTTTAGCAGAGGTTGGCATAAGTCCACAACCTTACTTCCATCGCACCGGTAATGCTTACTGTCTATTTATACGGCGCGAGCAAATGTCTGCAGCAGGTTTTTGTAGCGTGGCATTAACAAGCAGAGACGTCTGAACAAAGGGACCGATGGACACAAAGTGTTATGTGTGGAGGGGAAAGGCAGCTCAGGGGAATGTTTGAGATGACTTCCTCATTGTTGAAAAGCATCCACTTCCTCACATCGGAGCGGGGGATGGTTTTCAAAGGTGGGGTTGCTCGTGTTCTTCATTTATCCCGGGGGACTGGGCACAACTGGGGCAGTCTGGCAGAGTTAGAGCCCGCCCCTCCCCTCCCTCACCCTCCCTCACCAGACTTCACCCCATTGTTCGCCCTCCTGGGGTTTGAACACAAGCCGGACCACCTTCGGTCTTCGTCACGCATTGTTCACCACTGTATTGCGACAGACCCGGTTTTACCACGGCTGCACTGGGACATCTGGTCTTACAGCGGCTGCCACCTGTTTCTGAAGAGGGATCGTTCACAAAACTGGGATCCATGATATGCCCATTTGTCGGCTGCATTAGTTGCAGCGCGTCATGTGATGTGACAGACTAAGCTCTGTACTCAGTACTGTCTCAAATTTCCCATTAAAGATGAACAGAAAGAGTGCACAAGGGGGAGAATGGTGATTAGGTTTTTCCATTTTGTACAGTATGCGTCACACTGGACCCAAACCGGGTCCGACACGCTAACGTAATGCCCGCTTTTTAATTGGAATGCTGCACATGTGAGGTCCGCTCATACCAAATGAGTCCAACATAAACTGAATGAAAGCTTGGGAAAAGGTTGAATGAAGGATGTTTACCCCCCTTTTGTCGAAGCCAAAGGTCACGATCAGACAGAACAGCACCGATATAGCTGGCAGAGTCTCGCTCAAGGACACCTGCTGTCATGCAGCTTTGATCTGAGCCTGTTTGCTGAATCGCTGCGCCACCCTGCTGCCCGCTGAAGTCTGCCAATGGATTGTTAATATCATAATCATTACAGTAAATCAGTCAGTAATAGCAGCAAATGTAACATATAGTTAAAAAACTTTCTTAAAACAAAGCAGAGTTCAACATTTCTGAGTTGAGGACATTAAGTCAAGAGTCTGCTTCATCCATCTGGCAGGAAAAAAGGTATAAATTCATAAATTACTTCAAAAAGAGGCATAACAAGAAGTCAGTGACGGCTCAAGAGCACTGAAGACAATTTATAGATCAACCCCACTGTGTGTTATTAATAGACTTAAAAATACAAGGATTATATATAGAGCACTTAGCAAAAGTCATGGACATTTGCCCATCACTCCCAGAGTCTGTGTCCAGATGTGCTCCTTAAGAACAGCCGTGGTGCTAATAAGGTGCCAAGAGAAACAGGAGGACAGCACATGAACTGAACGCTGTATCTCAAGAGGGAAGGGAGAGAACGACAGAGATGGAGGAGGGCTGAGATTTGGCTCACATCGGTTCAGGAGAAGCAAAACAAGGAGACGGTGCCTCGGTGTGACAGTTTGGACGTCGGAGGCCGACATGTTTAACTCGTTCGCAGGTCCTCTCCAAAAATCATTTTATTTGAGAATTTAAGGTCTTCTGAAAATAAACTACGGGGGGGCATTACTCATATTTGAACAGTACTGATAAACCCAGGTGTATTTTAAATCTAAATGTCTGCAAAGAGCTGTGAACAATGAGCGATGCACAAGAGGATGCCTTTCTTTAGAGCTGGTAACCAATTACACTTAGTGCATGATGTTAGGAGCTGGTATAGCCCCAAAGCATATTGTAATAATTATTGTCGTAATTATAAAAACTGTAAATACTTTTTCTAGGACTACCTGTGTTGCAACCAAATGTTGATACAAACAAGCGTAAAGACAGACCTGGACCATAACTCATACCTGTGCCCATTTGTTAAAGATTCACTTAGCCCAGGCTGGAAAGCAGTGTTTTCAGTGTTTTACAGCCTTTTTTGAAGTCTGTTTCACCTCTGATCAGGCCCAGGATTACTGATGGTCGTAGTTACGTGTACTCGTGTGCTCTCTGCTGCAACCACACCCGACTGTGATGTCACGTTTCACTGACCTCACCCCGGAGTGCAAATCTACATCGCTGCAGAAAGGTCAAAAGTTAAAGCACTAGAGGTCAGCATACTCAAGAGATTTTCAGCTGCTGCAACTTTTAATGAGTCAGAAACACTCATGAATACAGACGTGCTATAGGAAGCAACGTCTTCCTTATTTTTGGTACATCCAAAGCTTAACTGTGGAGCTCAGAGTAACATTTCATCTTTAACAAACTGTCTTGCTGTTTCTGATTTCTATGAAATACCTTCCAGTAAACAGAAACATAATTAAAAACTGGACCGATGTGTGGACCCTTCACCGTGTTCACATTCATAAATCAGCGAGTGTGCAGATGGGAACGTGTGACTGTGTGTTTGTGTGCATTCACATCCATGTGTGTTACTCAGCTCAATGTGTGAACACTCACTGGCAAGAGTGAATTTGTTAGGGGGGGTTGAGGGGTGAGCAGTTAAGGAAAACACATTCAACTTCCTCTCTGTAAGTAAAAGGCACACTTTGGGGTAGAAAGATTGACTGAGTGGGTGTTTCCCGTCGGGGGGTAAAAACAACTAAGAGCAAGAGTTTCTTCACACCCGCCTTGTTAATTAGCTTCCCAATGGTGCTCGGAAAGTTTTCGCCTCACCTCACTCAGCAGGGAGGAGGAGGGGAAACGTCTTTCAACTTCACAGGAAGGACTGAACCAGAAGTTATTGCAGATCAGACTCGTGCCAACTGTTGTACAACATACATATATATATATATATATATATATATATATATATATATATATATATGTGTGTGTGTGTGTGTGTGTGTGTGTG
>JBAJHX010000053.1:4249286-4313587 GCA_037176925.1 Amniataba percoides
ATATATATATATATATATATATATATATATATATATATATGTGTGTGTGTGTGTGTGTGTGTGTGTGTGTGTGTATGCAAAAAATAATTTATATTTTGCACTTTTTAACATTGATTGCAACTCACTCTCCCAATATCTCACAAATATAATATAAAACCTGTTTTTATTTTTGGATTAAGGACTTTAAAGCTACATATCCAGCTTTATAAAGCACATAATCTAATTTACAACACAAGTAACTTTATCAGTCCCACTAGGCATGACATACCAACAAATATATAAGTGATGCAAGGGCTTAATGTGAAATGGAATCTAAAGATAATATTGGGAAATAAACAGATAATTAAATGTGATAAGGCAATAAAAGGATCACTCTCAAGTAAAAGGAAACCAACTGCATGCGAATTGTGGAGGCGATAAATGATTTAGAGTAGCAGTTAGTTTTATAAGCAGGTAAAATGTAACGACGCCCCGATGGCAGCAGAGAAAATTCATTTTCAAGAGCACGTTCAGAAAAAGCCAAAATACTTGCTGCTTTATGGAGGTTTTGTAAGTTGCAAATTTAATGTTGTGCAATTGATTTTTTTTTTGTTGAAGTAGGCATCCAAAGATTCAAGGCCAAACTAAATTCTGACTATTTTCTTTTCCCAACAAGCAAACTGAACCCCACTCGAGCAAAAGCACAGAGGTTCGGTCCAGCTTTCCCGACTGTCCCCCCTTCCCCGACTGAGCCTTGTGAAAGCCTCCAGAGTGTCCCAACATGTCTCCGACTGCTCCTGATCCCCTTCCCCTTGACTCTCCTCATTGTTTTTGGCACAGCAGCTGCTCTGAGATTTAGATATCATCATTCAGGCAGGCAGATAGGACATCAAGACATTTCCTCTGGGGAGTCTGGAGAGCACGTAGAAGCAGAATGTGAGATGTGTTTGTCGGACACAATTTGATAAAGAGTCTGTGTGTAAGTGACAGCAAAATGCCTCCCAAGTGAATCCCCGTGCTGCGCTCGCCGGCTCCCCAGACTCTGGAATACAGTTTGGGAGCCTGATATGCTTGCTGCAATTTTTTAAAATCACTGGAAGGCTTGGCAGGACATGGTCACATGGAGGAAAAGCTGCAGAAAAGAGGAGAACATTGTGTCAAGCAAATATAAAAGCTGGGCTGAGAGGTATAATATAAACCTTTTTTCATTATTCTTTCAAATGTTACATACATTTATCGCTGATTGACATTATGCACATGTATATTTAACTAAATAAAATATGACAATTTGCATCTAAAGATATAAAGATATATTTTTGTAAGTTCTGAATTTTTATTGCATATGTGTAAGAGAACATGTGTGCTAGATGACAAAAGCATGAGGCTGCAATTACAGATGCATGTGTATGAATATTACTGCAAGGCAATACAGGCAGCTGCAATGCAGTTGCGATGCATGTCCGAGCTCAATCAAACGCAATGCTATTTTCTCTTTTGTTTTGTTTTTTTTAACACTGCAGCTAAATTTGATCATCTGTCCTTTTAAATCAGACAGTTCACGTTCATTTTTCTGCACGTTCTCTATCGATCAAAGGCCTGTCTGGAACTTTATTGCATCTCTGCTTATTGCATTTCTTCATTTCATTTCTTTCCGTGACAACGTTTGGCCCAATGTTCAGAGGGACTGTTTCATGGAAGGACTCATCAGATGGGAATCCAAATCAATTTGTCAGGTCGTGTTTGACCGACTCATTACTGGCGGTTCGATTAAAAAGCGAAGTGGGCTCAGGTGACTGACAAGGCAGCTGAAGCCATTATGCAGAGATTTGGGATCGCATCCCAGCGTTGGACGGCCATTCGCATCCAGAGGCCTCCTAAAGTCATCCATCATGAGGAATTTCATTTTGCTCCTTAATGTGTGCTACGTGTTGTTTTGGAAGCCGCAGAAATGATCAGAATTTGGCCAGATTGGACGGTGGACCGAGCGTGCTCAGTCATTGTTATCATCAACAATTATTGTCTTTCATTGATTTGGCAGGAAGAGAGTGACTGGCCATGTTTAAAATGGAGGCGTGTTCCCCAGAACGGTGCCAACACTGGGCAAGATCAAATGCTCAAGCCTGTTTCCTTTGCCAAGGACGGCAATTAAAGCACATTCCTCTCCAGACTAGATCCTGGTTTTAAATGTCTCCAATATTTCCTTTTAAACAATTGTGGAAACAGTTGGGATTATTAACATGTGTGTCCACTCAGTCCAGCTCACAGAAGGATTGTTCAGCTTTGATGAGGCCCCTAATAAATTATCGTATTTGTCAAGAAACACATTCCTTTGAAAACTTGCATTTTGTTCCATTTTTGCTCAGACGTCCACATAAAAAAACATCTCACACTCAGTATTTCAGTCCAGACTTTGTACAAAAAACAAACCAAATTCTATATTTTGCTCATGATGGTTTATCTTTTTAGTATTTAGGATTTATCGCATATCAGGTGTTTTAAAGGCGTCATACTGACTGTAGATCCACCAGTGCAGAGTTGTGAAACTTGATTCACAAGTCAAATTTAACACTGCACAGTGGTGCTGTATATACTTTGCTTTGAAGGAGCCAGCAGAGTCCCCAGCCTGCGATTATCTCCTCTGTGAAACATTACCAGGAAACCCCCAAGATTAATAATTGCTCAAATGATTAATTACACTCACTGATGGTCACTTACAAAAACAGATCTGTTCATTTCTAATGGACCATCTCATCGCGCTCGGCTGTAATGGTTGCCATGCATGAAGACCGCCTCTGTCAACACCTTCTAGCAACTCTGTGAGTGTGTGTGACATCTGGGAGACACAGCAACAACACATCCTGAATGAGTTAGAAACAGAGGAGAATCATCAGATAATCACTATTTATTTTTAAAAAAAAATAGTGAACACATATACATATGTATATAGAGATATAAACATATACATCTGTTAATGTTGTTTATGTGTTTAATATATTTTCTTAACACGGTTTCATATAACATAAAGGACAATTCCCCTACCGCAAAAACACTCAATTTAAACATGCATGAATCTTATCTTTCGCTGTTTTCAGTGAGATTTTGTTACAGTTTAGTTGGAAAAAACCTTTACACTGGTGACATGAGTTGGGATCGGAGCCCAGGTTGTCCAGGCTCAAGCTGACTAAGAGTATTTCTCACTTTCTATGTAGATACGCATAAAATGTCTCAGGAGACACCAAAATCATTATGCAAAAAAAGTGTCTTTTTAAATATCTATTTTGTTTTGCTCTCTGTTTTTTGGTTGCACCTTCTCATCATTTTCTGCTAAAATGAACTAAATCCCAGGGGATAATTTACATTTTAAAGATTTTTTTAAATGATTTATCACAACAACTTTTTACATTTGGTTACAAAATGCTGTTTGGTTTCTCCCGGTCGTGCGTCTGATAAGCACATTTACATAAACATCCACGATGGCCTCAGTGTTAAAATGCGGTCGTTATGACTTTATAGGCTTCCTTGCTTTACTTTACGGCTTTGAGAGGCGTTTATTAAGATGACAAATGGATCACGGTCACAACCAGCTGTAATTATCACCATTACTATGTTTACATTTCTACCAGCATTCTGGGCTTCTCCTCAGATCTTCGTCACGGGCCCTTAAGTATTTGATACCCAACATCACGCTGTGTTTACGATACCGCCAAAGGCTTTATTACTGTCTCGGCTATCATAACAGTTGGGGGACTTGCAAGGGGCAGAAAATGGCAGGCAGGCCTTTTTAGATGGGAGCACATATGCATGGTGATAGATGTAATCCCTCTCTCCCCCTCTTGCCCTCTGTTTGCTATGCCCCCGCGCAGCCCTTAATAGCGACAGATCCCCCTTCAAGGCTGCGAACCCACGCAGCGCTCCAGTCTGCCTTCATGCTTGTTGACTTCAGAAGGTTCTGATGTCATAATGAAGGGGGCTGGCGCTTTGATATGGCTCCTCTGGAATTTCATGCTCCCTGTGTTTCGAACGGACTAAGACGCTCAGCTGGCAGGTACAGTAGAAATTGGAGTTTTATTGCCTCTGCCCAGGGGAGGGGGGGGATTACCAACCACCCCTGAGGCAGGGATGGGGCAGCCGAGGCGGCGGCACATCAGACCCCCTCGCTCCCTTGAACCTTCGAACCACATTTCTCACGCCATCTAATCTGAAAGCGCAGCTCAAATCCTGCTAATCTCTTCCAAATACAAAAGGATCCAGAGTGGTATACCATTTACTCCTCCAGTGGTCTGGTCAGATAGTTAATTGATTCATTGTGCCATCACGTGATTAAATATTTCAGAATAAAAAAAAAAAACAGTTTTTGAATGCTTTTGCTGAACGTTTCATATGTGCATTTGTTGTGCTCCTCTAGGCAAAAAAACATCACTTTCCTATTATGAAATATATCCCTCTGTTGGTGAAACAATGCCCTCTGTAAAGCTGCAGCAAAATCAAAGACATGCAAAGGAGGAATTCATATTTACTAAATGCAATAGCAGGCCAATGCACAATGGCAGATATGATATCTGCACTCGCCAGAAACCATTTGCAAGATGTTGAGGCTATAAGGAAAGCAGAGAGAAGCAGGGAGAGGATGAATATGTATTTGTTTTTAGTAGGGAGACACATGTTCAATGTCTGTCTCTCAGCATAGATCTTTATTACATCAAACAGGATGTTGGATGTCAGAACAATAGCAGGAACAAAGCCTAAGTTATTTCCTCCGATACCTTTAATGATGTAATGTATTTTGCCATCAGCTAGCAGGGAGTAGCAATCAGTCGGGATATATGGCATTCCTACATGATTCCTGGAGCAAATCGTCAGCGCACAGCCGCACTTGACAGGGGTACAAATTTATCATTTGCTTTACGATATCCCCCAAATCAGTTCAGAATGCCTTTAAAGGAGGCCGCAGGGAAGCAGCGCAAAGACACATGTGAGTCGTCTGTTCACCAGCGTGCTCCCCGCGGAACATAAATTCTGGGCTTCCACAGCGGGACGGGCCTGAAGTGGGAGCGGACATACTTTACTAATAAAGAGTAGTTTTCCAGCTTTGCTAATGGTTTGAAGAGCAACGGCTGACTTTTGTTACAAATTTGAAAAAAAAAAAAATCAAATCACTTTTTATTTGTTCTCCTTTGATTTAGGACAATGGTAACCTACAGTTCATGAAAGTTTTTTTATTTTTTTATGTGTTGTTTTACATATTCATTGTCTGCTGAGTCTTTCCAGGGAAAAATCCTCTCATGCACAGGAAGTCAAGCGTTTCACATTCTGGCAGCACCAAGAGCAGTTTGTTTGGAATAAATTGTGGACGAACTGGCCAATCAGAGTGACGAGTGATAGCTACGGTGGCTGAAAGAAAAGAGAGATGGAAACAAAATGAAAAAGAAACTCATAATGTTGATAATTAACAAAAACAGAGGTTAAAAAAAGTTGTGGGATACATATACTTGTAAAACACCCATTGTACTTCAATACTTATTTGTGAGCAATCATCGTAATAAGATCAACAACACAGTCACCCACTTGGGAATCGGATCCAAATTTGTTTTTAATCCCTCTTTTATTAAACAGCAAATCAGCGCCACGGTATGCTTATTTACCTCCTGCAAAAAGCCTCAACTGCAGCTGACAAGGGACATTTGCATGCTTGCAGAGACATTTTTTTGGAGGGAAAATGACAATATAGCTAAATGCATTTCTCATCTTCCTGGCAATAACGAGATTACGTGATGGATAAGCCTCTCGGGGGAAGCATTTCAATGCAGGCAATTACAGACTGTCTCTTCCCCACACGCAGCTCAAACAACACAGTGTCAGATGACAATTTCATTAGCTAAGATTAGAGGCAGATTGTGGAAATTACAGGACATTATTACACTTTTCTGCCTGAAAGATCCAATGTGCAGCATTTGACATGCTTTGGCAGATGTATCAAGAAATGGGAGACTTGGGGAGAATCCTAAAAGACAACAGTTTCTGTTTTAAGCTGAACATGTCAGTGATCCTGAATATAATCTAATGAAATTTTACAGCATTAGAAATGTCCATGCTAACTTGAAAATTCAATCCATCTAGACACGCAAAGGTCCTGATAACCATCCTCCTTCTATCTTTATCCATAAGCATCGTCAGACCTCCACTTTACGTAGCATGAGTACATAAAATTAGCTGTACTGTGCATATTTTCTCTCTGAGCTGCTGTATGTATGTTTCTTCTCAGCAGCGCGTGATGACAAAGACATTTCACATATGATTACAATTTATGACTGCATTTTTGAATGGTTTCTATTAATCTGCTGCATTCGCTTCTTTCTTTCCATCTCCCTGGTTTCTTACTTCCTGATGCACACAGAATAGTCCAGAGAGAAATGTCACCGGGGGGACGGCCGTGCTGTTTGATCTGCTCGGCGAGGACGGGGTAAGTAATTGATGAAAGCTTGATTGGAGTGATAACCAGCATTGGCAGCCATTTGGGGAATCGACGTATCCTGTAGCGTTCTGCAGCAGTGATGAGCGTCTCTTAGAGGAGACTGTCCTGATCTTCAGAGCAGAGAAGAATCTAATGAGCAAAAATAAAAACAGATCCCAAACAGATGCTCTGGTAAGAAAGCACACAACCACAGCTATTTTGAATTCATTATTTATTTCCCCTTTCCCCCTCTAAGACCAGGAAATGTATATTTCGCTTAGCTGTCATCGAGCGTGGAGCTGTTGATGGGGGATTTAAGCTGCGTGTTTACTCAGGCTGCAGCGACTCTGGCGAGGGTTTGCTGTCTCATGGCAACCCCATCATTGGGTCAAAGTATTTGAAAAAGCAATCATATTTTGATGTGGCTAGCTGCTTAGGATCTGAAACGTTGACATCCAAAATGAAGGGTTTTGGTTGTGGTGTAATTCATCAGACCTTTTTGTGGGGAGTGGACAGAAAACTTCTTGAGCCTGAAACCAATAGCCTCTAATCAGTGAGAGCAATGCATCAAAAGTGCAAAAGAACACGAGACCTGCAGTATGGTGAGGGGGGAAAGATGGAGTCACCTCGCTTTTGAATATGAGACGAGGAAATCCATTAGAAAGTAGGTAAGACAGATTTTTTTAAACATACAGTAGCTGTGATTATGTTGGATGCTTAAAAATAGTCAAGTGTGAAGTATTGCTGCAGGTTTTGTTGGACAGTGCAGTACCATGCTTCTGTTAAACATTAGCGTGCTAAATGAATACACAGTCCTTGTGTGAAAGACATGAAATCGAGGGGAAACTACGAAGGCTTAGGGCAGCAACTTGAGTACTTTGAAATATTTTATTCAGCCAGTGTGTTTCAGAGCACTATTTCCTTCTGCAGGGCTCATAAAGCGTGACCGAAACAACCTCATAACCCTTGATATCCTCAATTAGATCATTTTTACCAGGGTGTACTTTCTGAAAACCTTTATCAAGGACTCATTTCAGGTACCAACAATGATAAAAAGCCCATAAAATAAGGCAAAGTTGTTTTTTTTAAATGATGTATAGATATTTTTTGTATAACTTCGATGCACAAGGTTTTTATAAGTAGCCAATACTACACCCTACTGGATGCCTTCACCAAATTAAAAACAGTGTGAGGAATGCTGGAAGGATGGATGCCTTTGTTTGTTACCGAACAGTTGATTTAAAAGAAAATTCAGAGTAAAATCATCGATCAGCTAGCACACATAACTGGCTCCTGCAAAGCCTCTTGAGTCCGATTGATGCCTGGCCAAATCTGAAGGTCCTGATTGTGAGGCACGGGGACAACTGGCATTCATTAATACAGTGGAGAGCGAACCGTCCCTGGAAAGATAAATGAACAAGAGAGCGCTCTGCTCGGGACCAAGTGAAGGTTGAGCGTGTCTTTCGGCAGGAGATCTGGCTCTTTGCTGGGACACCTTGTTGGGAGTGCTCTCCATCGGACGGACGCTGCCGCTGGAAGCTCGAGAAACAACGAGCAGCAGACCAAGTGATGACGGAGTGTTTGTCTTTGATCTGCTGCTCAGCCATTCGTCTGTGATGGCAAATTAAGTTTAATATGAAAGCCATGCAAATTTAAAAAGTCAAACCATACAGACAAACACAATGTTGATGTCGGACAATAATGCAAAATGATTATGTTTGATGACAAGTATTTAAACATTCATTTCCAAACATTTTTTAACAATTATTCAGAGTATAATACATCTTAAGAAATCCTTTACTCCATTAAGTTACTACATTAAGTCCACCATGTGAATGATTTTATAACAAATCACTAGACTACAAGCTGCAAACCTGTAAAACTGAACGTCCAACTTTCTTTAAACCCTTTGAGAAAAAAATTCTCTGATTTTAATGTTATTTTATGCTCTTGTATCTGTCAGGTGTTTTATATCTTCTTTCTCTTGCTAACGTACAAGAACTTTGGTATCATCTTGAATTTTTCCAGTGTGGATCGCCTTTTGACTGGAAGCAGACTGTGCCCCAGGTTCAGCTGAAACCGGCCTCACAGTACCTGGTACAGGTGGGGTTAGGGTTGCACCAGGTTGCACAACTCATAACACAAAGACCAGACTTTCAGGTGGAGCACACCCAGATTCTGACTCAAGTGCCAGTTTGGGCGGCTTGTAGAGAAACAAGCTGGAAAGCGTCCTGAAAGTCAGGAATGAAGGCTCGTTGCTGGAGGGTTGCGAGTTGGAAACTGCGGCCGATATGATCTTGGCAGGTGTAAGTGAACGACACCCTGTCTTTCCTTGTCAGCTTCTGTTCAGAGGCCCTTGAGCAAGGTGTTTAACCTCTGTCTGGGAAGAACTGGGAAGAGCGGGGCAGCACCCCAGAGGTTAAAGTATGAAACCGAAGCACGGCATTCCTTCAAAGCTACGTACATCCTCTGTAAATTCCTTCCTGCATAAATAAAGCTTTGAATAAATGTCTAAGTGGGGAAATTTCAGTACAGTAACAAGCAGAAATTTGCAGATTCAACAATAATCCAAAAGGCCTGAAGTGTGGACATGCCTGAGAGAGGTTAAGTGGCCCTTCAGTCTGTGTCGTTTAAGAAGGCTTTAATGGCGAGCCCACAATAACAACAGTAACGCTGTCAGAGACACTCACCTCTTTTATAGTGCTCGCCTCGGCCCCTAGAAGGATTGATGCGTCGCCATAGCAACATTGACCCTTAAAGTCTCAGTGCAACCCGAGCCAGGCACAGATTTATGGGTGTTTTCAGCTTGTTACAGCAGATTTATCTTCACAATAAAAAAGAACAACAATCTGCAGAAATCATTAACAGGAGTCTGTTGGAAACTCTGGGTTAGAGGCAAAGGTGCACCCCAGAGCAGCTGAAGAATAATGTTAATATGATAAAGTACAAACACTTGGAAGTAAAGTAAAAAAAAAAAAAGACTATTAATGACTGAATATCCTGCATAGTTTTGTTGTTTGAACAGAGAAATAGGCCCCAAAAAGAAACAAAGTTGGGGCCAAATTAATGAGCTAAACCTCTGATTGTGAAAAACTATATTTTGTAGAACTTTTTTTTTTTTTTTTGCATCATAACTTTCTGTGTGGACATTTTGTTTTCATCAGGCGTTTACAGTTGCCTCTCTTAAATCTTTGACTGTATTAAATTGATTTTGTTGCGGCGTAGATTCAACAAAACTAAGTTCAAGGAAGAGCAATTTATAGTTTATGCCTCATTTTGAGGGGATTAGCAGCCTCATTTTCTTTTTTTTAGTCACTCTTGCGTGTCTCCCGCATGTGATGAGGCAAAGATATTCAAAACCCTAAAAAAAAAAATCCTCTGGCACCTCCTGAGGACACTCAAGACTTCTTCAAGAACTCAAATGGAAGTCGGTGAGGAGTGGTCTTCAGTCAGAGATGAGGTTATTAGCATAGCGCGCTGATAATGACAGATGACACAAGGAAAGTGGTGACGAGGAGTTGGAAGGGTGGAAAACAGTCAGAGAGAGGGACGAGCGACGATGACTGGACTCTGGTATTTTAAGCAGGACGTCTTCATTCCTTCCTGCCGACGTGAGTGATTCTCCTCCATTTGCTACGGTGGGAAGCTGCGTGACCCTGCAGGGGCAGTCCGGCTGACTGGCCGCTCTCCAGGGCAGCCAGCAGTGCATCCCTTAAGCAGGCTTGACCGACCTGCAGTCACACACTCCGCGGTCAAGCCCTGGGCAGGGGGATTTGAAATGTGACAGCATAATCAATTTCCATGATTCATGATCACCCCAAAAGGAGGGCGCGCTGAGCGACTGGGCAGCTGAAAGAGGAGAGGAGAAGGGGAATGCTGACAACAGCAGTCCGCGGCCATGTATAGCAGCGGAGACGTTCTGCTTCTGGCTGCGCTACTCCTGTTTGTTAGATCTTCCAGAATGCATAACAATAATGTGAGACTTTATCGATCCCGATGGGGAAATTCTCTTTTCACTGAAGGATCTCCAGAGAAAAGTCAGAGCTCAGGGTCAGCCACAGTACAGAGAAGCACCCTGGAGCTAACAGAGATTCAGATCCAGATTCATGAAGATTACGATGCAAGGAACCAGCTGCACTGTTTTGTACTTGAGCTACAGAGGTTTCGTATTAAACACAAATCAACAACTGCAGTCGGTGCCACAAAAGGACTGTTATGTAAGCAAATAGTAAATTTGCGGCCAAGTACAAATTGCATGCTTCAGCCTCAAGACAAAGAAAGAAAAAAAGCTTGTTTGAGCTTCAAGTGTTGCAGTTATGACCTGTAACATGTGTGTTTTATTTGTGTGGAGTATATATATGTTGTTTTTAACATGGTGCCTCTGCATCAAGCTCTGCCTCTTGAACTGAACACATTCTGAGGTTTTTGAGTATTTTCTGGTAACTTAATTTTGCTTTATAACCTGGTTTGTCCACCAGATTCTTTCCAGTATGACAATACAATAATCATCACAGATTTTACTGATAATACAGCTATTTATATAATCATTTTGTCAGCTTTGAGTTACTCAAATGCAATAAACCACAATCATGGGACAATTTCAGTCTCTGTATTTCATTTCTACCGGCCCAACATTTCTATTTAATCTCTGTCCTTGTGGTTTTAGTTGTATTCTTAAAATGTAGAAATATACTTTATAAATGTGTGTGCAGTTGGAAAGAAATGTGTAATGTTAAAAATGCTCACAGTGCATAAAAAAAGGGGAAGAAAAGCCCAGGCAGGCTTGGCATTCAGTCAAATCGGACCAGGTTTTTATTCCATGTGTGGTAAAGAGCCAGACATCTGAGTAAAGGACATATTTGCCATGAACCGTGTTATCCTTGTAAAACCCTGGGTTTATGTTTTTTGCCTTGGGAAACTGTTAGATTTCTGTCAGAAGACTGGGATCCTGGAAGGAGGGAGGAAAAGTCTGCTTAATCCTGATCCATCAATCCATCAAATCTCATAAGCAGGAAAAGCTCGAGATTTACAAATTCTGCTCGTTAATTTTCCCTGACGTTTTAATTGCAGCAGCGTTTCGTTAATTTCTCAAGTTTCTTCAAAGCAAACACGTCATCAAAGTTTATCCAAGTATATTCATTTCTGAAATTCTCATTATGTCATCAAATATGGCAGGTTTTCAGCGTTGTGTTGTTTTCTACAGTTCACTGATAACTCAAGGCCCACACCCGTTAGCGTCAGCGGCCCCTGTGAATGATTCTAACAGCTGAAAATATGTGCAGATGTGAGACTTTGTCACTGTGGATAATGTCACAGACTCGTAAATGCCGTCTTGAGACGGAGAAATTGAATCTATAGTCACTCCCTTGCATTCTCGACAGGGTTCATCCTTTGACCTTCCCAACTCCAAGAAAAACTCCAGATATCGATGTGGACTCAGCTGAAAGTAATAACGTCCTCTTCGAATGTCATAATTTACAAAAAGGAAAAGGGTTTTATTTGTAATTTGACTGTTTTTTCACACATTATTTTGAGCCAACAATGTTTCTCATTTCAGTTATCATCCCTATATTTGACACACATAGAAAACATTTTTCAATGGCAGAAATTTTAATTTAAGTATTAAATCCTATTAGTTAATAGTAGAGCAAACCACAGTTTTTTTGTTTTGTTTTGTTTGGGTGTTTTTTATTAATAATAATTATTAGACTGACTTACTGGTTTATTTATTTCACCATTCATACACGATACATTATCTAATAAGTTCCAGTACAACAACCCTGCAGGACCTGCAGGCACTTTGTGAAGCTAATAATCTGCTTTTTCACGCTTTTAACACACTTCAGGTCGGCTGATTTCACGTAGTCACAGGAGCATGTGCCAGTTTCCTTGTTAGTCAGCTTGCATTGCCTGCCAGCCATGGCTCCATATTTTCAGTCAAGTACAAAAAAAGTAAATCATCATCTATTTTTGTGAAAAAGATAAATAAATGAATAAAATGCATTTTCTAATTATACACAGAATACTCCTTCTTTGGTAATTTCCACGAGTTGTGTTCGAATAATCGTAACTTCACTTTGATACCATGCTCACTTACGTTACGACTAAATGCCTAAAAACGTCAAAAAGTAAAAACAAAGTCGTAAATAAGAGGCTGGTTAGTCAGCTTCGTCTCGTGTCGAGCCCCCTCCCCGTTTGTTTGTGCAGCTCTCAAGGTCATGGTCTCTGGCCCATTAGCAGGCCGTGGCTGCCCCGTGTGCTATACATGGAAAGGGCTGACGGTGGTGGTGTGTGTGGGAGGGTTGGTGGTGGGTGTAAGCGAGGGTGGGTGTGTGTTGGATGGGAGGGGGGGTTACAACTCAAGAGTTGATATGTCTGTCTCTCAAAGGCCAGCAGGAGATTGGCCTCTCCTGCCCAGACGGCCGCTGACCCCTGTGGAGACAGTCCCGCTTCAAGTTGCTGCCGGGTCCCTTTGAAAACACCTCAGCACCGCTTGAGTGATTGGCCATATGGGCGACAGTGCCATCCAGGAGCCCCCCACTGTGCCAGGCATGAGGTTCGGGAGGCATGAGTGGGAAGCACGGCAGCCTCCCCCAACACCCATATTCCAGTCATCTTGTTTCTAGTATCTCCCACAGTATGTCCTAACACAACTACACGCTGTAATTTACAGTATACCAAGACGGGACTTCCCCTTCACATTACACACATTCAGCTGCACATGTAAACATAGTCCCAAACACACAGCCGCCAGCACATTTCTTAGTTTCCTGATTATCAACTTGTGTAATTATGTTTTTGCTTTCATTAAAAAACATTGTTAGACTTGTTAAATGAACACAATATGCATCTATATTCTCTCCCCTTCAAACAGAGGTTGTTCTAACTATCAGAGTACACTAACAATTATATTTTTGACAGGAGAATCATTTGCAGCCTGGGCATCATTTTAACAAACACAAAGCCTTGCAATTAATTAACAATGAAAATAGGAAGACTCATCCGGTTTTTCACAGCTCATGAAACGCCTCAGTGACTTATAGTGAACGTAGCCAAACATCAAGAGTAAAAAGTGGAGACAGATGTAACGAGAATTTATAGACAAATAAACACAGCATGCATCCACGTTTATGTGCACACATAACTGACACCTCACATATAAATGTGTGAAAAAATAAAAAACTCTATCTTATCATTTACAGCTAAATATTGTAATTTGTGTCCCCGATGCTGTAAGACGTAACTTTGGCGTCGGGGGTGTCCTTGTCAGCCTCGGTTTATTTTGAACGTCCTTTGACACGATAAACTCTTCCTTCTAAATGGGTGATTACGCCACTCTTTCCAAAGCGTTCAGCCTGTCCAAACATCTCTGCTCATCAAAATGGGAGAAAAACACTCATCATCAACCCCAGAGAAAATAGGCCTTTCTGTTTACGCCATGAAATCCTTTTTAACACACAGAAATGTTTTCACCGAGTGATGAATTAGAGTTGAGCACATTATTTGTCAGTGTGGAAGACAACAGGTGAATCTGTTTAATTTGCAAAATAAAGTTTATGTTAAATGAATCTAACAGCCTTTTTAAAAATGTTCCAATTTAACAATATTATCCAATACAGAAAACATATTAAACAATGTTCTTTAATCTGCTGAATAATGGAGTAACAGTGCAAATAATCTGCTGTTACCACAGGGGGTTGTGTGAGTTTTCCAAAAGGTTCACACCACAGGTTTATGCTCTTCAAAAATCAAAACCCCACACCTGCAGCACATCAAGCTGCATATCTATACAAATTGAAGCATCATGACTTTTAAAATATAAAACTCCAGGCGGGCCAAATGGCTCGGAGTTATCAATAACAGCTGAGGAATGAAATATGTTCGCCTCCCTTAAGTGGCCTTTTTATTGATTTATTTAGACCTGATAACAAGAGTCGTAAAGCCATTTTGAGGCGTCCCCCCCCGCTCCCCTCCTTCGCCGTCCTGCCACCCTTCCTACGCTGTCAGACCTTCGGTTTAAAACACTTACTGCTGCTGCTTCTGCTGGAGCAGCAGTGGAAACATTTCGCCAGAGTTGTAAATCTCCTTGCCAGATATTTTTCTTTGATTTCTTTTTTTCACCTCTTCCACCCCCCCTCCCATCCTCTCTCTTCATATACATCACTCGCTTCTTTTGCGCACGACTGTGCAAAGCCTCAAAGACTTATTTGGCAGCGCTGGAGAGACAGGGGGATTAAAATGAGCAAAAGTAATTTCACGTTTACGGGTACAAATTCGCTCACATTTTGTTTCAGTTAAATGTTGCGGCCGAACACTTGTCTCAATGAAAGGCGAGGGAATCCCCTTGGAATTTGCCGTTTCCAGTCCATATGCTTTGTTTCACATGGCTTTGCTTTTTTTATTAATTTACCAGGCCATCTGGTCTTGGCCCGAGTCACTCCCAGGTCAAACAGTACTTTCACTTAACATCAACAGAGAGGGATTTTTTTCTTTCTCTCTCTCTTTCTACTTGAGGCGTGGAGTGCAAGGAACATTTCAAAATATAAAATGGTGTGATAACAGATATGTGTAAGCTAATAATCCCATGTGTTAGCACATCTCCAACTGGGATAAGCCTTCTTTTCAGCCTTTTCAATGACACAGGAATACATTTTTTCCTACCATTGAAATAATACATGTCGCAATTATAAATCTAATCTTATGTTAACACGTGTGCCACACTCTTTAGCCATTAAGAGTATTAGCAATAAGCCGTATAACAAAATGAAAATACTAGTTACCTTTCCCTATCTATTCTGAATTACTCCATAACTCCCATCCTGTCTTATAATAGTAAAGTTACACACACCGCCCATCACAGCTGCAGTCTTATCGTATCATGCATGTTATATTGTTGTTATCTGCTTTTCGGTCTTGTTTGGCTCTCGCTCTTACACTACGAATGATTCTGACACTGTTTATTGGGAGGAAAGTGTTCTGGGAGAGAGAAAGAGGTCCACCGGGTCCCGGGATCACATGCAACCCTTGTTTGCTCGGCCAGCTGCACCCCTACGAAGGCAACGGTAATGTGAAACACTTAACGGCAGATTGACAAAGGTCATAAATGAAGTCAAGGTGTTAAACAGGTGCGGGAGAAGAAGAAGAGGGTGGGAGAAATAAAAAAAAAAAGCGAGCGATGGGAGGCGCTGAGAAAAACGAGAGGATGAAGAGACGTTTCACCGGACAAACTTCGACCTCTCGCTCCTAGCTGGACGGCGTCGTAATAAATTGCAGGTCGTTAAGGGTCTGGACACCTCTTGGCACCCACTTCAAAAGCAGGCTGAGGTTCTGCCTGTTAGCCTCAGATTTGGCATGGAGGACGGGCAGGTTGTGATCCAGTTGCTGCTCCGTGCCTCCACATCTGGCTGGCAGCACCTTGGCTGAAATTGAGACTTTGCGTCTCCTGAAGTTTTCCTGTGACATCTTTATGAACACTTGCTGTTACCCGTGGCAGAACCCACCGGTGCTCTGGAGGTATCTCTCGCAATAAACCCCCCCTCCTCTCACAAAAGCCCACAGCCCCCGACTGTCCCCCGCTCACCCCTGGTTCCCGACTCCAGAGCTCCAGCGATGGTGAAACCTTAATGCGAACCATTTGGAGTGTCTTCCGATTCCAGGTCTCTGCGAAAGGTGCCGCTAAGTGGAACCTTGCAAACCTGCTCGGTATCCATCTTGAGAGAGTTGTGAGCGACAGAGGAACGGACCTGCACACCTTGTCCACATTACTCCAACGGAGGCCTTTTATGTTGCTCTCCTATCGATGAATCTATCTTGCCTACGCTGATTTATTGGTTGGCCTGGAAGTGCCCCCCCGGCAAAAGCCTCCAACCCCCTAAAGTTCTCCCTTTCTTGTACAAGTGGAAAAAGGGAGAATAAAATAAGAGAATAGTGTGCAGTTTTTTTTAAGCTCTGACCTGTGCACCCACCTCCGCTGTCACTATCTCTGCACAGCGGCCCTGGCATGGAAACAGTGCTTATTGTCGGCTCCGAACAGGTGCAGAGTGGAAACCGTGAGCCAGAGAAGGTACATAAATTACTTGGCAGGCCAAATCACACAGCGCTGTTGCTGTGTTAATCTGTCAAGAGCTTTGAAGGCCAGGACAAGTGAGTCCACCCTGGGAAGAAGAAAAAAAAAAAGTCTTCCTCTGGTCTGAGCTGCCACCATCAAAGGTTGTAACTGACTGAGACTCTGCACGATGTTTGCTCAAAATCATAACCATAAGTTCAGTCCTGCTAGAGACCTTTCACTGTGTCTCCACAGAAAAAAACTGTAGTTCTTAATATTATGAAAATGGAGCATGTTTTTTGTTTTAAACGTCACCATCTATAATTTTTGAAGGCATAGAAGAAGCTATGTCAATGTTGATGTTGCATTTAAAACACTGACCAAACCTGGTGATAATCAATTACTCTGCCATCAGATTACATGCTTATTTTCATTGTTTGTCCTGACAATCATGTTTTGTCAGCTAGGTAGGCATCAGGATTTCCTGTTCATCATTTGTTGTGTGCATTTGTTTTGGCCCTTGAAGAAATAAAACCCCAACTTTGTAATATGAGATCAGTCACTTAAGGGTCCTAATAAATCAATCTTTATGTTGGCCTTGACCAACTTAATTCAGTGGAGCTGCTGTTTGTTATTCTGTGGTTGCAGTAGGCAGCCCTGTGTGGGGCTATCTCAGAAAGGGGATGCATGCTCAGCAAATTATCACTGGATTTTTAAGCGGTTATGCTGTTATGATGTTACAGTACATGAAACTTAACAAATATCCAAGAAACACTCCAACTATCAGCCATCTTCACTTTATAAAAAAACTTATAGTAGATGTAGGAGTGTCGCACTGAAAATTATGAGAAATATCTCCACTGCAAAAGACTGTCCTGAGATGTCTCCTTGACAAAGATTCATTGTGACTACGTTAGGTCAAGATAAAACAACAGCATCGAGTTACAATGGCGAACTGAACTTTCCCCTTTTTGGTTCAAGTAAAATTATACATGGTAATTTATGGTTTCAGTACTCCAGGGATTTAGAAACCTCTATTCTTTTGGTAAAATTTCATAAAGAGATGAAAAATGAAAAACAAGTCATTTTTTTGTTTCTTTGTTTTCATTTGTGTTTGCAGCTGACTCAAATGGGCATCTGCCATCATGTTTTGGATGAATTAGACCCGGATGACACTTCTGACTTCTATCTGCATGTATGTCACAGCTAAATGAGAAAAAAAAAAACATCTGATTAGCCTAGCTTAGCATCAAGAGAAGCAGGGGACTCACATGGCTCTGCCCACAATCCACGTTTCCTGATTTAGACTCGGTATATTGCTTTTTAATCCCAACACAAACAGAAATGTAAGGATGACAATAATGCGGCTTTAAAGGGAAGTAGAATCAAGCAAATGAGCATATTTCCCTCAAATATTTAGAGAAAAAAATACTTTATGATAGTTTGCTAACTCTTATTTAGCTGCTCTTGTTACCTGACCACAAAGTGATTCATGTGTCAGCATGCAGTTAGTTCCTTATAAAAACACCACAGAAGCTGCTCATATTGGAAACGTGGAAATGCAATTAGCTATTTTCAGCTGTTGTTGCCTAAGGGGAAGGGTGTCCAACATGGCCACTAGAGGTTGTGTGTGTTGCCAACTGAAAGCCAGAACTTCCATCTATGTGTGGTCCCAACAACAGACAGGAAGTGTCAGTAACATCGTGGGGTGGGCGGGGGGGTTGCTGTTCTTGGCTGTAGTGTGTTGCAGGACAGCCGGAGAGAGGCGGCGTGTGACAGACAGGTTCATTGTGGAGCTGCAGGAGTCGGGCCTAGCTGGGCTCCCGGTGGCATCCCTCACGGCACCGTCCACAGGCCTGTCACTGTGAGACAATGGACCCGGCCCCGCCGCAAGACTGATCTTCCACCAGCGGTCTGTGCTGAGTCTTTGGGGCGTGGCGCCATCGCCGGGGGCACGGAGCATCTGACAGTCAAACACACAGCCGTGCTGATAGGTTGTTCAGGCCAGAGAGCTGCACAGAGAAATACATGTCACATATGGAAACATATATATAAACTCCCACATTTCATATTTGTCAAAGCAGAGGGAGAACGCCGCTGCAGCCAGAAAGGCAAAAACAGGGAGGAGGAAAAAAAGGGAAAAACCAGAGAGACTAAATGCAGAGGGGCGGCCGGGGGCATTCCCTTTAGCTTTGACAGGAGAAATAAATCATCACAATTATGGGCTGGCCCAAGTAAATGGGGACAGGTCACCCTTATCATTCCCAAGTTCAAGGTGTTTCCTGCTCATCCGAGCCAGCTCAGGCCTCGTTGCCAGCAGAACCACGGCCAATGAGATCTAAATGTGCCCTGGGTGCTTGTGAAATGCTTGGCACCAACACAGAGCTGGTTCTTCACATCGCAGCAGGCATTGTGATGTTGACTAGATGTTCCTGTGGCGGCAGCGATATGTAAGTGCAGCAACAGTAAGAACATTTAGATGATATTTACGATAGTTCACAGCCGCTGCCAGCATCGTTGTTTGAGATTAGGACCTAAATATTCTGCTTTAAACTGATTTCCAAAGCTGTTTTAATGCAAATATATACGTTAATTTCTGTCGTTACGTTAATCTCCTGCTGCACCTCACTGGATGTTAAAATCTTGCAGGGATGCTCTGATAAAGGTAGGATTCACAATTAAATTCAGTAATCTTTGAAAACATTTTGTGCAATTTGGGTTGCAGTTTATGCGTATGTACGTGTGGTTGTGTGTTTGAGATTGAAAGTGAAAGAGAATTACAGGGTGAGGACCAGAAAATATGGCAAGAGGGCACAGTATCAGTATCTGTGTGTGTGTGTGTGTGTGTGTGTGTGTGTGTGTGTGTGAGTGTGAATGTGGGAGGTGAGCTGGTGCTTCGCCAGTCCCTGTAACTACTCCAGCGGTCAACACAGACTGAAATTTAAAGAGACAACATTCTGCTCCAAAAGAAATCAGCTTGTTCTTTTGACTCCACGTTGCCAGACTGCCTGTGTGTGTGTGTGCAACCTCAGAAACACCACTAACGCGCAGCCATGTCTTTAATCCTTTGTTTCTTCACCTCTTTCTGTCTTTCTTTCACCACCACCATCTGACTATTTTGCTTTTATCCCTTTTCATTCTTGTTTTTCCCCCTTTTTTTTCTTGCCTCTCTCTTGTGGGTGCGAGGAGGGGAGCGCAGGACAGGGGGAAATTGGTGTAATGAATTTAGGGCGCTCATGCTTGCTGAGGCAAGCCTCCCTTGGCTGCTCGTAGCCATTAATCTTCCGCACTCTGTCAGAGCAAAATGTGCCCACAATAGGCAAAGGGGGAGCTCAAATTGACTACCAATTACGCGCCTGTGAATAAAGGATATGGAGAGAGGAGGGAGGGCACAATATGGTTCAGCAGTAACGTTTATTTTAACCCTGTGAGCTTCGCAGAAGCGTAAAGGCCTGGAGATAGAGTGTGTGTGTGTGTGTGTGTGTGTGTAGGTGTGATTGTGTGTGTGTGTGTGTGTGTGTGTGTGTGTGTGTGTGTGTGTTTGTGTGTAGGTGTGATTGTGTGTGTGTGTGTGTGTGTGTGTGTGTGTGTGTGTGTGTGTGTCTGCCCAAGGGTGAAGACTCTTTCTGAAGTCCTCATTTATCTGAGGATGTAGTGGTTCACGCCACCATGGGGTAAAAAAAAAAAAAAAAAGGGGTGGCAAAGGCTTTTTTGTTATCATTCTCTGTAGTCATGCCACACAGAACTCTGTACTTTTAAAGTGATTGGCTCTCAGATTAAATAGGTTTATTGTTTTTGGTCTTTTATTGCACTGAGGATGCTCTCAGTGTGTGTTTTCCAGGACGATAGATCCTCACTCAGAGGGAAAAGTAAATTGGGATGAAGCTTTGTTTCATGAAAAAATGCACTGCAGCAAACATTTTGAAGAACTGGAGTCTGAGTTTGACTTTTAAAAGGGCTGATTGAGCTTGTCTTTGTCTTTTATGAATGTTAAATATAACATACAACAAACCATAATGTATGTCTCTGTATAAAACATGCACTGTAAGATGCATAACATTAGTCATGCAAAGTAACTAAGTACATTTATTCAGGGCTTTGTGTATTGTTGTGTGTAGCTACCAACAACTTTGTATATTAGGGTTGTTTGTGTAAAGCACGCAGTCTTTTAAGTATTATAGCAAATAGTATGCGAAGTGCTGAAACAAGTGAGTCAGTTACTTAATTAGTTCATCAACAGAAATTGAAACTGTATTTTCAAATAACTGTTGTTTTCCTGTACCTGTGTGCATTCAAAATAGTTGACAGGTATTGCTTTGCTTTTTTGTCACTTGTGACAATGTGTTTATACATGAAAATGTCATTTATACAGAGGCTACGAAAATGTTTTCACAGTTCTGAAGTCTTGCTTAACACCTTTGGAACAACGGGTGTAGGCTTTTAAGACACCTACAACAACACTGCATCACGCTGAGCCAAGATACTGTGATGTGGGTATACTTGTTCAGGGGAATTCAGTTGTTAGTATGATTGCGGCCGGGATGGTTGTGATTACTTGAGGGCTGTGTTTATTGTATTACCCGCAAGAACATGACAAGAACTAATAAGTTCCCTAATCGTATCTGATTTCATTCAAGCCTAATTTTTCTATCGGAGACACGGGCCAGTTTGCTTGGAAACCAACTCCCTCTTAATAAGACCATAACACGAAGGGTGTACTCAACATGTGGCCCAATGAAAAGAAAAAGAGAGAAAGAGAGAACTTGACTGAACATTGGAAGATAAATCAAACGTTTTAATGAAGTTTGACTTTCAAGATTAGGGAATTTAGGTCCAACTCACTCTGAAGTTATGCACAGTTCGTAATTCCAAGAAAAACTTTCACAGCTAAAATAATACATTTCAAAGCTGCTTGCTGTCGGAGCCTCGGTCTGCTGTGTTTCGTGAATTTTAACAGGACACACTGTCAGCGTAAAAAATGGCTGGAATGAAGCTCAGTTTGCAAAGCATGCTTGGTATTTTCTGGTTTTTGTGCATATATATTGTGTAAGGTGGCTGTTTTATATGATGAAGATCCAGCGGGGACTTTTGAATATTGTATTGTCTTGGATAATTCTGCCTGTTTTAAAGTAGCGAAGTATGAAAATACATTTACGCATAAAAGCAGCGGTTAGCTTGCAGCTCTTGATATGTGTTTGGCCTTCGTTTGAGAGGTGCTGACAGTGAGTTGAGGCTGACTCGTACAAATGAAAACAAAACCTGGCTTCTGTTAGATACAAAATACTGATAACAGACAAATATAGACAGGCGTAAGATGACATGCTGGAATGCATGAACACATGCCAAACATGGAATAAATGCCACGGGATGAAGTCCGTGTGCATTTTGTTGTTCAGATTCGTATAATGTTGCATAACAGTGGTGATCCTCTTAAATCCTTTTTCTCTTTGGAATTTCGCACATTTTCATTCCCTGGTCGGCCGGGCCGAGCAGCATCGCGAGGTCGACTTACTCGGATTTTCTGTTAATGTAATTTGAGTTTCCGGACATGGCGTTGTTTCCTTTGTGTGTGCTGACTATCAGTGCTTCTTCTACTGCTTTTTCAGAGCATACAAAAAAAAAACATAAACTGCATCAGAAGATTTTGAAGAAGTCCTGCCAGGTGCTGTCTGATTTTAAAGATTTCATAAAATGGCAATAGGTGAAACAGCTGTAAGTGTCTTTTTCAATTTTAATACGTTTGGCAACTAAATTCCTCCTGGATTTCCAAACTTCTGATATGTGTCTCTGTAAGCACATGGCAGCCTGTGTCTCAGTCTATCGGGGGAGGTTGCTGGTGGAGGGGGGGGGGGCAGATGGACGATGTTGTTCTGGGTGGGATGAAAGAGGCGTGAAGGAGGCACAGTCAGCCAACTGCTCAGGGTCATGTAAGGGTTGTGCTCTCCACTTGAAAGAGAGAGAGAGAGGCAGGGCGACTTAAGACATCGACGATAGAATCTTAACAACCACCCCCCCATCACCACCCCATCACACACACACACGTTTCACACATGCACGATCCCAAACACAAACATTATTAACAAAGCAAACACACTGATTGACATGACAAGTCGAGTGTCACTGAGAAAATGTCCTTGTTGTTTTGTTTTCTTTTATATTTAGCCCAGTCAAACCATGTCCACTTCACTGTCACACTCCCTTTAGATTATATGTCAAAGGCATAAAACGTAGAATCTATATTGTCCCCAAGTTACTTGAATACATGATGCAAGATGTTGTTAATCAATGCAAGTGAAGGAATAAGATGTTTTGTGTTGTTCTGAGTTTTGAACAGCAGTGCACAGTACCATTATCTCCTGCTGAAACTCATCCATCAGTCCATTATCTGTACCTGCTTATCCTGTTCGGGGTCAAAACTCCTCCTGAAACCAAAAATGTTATTCCAACGTTTGCGCTGTGTTTTTTCTCTGAAGCCTGCTCTGATGTGCGGGAGCTTCACTGTGTTTTGTCTGCACTGTAGACTGTGTGACCTGCTGATGTTGTGTTATACTTTATTGATCACTGCTGAGAAATTAATCCTCCATGTTTTACCAGTTTCATGTTGATGTTTAACTAGTATTAACTAAAGCCACCGTGCTGTTTGCTGTGGAAAAAAGCCAAATAACATCTGATACCTTTTAAAACTACCTGAAAAAATATGAATAAATGATTATGGATATCTTTGATCAGACAGGGCTGTATGAGTGCTTATTTTTGTACTGTAGCCAGTCATATGATGAATGTGTCGCACTGTATCTGAATCTGCGTGTGTGTCTGCATCCTGTCTTTTAACACTAGTTATTTTTTCTCTGAAGAAGATTTAACATCTAGATTGTAAAGTTCCTTGGTCACCTGACATTGCATTTGTGTTTTTTCTGTCGGCATCTTACATCTATTTTAGTATAAAAGACAGCAAGCATGAAGATGCAGGGCTTCTATCTGCACTTCAGTAAAGATGCTTAATCAATCAATAGTTTACTTTCTGACCTGGCAGATTCCCATTATGTCTACGGCCCGCTGTTTTTAACAGCCAAACTACTCAGATCTTCAACTTGTAACCTCTTCAGACTGATATTTTAAACCTGCACTCCTTCAGTCTGGGTGGGGAACACAATACGACGGCTGCTAGGAGAAAGTCTCACCGCTATGTTGCTACGCCCTCTCACACTGACACAGGGAGAGGGAGACATCAATCTTTCACTAATTCCTTCAAGTGTGAAAGGGTCCTTGTGGTGTTGGCCAAAGGGGGAAGATGGTCCTGGTCAGAGGTATTGAATGAGGGGAGGATGGGAGGAGAAGGGCCTCCCCACCTCAGAGACCTTCCTTCTGGGTACCCCCACCTCAACCCTGCGGCTGACACCCCCGGACGGCCGACCAGATGGCGGCAGATTTTGCCCAACAAAGGCTATCTAATTAGGGGTACAATGGAGAGAAAGGGTGGGGGGCGTTGGTGGTGTCCTGATGGACGGCACGCAAGACGGAGAACAGCCAGGCAGGCCGCCTGAGACCAAAGCAAGTCAAAAGCGTACCTTCAACCCCCATCCCTGCACACACACACACACACACACCCACACCCTTAACACACACTCGCGTACGCCCCCCTGGCAGTAATATTGGGGGCTATGACTTTATTACCCCTCATTAACACAAATTAGACCACTTGAGCCTCCCTGAATGGCGATGACAAATTGAATTAAGTGTTTGGAAACAAGTCAATCCCCACCCCTGGCCAGGCTGCGACCATATTGCATTAACATTCATTGAAGGGTGTGTGTGAGCGAGAGTGAGTGGGGCTATAAAGAAAAAAAAACTGAGCTATTATTTAGAGGTAGGAGGAGTTTTGATGGCTGTGAATGGTTAAATTCCTTTGGAAATGATATGGATCCTCCTGGCTGTGGCGAGTTAACTCTGGCAAGTTAAGAGAGGAATAAAAACAGAAAGGAGTGTTGTTGGACTGAAGATGCAGCCAGTGAGGACTTCACACACTTTATTTGAGGTTATCAACATTTATTAATATGACAAGTCCAAAAAAAAGTCTCTCAGCTTTAGAGACAAAAATCTGGACACTAATGTGGACAATGAGAGTCCGCTGCATCTGTGCACTATTAAGCTTTTCATTTCACCTAAACGCATCTGCACAGAGAGAAAATCTCTTGAATTTTCCTTCCCACAAGTATCAGATTCACCGCTGATATCCACATTTCATTTCAGAACATAAATAATAGCAAAAATCTTATAAAAGATTACACTTTTATTGATTTCCAGAAAGAAAACTCACGCAAGAAAGTTCCATCTGCAGTCAGTTTGTATTTGATAAAGGTAATATTCAGATCCTTCAAAGTGGGAAACAGAAGAGTAAACAGTAAACTTTCATCTCTGTTTTTAAGAAGGCTAATCGCAATGCAATTTACAAGGAAGTAAAAAAGCATTTGGAGGAGCAAAAGGAAGAAAAAATGCATTTGGAGTTAAACTTTGTTGTCTTAGCATTTGTTGTTTAAATAAACAATGAAAAAAATTTGAAACTATAAGTTCACCAAAATGTTAATGTTATAAATAAAATGTAAAATCCACAGTGTTACCTTGAATATATAATTTCATAAAAATATGAAAAATATTTCACATATTATGCATTATAAAAAGTACAATGCTCTGTGTGTAAAGTGTGATGAGATGACTTGTGCTGTGATTTGGCACAAATACATTTGACTAAAACTTGAAAAAAATTAAACCCTTGAACAGTGATGATTTTAAGTGGCATTGGTGTTTTTAGCCTGCAGAGAGTTACTATCAGTTATCCTGCTAATTGCAAGGTGCACATACCTGATTAGTGTTGCTGTATATTTCTATGAATGTTTCAAAGCTTTTCAGAGCTTTTCTCTCTGACATGGCAGAAAAAAAGTCACTGAAGATCCTCAAAGTGCTTTTCTCAGTTAAAAAATATGGACTTCATTATGTTCTTCACTCTGAACTCAGCCTGTCTGTGATAATTATGTCAAGATGGATTAAGTTTGTTTTACTTATTTGGTTACCCTCAGACATTTAGTTCAGCATGATGAAAAAAATGTATTGCCACATTTTAAATTTTCACATTCAATTAAAGGAGTGAAGATGTTTTTTTTTATTTTTACAGACCAGCTGAAATAAAATTAATTCAAACTGTGTGGGAATCTTGTCTCTAAAAAACAGTGGTGTAGTTGTTCAGCTTTGAGCCCCCCATTATCCAATATGTATCAGAGATAATCAGGCCGACAAGTGTATGTGTGACATTTTCTAATCATAAAAATAAATGGTTGTACCTCTGTGATGCTCTCCTCTCTGTTCTTTGACTTTTTTCTTTTTAAACTGAACGTCACTGTCTTGTGTCATTTGAAATTTCTCTTTTGAAGGTTGTAGAAGAGTGACACCTTGTGGCAGCTTGCATCATTACACATTTAGTGTGACCCTTCACCAACAGGAATGAAATTAAAAAAAAAAACGCAGAGGGGTGGCTGTGGTGAGAAGTTTAACACCAGACTTTACGAGTTTATGAGCATAACACACAAATCAAAACGTTCCTTCGTCAGTGGAGCGTTTAACTATCTTTGTTCAGTCAGAGGCTCAATGAAAACAGTAACAAGATACTGTAAATATTTAATGAGTCACGGGATGATCTTTGCTTTTTGTTTTGACATTTTAAGTACACACTTGACACACACATGCAGTAAATTCACACACACACACAGATATGATTAATGCTGCGAAGCCTTGCCGCTTTCAGATGTTGGCAGAGAAACAAAAGAAAAGTCTGATTTCCTATATTTCAGACAGCTGTTTCATTTCAAACAATCACTGTTGGTGGTTTTAATTAGCAGCCTCTCAGAAAACAGTCACACTTTATTCACTTCAGACATGTGTTTAACGTTACTCATTAATTGGGCTCTGAGCACATGTTCACACTGGGGGCAGTCAGGACTTCAGTGGTTCGGTCCAGAACAATTTGTCAGTGTTTTTGATGAAAAAGGAGGAAAATGTTACACTCTACTTCTCATCTGTCCACATTTTTATTTAATCTTTTAATCACTTCTGGGTTTTAGGACAAAAACTTCATGCATAACCATAAACTGTACCACAGTGTCTCATCTCAGTGACAATAAATAAGAGAATCAGGATTCTTCAGGGTGCATATTACAGCTAAAGTTACATCCAGGTGGAGTATGAGGAAGACCTTTATAAAAATGTATTTCAGTCATGGAAGAAAGCTCATAGGAGGCAATTCTAAGAAAGACTGGGTGTAAAAGGAGCGTGCATGGAAAACTAGTCATCACCTAAAACATAAGAGACCATTTGAAGAGTTATTTGTAATGCAAAATGCAATTATAATCCAGTAATATGATTAAAATATGTCCAATAGAAATATAATAAATCAGTTCACAGACTCAGACTTAATTCTGCATTGATGTCAAACTCTTTTCCATCAATCTACCAATGAATCTCCTTTAAGATTTGTGTGTTTTTTCAGTTTCCAGGTAAGTCTCATCCTTAACAAATTCATTTTCTTCATTTTTAGTGTCAGTGATGAAACACCAGAGGGCGCTAGAGGTTAAAAATACCTTTTCTCTTTTTAAGACACAACACAGTTCCCCACTAGTCAAAAACAGACACCCACAAATATGACCTCTATGAATCACTCTGATAAACTGAACTGTGATTGAACATTTAAATATTGTCATGCATGTTTTTATGACTCCATCTGTAAATGTTTGTACTGTGCTGACTGAACGTGCACAACACAAAATGTCCACACTTAAATAAAAATGCAGCTACATGAAGTGTCTTTTTTTTTTTTTAAATAAACATCACACCATGGCAGATATTTCACTAATGAAAACATTTGGGAAAACATCACATTGTAGCGTGATAGAAACTGAGCTTTCATAGTGAAAGAAAAGATCTTATTATGAACACAGATCAGAGAGGCCATTTAGGTGTTTTGAGCAAGGTGAAAGTGAAATTCAGGAGAAAATAAAATGAAAATATACTGTAGCAGATGGGAAATATTAGCCGGGGCTGTGCCAGATGGGAAACGTTGCATGTTAATTATGAAGAAAAAGCACAATTTAGACCAAAGTATATGAGGGCAGATGGCAGATTGTGAGTGGCTATTACTCCTGACCAAAGCCTCCCTGTGATTAAAACCAAATGAAGTAAAAAAAAAAAACAGTTTGTTTTTCTGTATGTTGGAATCAAGAAATAATTTTGCAAAGCTTTTTAACAAGATGACAAAAATCTGGCTTCACACTTTAATAATAGAAAACACAACAGTGTTGTTTTCGTCAACGATGACGAAATTATTTAGTTGACGCCCCTTTTTTTAATGATAATAAAAAACATGGCTCTTTTCCTTGACAAGACTAGAGTGTACGAAAATGTTTGTGTGTGGCACACTTGGATCAATCATGTGGGCAATGTGAGCGCAACCATGAGAAAAAAAAAGTAATTATCCAATCAAATGAATGAAGTAGCGGTGGTTGATAACCAAGCGGCAATGCTCTGTGCTGATTGGCTAATGGGCAGAGTGGGCGGGTCTAAAGAACAGGTGGTTTCCATGGCGCCGATCCTGAATCAGTTTTTCTTTAGTAAAGTCAAAGTTAAAACCAGAGGGACTAATTTTTACCTGACCTCCTGTCAGTTAGATTGTGAGAAATATACGGGAAAAGGCGAGGGAAAAAAAGAGCGAAAATTGAGGAAGAGGAAGAGAAAGAAGCGATATGAAAACAAGAAGAAGAGACGAAGGATGTTCGCTAGTGTTAGCCTCAGCTAGCTAGTTAGCATAACACATCAAGCTAGCTGCTTCAGCTCGGTGGACAAAAAGAGGAAAATGACAACACAGAGGGAGAAGGAAAGGTTGAACAGCACTTCTAAAGGTAAGAATAATTTAATAATGCTGTCTGCGGACTGAGCAGTGTTGTGGCTGTGTGTTGCTGCATATTTTGTGGATGAGTTTGTTTGATATGATGTTTGCATACCGTGTGCTACATCACTGTGGGAGGATGCTGTTGTGTGTGTTTGGCTTAGTTTGTTGAGTTCATGATGTGTTGGCCTCTGCAGTTTGGTGTGAAGCTTTCTAGTGTACTTAGTGAGCCATATTTAATAACCTGCATTCAGATGTGCTGTGTGATTACCAAAGAATGACTCAGCTTAGGTGGGCTGTAAAAACTGCTAACTAGTCTGGAGTCACACACTGCTCTGCATGATGTGTGTTGTGTTGTAAACGGGTACGTGTTGGCATTGTTGGTCTGTTGAACTGTACAGACACCTGCTCAGCTGAACTAGTTATTCAGCCATTGAAAAAACAGGGGTGTTATTATGGTCTGGTGGACTGAGGCTACGATGATCTATGGACATACTTTCAATATAATCCAGCAGAAAGGAAAACAGATTGCATTGTTTATAATAATTTTTTTTTCATTGTAGAGGGAGATGGTGGCAAATGTGGTCACAAACTACTAAATATGGAGATAAAAGGTTTCTGCCCAACAGCAATGAAGTACAGCACTGCAGCATTGCATTTCTATCAATGGGAAAGTCTCGACTAGAGCTGTCAATCTGGTTATTATACAGAAGTGTGAAGGTCAACTTCTTATGAATTGAAACACTTGATACAACCTGTCAACCTTGAAAACCTTTTTGAGTTTTTGTCGACTGAAACTAGACTAAAAGTATCACATACAGAAATTACTAAAATGTGACTAAAATTAACAATCATTTTAGTCCAAAAGACTAAATCTAAAATGGCTGCCAAAAACAACACTGAAACATAATGAATATTAGAGTGAAATCTGTTCCTAACTCTTCATAAAATTCTCAAATCTCAGAGGTGACTGGATTTTTAAAATGTTGCTTTCTAGACTCAAAAACGTGACTTTGTCAACACACAGCCACCTCCATGTGGTGCCAAAGAATGAAATATTAGATTATTTCAAATAAAATAACACTGTCAGCTCCATTCATATATATTAAAAGGTCTAAATGAAAGTTCTTGGTTCAGTCTGCTGTGTGAAAGGTCTGTCATGTGTATAACTTTCCCTTCTCTGAAGAAAAATGATCTATATCACAGAACGTGAACAGAATTTTGATGCGAGGGGTCGACTTTGAGCTGAATATCTCCTGCATCCTGATCGATCTGAGCATCAGCCGCTCAGTAGAAACTGAGCTTTGACAACAAAAACCCTCGAACTCTCTGATTGATGCATTTATATTGACCAAGACTATCAACAAGTTTGAAAAGTGGGTAATTATTATATACATAATATTAATAATTAGTACTAAAATCAATTTAATTGCACTTGCACTGTTTCTGAATCATTCATTCTACGTTCTCTAAAGGTGAATGCTGAACTACAGTTCTGCTATTATGGAAAAAAACTGGGATTGTTTTCCCATTAACATTTTCTCTCATAAATTCCATAATCATATCAGATAAAACATTTAAAAAGCCCTTTCACATTTTCCATTTGTAAGTGTAACATGAAAAGGTTTCTCATGGCTCCATACTATGCTTTAATAAAATAGTATTTGAGTAGTGCTTAAATCAAGATTTACTTTCTCTATTTCTTTCTCCACCGGTGGCTCTCAGCCTCCTGCAGACAGTGTATATTATGGACATTTGTTCTATGTAGCATGGAAAAAAACACTTTGTGAAGAGTTTTATTGGAAAAAGAACTTTATTTTTCAGTAAAGGTTGATTGAAAATGTCCAAATACTTAAAACAACCGTTTTATATGTTAGTATGTTATTGATGGTATATTTTTCATTGATAGAACATTAGACATTTCCAGAAAACTGACAGGACTAAAGGTTCTGGATACTTTATGTGGAAACACAGCTTATGTGTTAATTTCAGCTCATTTGTCACTGGTCGGAAGTGAGAAGATTTAAGAATACATAAGTTTAGTGTTGTGACTTTCCACTGGTATATTTTGTGCACCTTTGCCAACAGTAACCAGTTGCACAAAAACAACATTGAAAGAAAATTAGGAAAATTTTACTTGAAGCTTTCCCCTCAGGATCTTGTTTATAACCATTCCCCTGAATATAGATGTTGTAGTGCATCACAACAGCTCTGTGTATTTTGAACAACATCCACCTGAAGGTGCAGCTGCTTGAAATTCCTCTTTCCATGAAAGCGAAGAGGTTTACTCTTCTCACATGAAGTACTCCTTCCAGGCCTTAGGTTGCACTGTTGTACCATCGTCTTGCGCTCTAGTCAAATTCATAGAGACCTTGTTTGCCTGCAGACTGGCCCGGTATCCACCTGGAAGTGGTACAAAAGCACAGTTGTGCAGGAAGCTTTTGCAATTTCCTCCCTCTTGCGTCACAAACGCATTACTGTGCCTCTCACCCAAACCACAACCACATGGGACCCAGTGCAGCGCTGGAATTTTCCCACTGACAAAAACACATTAACTGTGCAGAGCTACAGACTGACTGGATCGCTGGGCTGAGCCTTTGCTGTGATCCTTGCGATGAATGAGCCTCTTCTTAGCAGCACCTGTCGTGTGTTTATAGGAACAAATGAAGTACAGTGGCTGTTCAAGCCTTCTACTGTACTTTATAACCTGAATCAAATCTGATTGTCCATTGAGCTTTTTTTAATTTCCAGAGACATTCCTGACTTTTTCTTGACATCAGCTTTTAGTTTTCTGTCTTTAAGCCTCAACTCAACATTTTCAGGCTTGGGGATGATGCTTCACCAGATTACACAGACTTTTAAGGAATGCATCTGTAAATTTACAACCATAATCGCTTAGCTTTAACTTCATTTTTTGAGAAAATATTGTTAGAATTGGGCATAATAAAAGTTTTAAAAGCATCTAGTTTCAAAATGTGTCAACCGTCCATCCAGAAAAGTTTCTTTTATTCTTGGAAAGTAACAACAGTGTAGTCACTGTACTGCTAACATTTAGTCTAGCTCTACTTCCAAGTAATAGAGAGCTGCAATTTATGTCGTAAAGTAGCCGTTTCTGCAGGATGACGTTTGGTTAACAGTTTGGTCAAACCACGAGCTGCAAGCTGCCATTGATTGCTGCCACCTACAGAGAAATGAGTCTTCTAAGTTTCTCTGAAAACCACAGTAGCATTTTCATCACTTTCACCCAGAAACAGTCTGGAGTGAGGGGAAAAGACCACCCTCTGGCAGTTTTAATCCAATGCATTATTAAATAAGAGAAGATAGAAAACAGATCAATTTACCACTTGGACAGTGATCAATGTAGCAGCGCAATCACAAAAACACAACCCAGGGCCATTTTTGATTAACTTTGTCTACTAGAATTAAATAGATATGAATGAAAAGAAATTGCGGTGCACAAGTAAGTACGGGTAAGAAGCACTTGACAACAGATTTACTGGTGCTGAGTGTCTGTGATTTACAACCATCTGAAACTGTCACAGAAAGTGTCACAGGTGTTTCCAGTCACTCCGTCTGATTAGACTGAGCTCAGATTGACGTCTGCTGCAGCTATTCTAGAAGTCACCGCTCCTGATATACTCAAAGGGATCATACAAGTGTGTCTCTCTACCAGTTGTTCCACATACACTATGTGCTAAGTGTTAATATCACTCCAGATGCTAATTTTAATCTTATGTACTGACAGAAAACAATGCAGTATGCAAATATCTTTAAGATATGATTTCTTTTTGTTCAATTATCTTTACCTGTCTCACTTTCACCTTCAATATAGTAGGTACTGTATGTATCAATCAGCTTTGTTTAGCTTTGGGCTGTAGACATCTCAGTTCACTCAAACCACATTTAATGTCTGTACTGACACTGAAATGAATTAAGTACATGGATATAACTAATATTGTATTCACATTTCCTGTATTAACACACTCAACACTATTGCAAGAATTTTCTAATTGCAATTTCTCTTTTGCAGATTGTATTTATTTTTACAAAAGGATGGTAGTCATTTAGACAATTTATTTTATAGTTTACAGCAATAAAGGTTTAGAGAGCATACATTTCATGGACATCTACAGCCGTTTCTGCACGCTTCAATAACATGTTTGATGCTCAGAGCCGAAGCGTTGAACTGAAGTTGAACTCACACCTTGAGCGCAGTCGGGTCGTTTATATAACAGAGGTAATCCATCTCTTACGCTTTCCAACACCACAACAACATGTTCATATCAGTCCTTTAATCATATCTTTATTATCAATCCCTGAATAATATTTACATGCAGATATAGTTTTTTTCCCCTCACAGTGTAGTGCTGATAAATGGCCTCAATTCAGCACCTGACTGTAATGTGAGGAGCTAAAGATGGTATCCCCTTTACCTCGCTCTATGGAATGACTTTCATGCTTGGCTGCTGTCCAATTTTATCTCCAGGAGTTGCTAGGCGACAGGAACATCCTCATCGCGAGTGTATTCTGGGAAATGATGGGACCAATAAATTAATTCTCCAGATCTGTAACTTATTATCTGCTTTAAACACTGTTATCACATGGGTCAATGAAAAAGCAGCGTGCAGTGAAAATGGGCCGTTTTAGGATAGGATTGTTCAGTGGCAATGCAGCTGGCTGATAGTATGTAAGAGGTGTGAGTTTAAGATTTAAGGTGCAAAACTATCATCTTTTTCCACACTGGGGTCACTGAAGGTCAACCAGAGAAAGTCACAGCTGTCACTTTGAGAATGAAAAGTTCATCAGCTGCACGGTAACTGTGAGAGTTTAAATATTCCCCGTTGCAGCTATGACGTGGCACTGTGTGAATAATGAGTCCTCTAAGTCAATTTAACAGCGATGACTAAACTACTGCTGCAGAACGTTAGCTTAGTCGTTATCACCTGCCAGAGGGGATCCTGTTGCTTCGTTTCTAGTGATAACTACTCAGCACCTGACTGATAACACCTCCCTTTAATTAAAATATTTTTTTCGCAATAATCTCCCCTTTTTATTAAAAGAAAAACTCACTGGAGGTGCGATGAACAGGAGAACTTTCTCTCCTCCACCCCCCATCAGGCTCTGCAGAGCTGCGGTGCAGATTGTCTATTGTGTAGCAACCTGCGAATGTATCATCATATCATCGTGACTCAGAAAATAATACCATCTTTATCATCATTAGATTAGCTGTCACATGGATGTCTGAATGTGGGTCGATGGAAATGACAATGCAAACTGAGATTATTCTGAGATGGTTTAGTGGCAGCTTGGAGCTTCAAATAATGTATCATAAAACACTGTCACACCACTGGAAATGTCCTATATAGCACTCTTATTTGATCCAGATGATGACCCTCACCAAGGGAAACAATGCTAATAATGAATACTTATTCTTTATTTTATGTGGTCTTTTGGTCAAAATTTTTGCATTTGTGAGCATTTGACACCAGCAGCAAACATAAAAATCGAGTGAATTTCAGGGATCAGAAAGACCAAGACTTGATGCTTGTGGGATCATCAAACAGTTTGTGACATTTCCTCTCCTCCCACACCTGAGAGAGTGGGTAGTCTGATGATGTTTGCAATTTTTCCAAAACTTACAATCCAACAAGCCGGGCCATTTCACGCAGCGATTGGCCGATTGTGCAGCAGCGAGAAAGCAGGCAGGGTTAAAACTTGTCTCTCAACCTCTCTTTCTTTTTACTTCAACGTCATGAATAATAAATCCCACCAGAGGACACAAGAGGAAAATATATCTTTAAAGGCCCAAACTCAAAAATAGCACTCTTCTTTAAACCGTCTCTGGTATCTATGCTTGTTTTGGTCAGCTAGTTTATTGACGAGTGCAGGGCTCTCAGCAGCATTGTATCTCCTGTTTTGTTAAGTAGCCTCGATTATCTCTGCTGATAAAAAGGGCTTTGCTTTTCATCTTTCCTACTGTGGCCTTTCAGTCGGATTCATCATCGCAGCCCGCAGAAAGTTGTTGTCCACATAAGATGCCATTGTTTGGCAGGACGACGTCTGGAGGAAATTTAATTCTTGAAACTATTTATAAATACCAAGAGGCACACATATGAACAGACAACAAGCCCCCTGCTGTCTTGTTTTATTTCTGTGGACAGTCTTAGAATATGCCAGTAATAGTGTATAGGCTGACAAAGCCCAGGGCCAGATAGACAGATGAGTGTTTGTTTCAAGTGCAGAACAACTTTTAAGGAAAATAAAAAGGCAGTGAACACTCCCTGAATAAATGTTAAAGATTATCTGATGTTGCTTTTGCCGTGTAGCTCTTCTACGGTTACGCCCCAGTGACCTGGAGGATTATTTCAACTGACAGTACATCTGCGGCGGCGAAACAGCCGCTGAGAAATAAGCTGATCATGCTGTGGAAGAAACTTAATAACCTGTCTGCCTCACTTAAACAGCGGCGAGTTTTGGTTTCAAATAAATCCCTTGTGAAATTTCAATTACCGCATCAAAGCTGTAATCTGCCCTCGCAGGGACAGAGTTGTTATCGCAGAGCCCTGCAAATGGTCAGCGCAGTGATGCTGACAGAGAGTTCAATAACACCATACTCGTCATTATGATTCCTTCAACATCAGTGCCTTTGAATAACACTAAATATAGGAAGTGTAACAAAGCAGGAAGTAATGTTTTTGTAATACCCTTTGTCTCCACAAGGAGCAGTAATTTGCTAAAAATGCATCTGTGCCAAAACCTCTTTTCAAGGGTCAATTTTGAAATCAAAACCCACCCCAGATCACCAATAAAGCCATCTAATGCGGAGGCTAAAGATGGTATCCCCTCCACCTCGCTCTCTGGAACGACTTTCATGCTCAGCTGCTGTCCAATTTCTACTCGGGGAGTTGCTAGGCGACAGGAGCATCCTCATTACAAGCGCATTCTGGAAAATGATGGGACCCGTAAATGAATTCAGCCGATCCGTAACTTATTATCAGCCGTCCGCACCGCTCTCGTGTGGGTCAATGAAAGAGAGGGATGCTATGCAAATGGGCCATTAGGTCAGTTAGCGGAGCCATTTCAGTATTTGCTTTGTCCTGCCTGGAGGAGCACGCAGATTAGGTCTGAATGTTTCAGCTCTATTACACCACGCACAGAGGTTAAGAGACCTAGTATGTGAACAATTGTGTTTGATGCAGTTTTTTTTCAGTTAGAATAGATAGAGAGCTGGTAGAATATTTTAAAACGTATATTTCTGCAGCCCACCTGTCACTACAACTGAGAGAGGCTATGATTACTGCAACAATGAGGGGGGTGTACATTATTATTGTCTGATGAGAACTGAGGGGACCAATAAATGAACTGACCAGATGTCTAAATTTATAATTCAATATTATCTTATGGGTTGACAAAGGAGAGGGATGCTTTTGAAATTTGTTTGATCATTTTTGGATTAAATACAGTGTACTATAAGAAAGCATGTAAGCAAACACATTTCATAGTCTGAGAAATTACCTGTAAATTGAACCCTAAGGTCAATAAAAGGTCAAGAACAAAAAAAAACAGAGGCATCACTCTCGGTTATCTTCAAGTCTACTGCAGTGATTCCCAGCAAGGGCCACTCCTGCAATTACAGCAGCAAGGTGGTACATGGAAAGACTGTGGGGTAACACAGCTATGTTTAAAAAAAGAGGTTATTATCTACAATATATATCCCAATATTTGTGTTTAAGAGGAAAGTATACACTTTGCTGTGATGTTGACAGTTTTTTTAATGTCACACAAACCTACAAACTTGCTATCAAGTGTTGCAATTGAATGCAAAAAGCAAAAATATAACAGATGCTAAAAGTCATACATATACATTACATTACATTACATTGACAATTCAAGGATAACTTCATCTTGAATGGATTCATAAACTGTGCTTCGTCTGCAGTAAAATATTATCGAGCAAAACCGTGAAGATCTCCCATCTATCAAAGGAGCACGGTGAAGGGGCACCTGAACTCATCTGATTGGGCGACAGTGGCACCAAAATGTTTGGGTCCATTGACCTGCTGTACAGTAACTACAGCACTTTAAACAGGAATCATTTTATGCAGCCGCCGTGGTGTTGCGCGGTGAGAATGAATGAATCCTCTAAATCACATTAACAGCAAAGACTAACGCTGAGGAGCATAAGCTAAAATTTAATCACTCACCAGAGGGGCTCCCATTGCCTCGTTCTTTGTAATAACCAGTCAACACCTCACTGATAACGCTGCCCTTCAATGAAAGCATATTCCCTCTCCTCTCCTATTTTTGCAAAATAACATTTTTTTTGGCAGAATTTTTCTTATGTAGAAACAAACCACATTGCTCTGCCTATCAAACTCTGCAGAGTGATTTGTTGTATACTGCATAAAAAGCAGCCAGCTACAACACATTATAGGATCATGAAAGATACATATCTCATAAATGGTGAGACTAAATAGATTATATGGGCTCTGTCTGCAGAGTGGCTAATGGATGCTGCAGCGTAGAGGGAATAAGACCTGTTAGCTGGCTGTGTTTGCATGAAATGCTAGCCCGCCAGGCTTTTTCACCACTGTTCTCACAGAGATAAATCCCTGTTGCACTTAGTAGTCATCCATTTTTAATGACACAGCCTCAGCTGGAGAGATGCATGAAGACAGAGGAGGGGGAACAAGGAGGGAGGGAGGGAGGAACAGCCAAGGTGTGGATGACACCAGCCGGATGCCTCAGGCTAATGTATGTACAGTCTACTTGATGGGTTTTTGTACTGTATGCTCAGCATCAGCAGCAATTATAGATGTCTGGGGTTGTTTTGCTGGCAAGTCGGGTCTCTAGACAGTAAAGTCATTCATGGACTCATCATGGTTTTACTCTATTTATTGTTCCCTCATTGCTGGGACATTTGTAAGAAACCAAGCTGCGGCAGTAAGTCATACACACTCACAGCTGCCCAACTGTGTACACTTCTGACTTTTTCCAAAAAAACAAGAAGCAGCAGCTAAGCTTCCTGCCTGTTTTGAGCCCCTTAATGTGTCTGCAGCAGCCATTCCACAGATGGCAGGCGGAGAAGGCCGGGAGGGCCAGCTATTCAATCCACTTCAGTGCAAACATGATCCGTTTCAATGGTGAGGCATGAGCCAAGACATTCTTGTGTGGGCAGACCTCCCTAAACAACCGCAAACAACTGCGGCACTGTGTTTGTCCTTCAGAGGCAAATCTTTAAGATACGAGAGCAGCAGATCAGTGTGAGTCTGTCCAAAAGCAAAGATTAGAGGGAACTTTTTATTTCCTGTTGAATGTGACGTTGTATTCATGAGGGCCGGACACAGACATGATCCACATACAGTCTGATTGTTAGCCAGTGAGGCAGGCAGTTGGCAGGCCAATTAGAGAGCAGGGTCATTCATGTGAACGTGTTTTTAGTCGAGTTCCCTGCTTGATTTAATCAGCCATTCATCCCTAAAACAGTCTTTTTAGACTCTTGCACAACTTTTCTTCAGTTTAAAAAAGGTTTATATTGCCACCCAGTCAGAAGTTAAGGAAACCAACTAAAGAACTTGAACACATAGATTCAAATATTTGATAAGTTTTTATTTCTCTAGTGGATTCATATGTTGTTATTCTGCACAGCAGCATACAGGAAATTGTGGTAAAATATAAATAACAAAGTTCAACAGTGTTTCTTTTTCTATTATTCATTTAATCAAAAAACCTCTGTTAAAAGTGGCAAATTTTGTCAGCCTTTTTCAATATCCACGCTCTCAAGAATGTAACATTGAACAACTAAACTTTAAAAAGTATGGGTATAATCATTATTTACAGACAATCACCTTTTGGTGAGCAATGCTTATAGCTTCTTGGAAATTCACTTCCATAATGTTAAATGCAACAAAATGAAAATACAATTATGTTATACAAAGATCAAAAATACTATCAAAACCCTTATTATAAATGGCAGCACTATATCAATAAACTGCTGTTGACATTTTACATGTAAGTACAAAATCCTGTTGAGGTAGCGCCCTCTGAAGTCACTTGTAATGTTAAAATACTGAATAAACATCACTTTATATACAATACAGCAAATCTCTCTTCTTTCTTCAATGCAATTGTATTCCTTTGGTAAACAAAACTGTCATAAAATGTGCAGTCCTGCAAGTGACACTTTCAATCATACATTCACAACATTTTTGCATCTTTTTTTGGATTCTTCAGGAAAAAAAAAAGAAATAATATGGGATAACATGTTGTTTTCTAACATTCATTTGCTCTTTTTCACCCCACACTTGGGAGTGAAAGGTAAATGGGACTCACTCCATGCAGAGCAGACCTGCCCATTGTGACTCTCTGCTGAAGACAATGTCAAGACCAAACCAAAACACCAAAATAAAACCCACCATAGAGAGAAGGAGAGACCTGACAGAGAAAAGAAATCCAGTGTGTCGCCCTTATTTGGGAATGTAAACAAAGAAATGTAGGCTTGTCTGACTTGCTCGTAAAGTCAGACAGTTCTCATCACATAAGATTGGAAAAGAAGTTTGGCTTGGCAACAATTGATTATAATGTTCCCCAGAGAATATGAGCTCTAAACAGAGGCCACATTGTCTTTTTTTTTTTCTTCCTGCCTCGCAGATTGAATGTCAACTTTGAGAGCAACTTGGAAAATATGCTGTGGAGTTTTTAGGCAGGCAGATGGGATCAAAGAGTCCCTCCTCCAGTCAGGCGCACACAAGATCTCATTAATGACACATTCTTGAGCTTCTTTAATGGCAAACATAACTTTGGTTTTCTAAGACGAGAAAGAAAATCGTGGCGAGCTTAGCTCCCCGTACAAAAATACTTGGTAGAAATATGACATTCATCCCCTTTTGCCAATGTCAGTGTGTTTCCCTACATGACCAAAATACTTCTCTTAAAACGTATTCACACGTTGTGATTATTGATACATGTATATTTTATATGCACACGCTCAAAATGACTACAAACTAGCAAGAAAAATAAATCCAATGTATAAAGCATAAAATTATTCTATGTGGATAAAAGAACTATAAAAATATAAGAGATCTTAGAGGGAGAAGGAGGAAAAAAAAGAAAAGGATAAAAATCAATATGTTTGTGAAACTGGGGGTAAAGGCTAAATCAAAACAGTCATCTGGAAATTGTTCAGTGCAATTCAATTTACTTTATAGTCATGTCTGCTTTTAGAATATTTTCATCCTCTTACCACCCACAGCCCTCCCTCCCTTTAATGGTCGCTGGGATGGCTGGTCTTTTGACAGCGGACAGTATTTTATCGTGTGCGCATTGTCCCCGTTGGCACTGCACAGAGGGCAGGTATAAGCCCTCAGGATGGGGCACACCACCCTCCCGTCCGGGGTCTTCAGGACGTGGGAGCCGTACACCTCCTCGGGCGCCCCGTTATTTCTGCAGAAGACGCAGATTTTGGGCTCCTGCTTGCTCCTGGACGCGGGTTTGCGCATCTTCCTCTCCACGCCGAACAGGTCGAACCCGGCGAAGCTGCCCCCGAAGCCCACCTCCCGCTCGGGCTGGACCCCGAGCTGGCTCTGGAAGGGACTCAGTATGGAGAAACGCTCCTTCAGGTCCAGGATGGAGGCCGGCGGGGGGCTCCCGGACGGGCAGCAGCAGTCCATGTGCCCGCTGTCCCCGACGCCGCCCGCGATTACGCACGGACACGACGGGGAATCGTCCAAACCCAGAGTCGCCTTCAGGGACTCGGTGATGGAGTTGGGGTTCTGGGGCATGCTGAGCTTATTATTCTTCGTCACCAACGTCGTGAGCCCGAGATAGTCGTTCCAGAAATTGAAAGTGTAGTCGTACGGGCTGCGCGCGTTCAAATAGTTGTGATTGAGAAAATCCATGGCCCCTCTCTGGTGGTCTGCTCTGCGCTGGGAAAGGTGGAACAACCAGTGTAATCCTTCAGGTCTTTGTAGCCAGAGTTTGGTCTCCAGGAATGGTTCATGCACAGCGGTGTGGTCTCCAGTGTTCCCGTTAATGTTTGCGCGTCCTGCAAACAGGCTTTCTGGTTATAAGGACCGGGAGGGCGGGGCGCCCCCCCTCCAAAACCCAAGTTTGTGATCAGGTTGAAGGCAGCCTCCTTTCCTTTTTTTCAGAGCCACGTTTGGACAGACTTGTTTTCTTGCTGGCAGGCGCTTTGTCGACATCAATCATCATTCTGGCGTTTCAGGGGGTTTGGGGCATTTTGCACGGGGGAGGGGGGTAAAAAAAAGTAGTTAATACTTAATGGTTTGTGCGCAAAGGAATCATTTCGCGCACAAAGCTTTACTGTCGTTAATTAGCGCGGCCACAGATCAATGTAAAGGGGGGGGGCACCTTTTTCATCTTCTTGGTGGTAAAACATTACAATTTCGCATGTTTTGTGAATCAATATCGTTAATCATTGCGCGTGAAAACCATCAACGCCAACTCGGGCGTACACACACTTTTAACCCGTCGTGTGCCAGAAGCAGAGGGCCTTTGTTCCAGGCAGCAGCAGACATCCCATCACTGACCTGGGAGGAATAATAATCTGTGCTGATGCATCCTATTATGTTAAAACCGAATCGATAGGAGACGAACCTATTAACCAAAGCCTTGGTGCTTCCATGTATCCTCCACTGAAGACTCCATTTGCTGCACATACTGACGCACACATGGCTTTCAGTCCCAAGTTACCAGCTTAGATTATGAGGTGTAGCTCATCAAAATAATTTTTTGTACATTTTTAAAGTGTTTGTCTTCATACCGGCACAGTCTAACTGCTGAAATTGTTTAAAAAAACAGGGGGGTGGCATTGTGCATGCAGGTAGGTTTGTTCTGAGAAATGCACATTTGGATTTATTATCTAATTCTAAATGCAAACTTTGCATTGCATATATCAAAAATAAACTTTATATCTGCAGAATTGTAATCTTTACGGAAAAAAACAAACCTCTTAATGGCATCTCTGTGCGCACTGAGCTCATGTTTAGTAGTCACATGCTGTCACAGAGTCACAGACAAAACACCACATCAGTCCTTTCAGTCCTGATGTAAACACAATATACAGAGCAGTCCTTCAATAGGGGGCAGCATAGTGCAATTACAGGTCAGTTCATTTAAACCAAAACACCCCTCCCACCATCCTCTCCATCCCTACTCTCCCTCCCTGCTCTCCTCCCCTGAATGAATGGAGAGTGCCAAACAAAACCTACAGTAATGATGGCTACTGGCTGGAAGATGAAAGGCTCCTGCGATCTTCCAGTGGTCATTAGTGTATCGTGATTTCGCTGAGGTAACACGGGTCATTTAAATGCTTTGAACAACAGGAAAAAATCAATTAACGTATGATGTTTTATTCAGTTTAAAGAGAGAAATATTTGTGATTTGTGTGCACTTCCCTTTAAAATGATCCTGTGAATTTGCTTTTGCATGCATTTTAACATGCTTTATTAGATTTCAAGTCCATGAGATTACAACTCTTTCCATGCAGTCTCACATCTTGATAAACACGACAGAACAGAAAAGGTCAAACAAAACAAAAGAAAGACGCAAACAACATCCTTCCCAATACTGTTGTCCTCTTCAGCCATTTATGTTTTGATCTTATCTCACAGCTACATCTTAAAACACAGACTTTGATTTTCCTCATTGTAAACAGACATATCTGTTGGTTGTGAGAGACAGTCCAGCCCCTGTGGTACATTAAAAACTGTATTTTATACTGTATGTTGCTTTGATAAATTGGACCATGTTGCCTTTAGCTGTAGTTTTACTTGAAAGCACTGAGTTGTGCCTTGAGGTGTGGAATCAGTTCCTCCTCTGAAACATCAACAACAACATAGAGTAACCTTTAGCAGACATCCGAGCCCCATGTGACCTCTAATATGGCTGTTAGAGGATATTTTTCAGCATCCAAAAGTACTTCATACAATGACTGTTCAGACTCTTGTTGTCTATTTCAATTCTTTATGTGCAAATATCTGGAAATCTCTTTGATTATTGAGGGATGTGTATAATATGCTGCTCCTGTACTTTTTGTTTTCATCATAAGGGACCTGTTAGGAGTGCATGAATGTATAATATGATTTGAATAGACCAGTAATAAAACTCCAGTAGCAATGGAAATTATCTAGATTGTGATTCTTGAGGTAAAATCCAGAGGGAATGAGAGGCGGTCGTCCTAAACAGTCCACTCATTGCGAGCCTCTGATGAAGAGGGCAGCTCAGGAATGTGGAAGCGGCCCTCTTGAAACAACGATAACACGAGTGACTGGTGTTCTAATTAAAACTTCCAGGGGGAGGCTGCAGGAACTCAGTGACTTGGAAGGTTCACATCTATTTTTAAGGGATCTAATAAGAATGCGCTACCTTAGGAGACGGAGCGATAAAAGGAGAACAAAAGCACGGTTCAGTGAGCGCCGATGTTTTAGAGGCCATTTCTCTCTGTTCTGTGTGTTCAGCAAGTTAGTTTGAAATAGTATTGACTGCTCATTGGATTTTCACTGTGAAGCTCCTGTTCAGCTGGTGCAAAATATGAATTTTATGATGAAGCATTAATAATGTATGTAATCGCCAATTCTTTTTTTGCAAGCCGGGGCAGATTGTGCGAGCAGATTCCTGTGTTGCTGCAGTGTAACTGAAATATTCATGGCCGTATTATTCCTTAATTTTGTTGTGACTAAGAGGGATTAATACTCATCCATTAACTAAAGCTAATTCTGCGGCCGCCTCGAGGTTGAATGAGTATATTGGACAAGGAAGTGAGATTAGTAGTGGAATGATGCATAACATCAGCGGGGTGGCTATGGCTGTAAATCGATTTAGGAATCACACTGACTAAGTGATTGTTGTGTAAGTGTTTTTTTTTTTTTTTTTTTTTGCTTTTGCTTGACATGGAAAAACAGAGATCATCAGGAAAAGTGGCGGCTCGCTGAGGAAGACGCTTTGTTTTTAATGACCAAATCATATTTCCTGCATGGGCTCATTAGCGACATGAGCCTTACATCTAAATTTTTTTTTTTTTGCTGTTTTTGCTTTAGATTTATTATGCAATGCAAATCAGCTCGGATTTGCTTCCTTTTGCTGAAGTTAGGGGTATGATAATGTGTGATTTATACCATACTGTAGAGCTAATCAGCTTCATGCATTATGATTAGACTCATCAACACTTTTGCAGCACACTGTGCTGTGATCCAGGCCTCGTGTTTTGTCAGAGCAGAACAAGATTTGGGGTGAAAAGTCTGCCCGATTCATATTTGACACGGTAAATGAATGATTGATGTTATTGTGGAACGCATGAAGAAATCTGATCCTTTTTTTTTTCACCCTTATTGCGTCTGCTCATGCAGCTAGTAATAATTCAAACGTATCATTTGGGCAATTTTTGAATCATTGACATCAGATATGGTTTCTCTAACCTCTAAGGCTAAATTGGAGAACTCTTTTTTTTTTCTTGTGAAATACCAGAATGTTTTCTATGGCTGTCTGGTTATCCTTTGTTCTCTGTTGCCTATTTCATGAGGCAAGTTTCAGCAGTAGCCTTGGAGAGGCGAATGCATTGGCAAGGATTACACAAAGCACACACACACACAGGGAAGCTTTCTGCATATTCCTGCACTACTGCTAGAGGCAGCTGCCATGGATAAATCATTACAATGCCTTGCTCAAAGATACTTTAGAAGTGGATACTCCCTCCAACTCTATTTAAGCTGATAATCCAGGCTTCGGCACCACCAAAGGCCTCAGTAATACTCTTTTCATACAACAACTGGCCCCCCCGTCGCCATGTTTACAGAGCGGCATATTGATCACTGAAACAATACATAATGGGTTTGCAGGAATTGCTCAAAAATCCATTTTGCCATATCGACTTCTGTAATGAAGATGAATGCTGAATCACTGAGTATGAAAATGGCTCATGTGCATTTGCGACCTGCATTTTTCATACCTTTTTTTTTGGTCACATTAGACAGACCGCGCTCTTTTTTTTTGCGCCCAAAGATTACCATGTGTTTTCATTCACAGCCATTAGAGCTCTGTTTGTGATTATGCAAATGAGAAAACATGCAGGAAATTTAATCAGAGTGCAAATTTGATTTCATGTGAAAGATTGCTCGAGGGTGGGGGCTTGATCGCATAATATTGAGCAACCAAATTATGTTCAATATTTGTTTTCACAGTGGACCTCCACTCGGCCACGCCACAGCTTTATAGGCTTAAGGTTCGCCTTGGTTTGGAGGCTTGAAGTTAACAGCGCTGCATAAGGTTTGATTATCCTTTGTTCTCCCTAGAGATGCTGAATGGAAACTGCAGTTAATGGGAAGCATTTCCATATCAGCAGCAAAGCACAGCAGCTTGTGTTTATGCATTTTTATTATTGTTGCGTCCCCTGAACCAAATATCTAAGTGCTCAGTTTTCTTTTGTTCCCCAGCTGAATAGCAAGAAAATGGGCTCTTTGTAATTGCACATAAACTCAGAGGATGGCATTGTGCTGTTGTGTGTGTCACTGTAGATAACTGGTGATTAAACTGAACATTGCTCTCAGAGCATGGCAAAATTGAAACTAATAAAGCATGTCAGTCAGTAAGGGAGGTGGACCTGTTTATCAAGCTCAGAGATGTAAAAAACAAACAAATGTCATTCAGCTCTCGAAAGAGACAGACTCTGTTTGGTTGGCCTGTGACCTCAAGTCTCGAGGTAACACCACAAAGATTGTTGTGTGTCATTCAGAAACAGCCTCCGCCAGTGTAGAGCTCCAAAAGGCAGCCGACAGTTTTGTGTTTACAACTGGACCTTGCATCAGTGTACATGTACATTTGGGCAGATGCAAATTAGGCTACAATATTTCCTTCCACAGGGGAAAGAGGAAAAAAGAAGTTACATACTGTACTGAATCAGTACAGCTGAGGTACCTCCAGAGCAAATTTCCCCAAGTTTTCCTCTGGAGAGCTCAAGTTAATTTCACAACTTTTAGCAAATACCAGAAACTGAGTGCCTGTCAGTGTGCACAGAGAAGGAACTTAAAAATGGCAGTTTGTGGGGCACATGGCTTCAAGGAAAAATTCATCCCAAAAATGTCCATCACCCCCAAAATACAGATGATGTCCCCATTTGTGATAAACTGGAGTCTTACTTTAGCTGCATCTCAGCCCGTTTCTCACCTCAGTCCTTTTGATGAGGCGCTCCAATCTGATGTTAAGTTATTTCATCAAAGTCCTGATCAGCTTCAGAAAGCAGCTACATGTATGGTCAAGAGTTTTTTAAATTGTTTTCCCCAAAGTTTGAATCATTTTGATATAGTCAGGGCCATCCAAGCGCTATAGGAATAATGGAGCCTTTGGTCACTATTATAGGTTTGCATGACAAGACTTAGTTGGGGGAGGGAGCTCTTATCCATGAAAACTTCAGGTACTAACACATCAGCATCTCGATCTCTCCTGCTGTAAAGGGATATCAAAAAGCTGCTTGATAAATCACCTCCCTCACAGATTCTGCTGCCCCATCAGAATAAAATGACACTAACTGGGTTAAAAGCTGCACAAGTAATTTATTTCACTGTCTTGAGCAATTACTGACCACAACAATTCCAGCTGAATTAATCAATTTGGTGCAAATCTGCCACCATGTTAGCTCATGAGGTCAAGACTATGCAGTGAAGTCAAAACTGCACAAGATGCAATTGTGACATTGTGAATTTTAAATGGGTTGAGGATTAATGCGTGGTTCCCGTCTGGTGTAATTACACTTGGTCCTTGACTTCTATAGGTAGGTTGAGGGTATGAGGACGTCTCCGTACATGCAGTCTTCCTCTAAGGCAAGATTGTATTTGCCTCCATTTCCTCCTTTGTAGGCACTCGTCACAATCCTGAGCCAGCCTCTCTCGCCCTAGAGGGAGAAAAAAAAAATCTCAAGGTCACTTGGATCATAAATCGAGTGCACCCACTGCATTTCATTTGAAAATCCAATTTTTGAATGCCAAGTTTAAAAGCGACTGAACCGTGCAAGAACTGAGGCCATTAAGTTACCATGTGATGACTCACCCATGGCTCTCCCTAGGAGTTGTGCACAATCCAGTATTCACTGCCATTTTCTACTCCCCAACCTGCTACTGACACAATGTGGTTGATGTCAGTGGTCTCAACATACTCCGAGTACAGACCCCCAGTGTATGCATCAAGTTTCTCCGTGGCCATTGTTCCACAGCTGAGGGGAGAGATTCAAATTGAACAAACAGAAAGCAAATTCATATTTAAGGATTGTTTGCAGAATTTACCAGTGTCACTGTACAGGGATTTTCAAAAGTTCCTGAAAACCTACTTTATGAAAAAAAAACCTTTGAAAACCCGATGGGCCCTCTAGCATAGATTTCGGCCTTCATACTATCCCGTCCACTAATGGCTCCGTAGTCACCGACTTTCCATAGAGTGTAGTTCTGCACATTGTTGCATTCCCCAAAGCTTGTGCAAGTCCCACATGCATTGAATAGTTTACATTCTGAGAGAAAAAGAGAAAACCTTTAAAGTAAATTTTGAATAAAGACTGAGAACATATTAAAAGGAGCATTTGCAAGCCTAACTTTGGTCAATTGCCTGGTAGTTGTTGCAGCTCTCATCAGGGATGCCATGTTCGTGTGCATACTCCCACACGCCTCCGTGGTCCCCTTGTGACAGGTGCCGGACTCAGCACAGTTGACCACATGTTGGATGGAAACATAAGCAGATGGCCACACTGCTTTCCGCTTGATGTTGATACAATCTACACAAGGCAGAGGAGAGAAAAAAAGTTCCCCACAAATGCAATATTTGGTTTGGAAAAGCTCAGCTAAGGTCTCAAGTGGCTCGATATCAGAGGTTCCCATCTGTTATTTAGTCACAAAATTTAATGTGCATACAATTCCTGAGAATAGTCAGATTTCTGCCCCAGCAATGTTATGTCCAAATGGGCGAGCACCAAATTCAGATTAAAAAGGCAACACATGAGCTTGCTCTACAGAAAGAAGGCTTCACTATACACACACAAGACAGCGAGGTCAGATCTGCCTGTGAAGAGGCAAGTCGCTTTAGCTGTGTTTACAATACTCTGAACAGGTTTTTACCAAAGAATTTAACATGTAAGTTAGTTCATAGCCTCAAATAATGCACCAGTTGGGGGAAACAGTGTTGATACCTCTTGCTTTGTCTGCATAAAGTTGATACTTGGCTCAGTAAAGGGGTTTTTCCCCCAAAAAAAATTGGTACAAATCAAAACATTCATAGGTTTAAGAGGTACTGTAGGTTCTCCTTCCAGTTTAACTGGATGATAAGGTCATCAGTCTTTCCTTTATCTTCTTATTTAGCACGCAGTATGAGTCTTCACATCCACTCTTTGCCAAAACACAAATATCTCCAAAGAGTCTATTTGGGCAGTTTTAGTACTTCTAGCACTTTGTAAAGTACCCATGAAAGTGTTAACAGCATTTTATGTGCATGTGGCTGTAGAGTTGTTAAATGCAATGTTCAATTCCATTAAAACTGAACCATTTGCTGTGCCAGGAAACAGACTGGGACAGAAGGAAAAAAAACTTACCTGCCATAGCACTGGTGCTGCCACAGCACCGAGGGATGTGCTGGTTACGAGTTGTACTGGCATAGTTGATGCCATTTACATTCCTCCAATCCCAAGACTTTGGCAGCGCAGCAAGGTTCAGAAGTTCATGAGGGCGAGCTGCAGTTCAGAGAGAGAAAAGACAGCAACTCTGAAACTTTTTACAAGCCGGTGAGATTTAAGGGCAGCAGGTCCACAGTGACACTGCATCTTCTTCAGTTTCTAAAATAAAATAAAAAAAACCCAGGAAGGTTACTATAATGAAACAGAAGAAACCCTGATTTGCTTTGACAAGCCCATTTGAAGACTGGAGTTCTTGGATTATGCATGTTTTAACCAAGTCTAAGATTATCAATGAAGGACATTAAATCAAGTCCGACATAAAACAACAAAATGACTTAATGCCATTAGTGACCAGGGCTTCAGGACAAACCTCATTGACGGAGCGTTAAATGAAGCCAAGAGCTTGATTCATAAACTTCATTCTTATGACTTGAGAATTAAAAGTTGAGCTTCTCAGGAAAACGCTCCCCTGTGAGCAAATCCCAGAATCGTCACTGACCGTGCCAAAGTTTAACCTCAACTATCTGTAAGCTGAAAATAACCCTTTGAGGAGCTGATGAAGTGCAGCTGAAGGAACAAAAATAGAAAAGAAACAGATTAATCATAATTGAAGACATTTTAAAGTCATCTACTTAATGAAAAAAAAACAACTTCCAGATACTGAGAAATCTTATTGGTACATATTTTTAATTCCTTTAAAGTCCATAACCCCATACAGTCAAGCTGAATGTATTTTTCCACAAAAGTGAGTTTTTTATTTGACTCGCAAAGTTGACTAACTGAGTAGAAAACAAAAAGATTTTAAAGTGAAACTCACTTCACTCCAAAATTGGGTTTTCTGACAAACCAAGCCATGTTGAACCACAGCGCATCAAACAACAAACTCCACGCTGGTTTGCCATAAATACGCCAGCAGGCCAAACCTGCTGCGCGTCATCAGGCTAATCAAGCTTTATTGATCTCACCTGGGATCTGCTCTGATTAAGCGCAAGTTATAGTGGAGAAAAAGAGTGAGCACGTCCTATCGGGGTCAGATTAACTGGAAAGCACATGTTGGCTGATTACTAGACTGGTGGTGTGCTTTTGATTTAGCATTTAATTGCTGATGTTGAGAGTTGAGCGTTGCCAGTGACTCAAAGTTTTGTGGTTTAATATTTTAAGCTGTGAAATAATTTAATTTGAAATAAAAAGTCATTTAGGAAAAGGAATCTTTAATCTCCTGAATAATTTAACTTGTTTGTTGAACTTTTAATGGTTTAACGTGTTTAAAAAACGGAAAGATAGTGGGAACATAATGTCATCTTAGAGGAACAGTGGCTTAAAGTGCTTCTTATAAAACAAATATCATGTACAGAAATTCAATTTAAACTATTTTGTTGTTATATGAGTTGGTTTTGTTTAGGTCATGAATATATTTTATGCATTAATGTTCTGCATCTGTATTCTCTATTGTTTCTCTAACCTTTCAAGGTAGACTCACTTTGTTGCAGCAAAGTGAGTTTACCTTGAAAGGTCCAGAGAAGTGAGGCAGAAACATTTTGGCCTCTGATATTTCAATAAGAAATGCCGCCAGAGGCCAAAATGCTTCACATTATCTTTGCTTTTTGATAATCATCATAACAGTGGAGGCCAAAAGCATCTCAAATTGTCTAATTAGGTGTCATTTTGAAGGCTTTTTGGAGTAGCAGTGATTTGAAGATCAATCTTCAGATACAAGTTTAAAATCCTGAGTAGCATGATCTACAGAACATAAACACTCAAAGCCCCATAAATTAGTTTTTGGTTGAGAATTAAAGTCTGTTAATTAAAAGAAATATCCTTTCAAATGGTGTTTTTAAAATGATATTGATGCGTTGATCCTTGACAGAAGCTCATCATCATGTTGCCTCGTTCCCACATTTGTCTTTTTGTTTATGCTCTTACAGCCTCTCCGATAACAAAGACTTTATCAGGCTTTGCTGTGAGACCGCAAACAGAGCATGATACTAATTGACTGCCTGCCATCCTCTCCCATCTGCAGGAATAGAAAGTCATATTTAATGCCTTGATTAAAATCTAATCCCTCCATGTGAGTCGGAGATGAAAGTAATTTTCATGTAATGGAGACTATTAATATTTAGATATAGAAAGGAAACCAGATCCCAGATTTGCAATCAGCTGGAGGATGGTAAATGATATTTAAGGCTGCCAGCGAGCTGGAAACTAGAGCCTTCAATGCAAATAAGTTTGACTCTTTTTCCAATTAACATTTTTTCTTTCTTCTTCTAGCAATAAATGTATGCTTTTCTCCTTCTCGGTTATAATGAGAGCTTCTCACTTATCATGAAATCAGATTATTCACCATTAATCAACAGGCTAATATATATATATATATATATATATATATGTATATTCATAAAATGAATGAATTCTCATCTTGATAGAGTACACCTGATATACACCACAGCATAAGGCTAAAACCCCGTCCCTTTTGTGCTCTTTTGTGGTTGTTTTCATGGTTTCAGCCTCTTAAATCTTCCCACAGTTAATTCCCACAGTAAACAATATTTTCGATGAAACTGTGCTTCCAACTTTGAGGCAGAACTTGACTGGCCTTGACCTCGACTCTCTCCATCACCTTTGGGGTGAACTGAAACACCTGTCGTAAGTCAGATCTCATCTGCCAGCATGAGCGTTGGACCTCACTGATGTTATTGTGATTGAAAGTGTGGTTGAATCTATGAAAGAAAGTCTGAAACTGGACGTGGAGACAGTTATAGCAGCAGATTAATGCTTGTGGATTTAGAATAAGTTGTTCATCAATCAAATCAAAGAATCAGAGATGTTGAGATCACTGTACGTTAAGATTAAGCCTAGATTAAGCCTTCCACATGTTCACTCAAGACTTAGCTCACGCTGTCTTTACCTGCCACTGTTGGTATAAGATTTAAAACCACAGATTTGGTGTCGTCTTCTTTTTAAATTACATGTCATATGTAGTTTTCATTTTATGCACATGATACAGCTGTTGCATGAGACAAAAAAACTAAATTACTCCTTTAGTTGATTTTGATACTTAAAATTTCACCCTCTTTAATGAAATAACAATAAAAAATGTCTTGCTAGAAAAGTAAAATGAGGCTGCTTCTGCAAACCTAATTTTTTATTGGATCCAAAGACTTCTTACTAAGCTGTGAAACTTTGTGAAGAACATTTAAATTTAGCTGAGAGGATATCTAAATCATGTGCTTCAAAGTAGTTGGCAAAGTCTCCAAGAAGTTGAAAAAGAGGGTTGGGTTTCTTTGTCAGTGAACTTTAAAACAAACTTCAGGGTGTAAATAATAAAAACCCTCCACATGCTGCAGATGGTGTTTTTATTCTGCTGTTTTTTGTGATTGGCTCGCTTGCCTTGAATCAGGAAGTGCTCCACATGCTTGCACGCTGGAAAAGTCATATTCAAGTGAATCGATGACTCATTCGCTGACATGATGGCTTGTTATGGGGGTATAAGTGTGATATTTCCATCATTGGAATCATTAGTTGCCTTCGTGAGCGTGTCCCCCTCCTCATTAACGTCAACAACATCATTAGCTCTCCTGCAAGTCAGGTGATTGATTCGTTTACGAGGGAGATTGTTGTGTATGTTGTGTGTGGTGAGTATGTATCTGTGTGCATGTGGGGAAGATAATATCCGTGTTCACTGATCCGTGTGAGTCTTTGAGGTCAGGTGAATTTCTCTGGCATTTCCTCAGGAGCATACCTCGCCCCCACATATTCTCCGTTCACCTGTCAACTATCATGAAGGGCTGAACGTCAGACTGCTTGATAGTTCATTCGGATAGAGCATCAATTTTTCATATCTTTTATTGATAGAAAAGGAAAATGCGTGTAACCCCATATTTAAAGTCAGATTTAGCATCAAAATAAAATGAAATGTCAAATTTCCCCATATTATAGCAGTGCATTTTTTAGCACATAAACCCTACCAGGCTTGAAATAATCGATCCATTTACTCAGTTACTTTGTACAAGAAATACCAACCTGCATGGTTTCCAACCAGGAATTGGATCCATACAGGCCGATGTAAGAGATCATGAGGTGAAAAACTGTAACATGGCTGTAGAGGTTCGAGCGGAGGATGAACGTGTATAGTGTTTTATTTGCTTAACCCACACCATATCTTAATCTATTTGTTTTCCGTGACCCTCATCTTTCAATAATTGTGAAACTGCAGATAGTGCAGCAAGCAAACTTAAAAATAACAAAAAAAATTTCAGATGATTTATCAGATCACTCTAAAAATTCTCTTTTATATTTAAATTCCCATGTTGTCCCTGTTTTAACCGGAAATTTAGATGAAAATTCAACCAGCACTTTCAATGACAAAGGGTCATTTGGCAGGCCTGGACAAAGCCAAAGTAAACTGATAATGAATGTAAAGAATAGTCTGTAAAATTTATGTACCTTTGTGACAGATTTCATCACCAAAAACAAGCATTAAATCTGAGGTCACCTCACTCTCCTCAGTGAATTTTAACCTACTTTAAGGTGACATTGTCTTAAAAAAGACAGACAGTATAATTTAATTGAAAAATATCCTTGAACTGTCTGATTAACTTAGAAACAAGGGCATTGATTTCATTGTGTTGCACAATGTTACATACTTATTCAGTCACTTTTATCTTGTGACTTTTTCTTAACTTGTTATAACTGTTATTTTATATTTTGAGTTTTACATTTATTAGATTTTACTCTAAAGCACACTGTAACTTTATTTTGAAAGGTGTTTTATGAATAAAGTTGTTATTATAGTCTGTGCTACAAAAGACCCCGCACAAGATTAAATGACTTATTTGTGGCGTAGACCTCTTGTCGTCTCAAAAGCGGCCACATTTTCCAGTTCAGAAGATTTCAAAGGCTCCGTACGAGCTCCTGCCTCTCCAGTGGAACCACCTGTCCACCCGGACCAAATCCCTCAGCCTCAAAGTTCACCGTCGGGGGTTTCGTCACCCAGCAAGCCATTTCACATTCGATCGGCTCAACTGGCACTAACAAAGCTGCGGCGTTGACAGACTTGTTAAGCACATTTCAGTCATCGCAGTCATAAATGCTTTTTAATAGAGACGGCATTAGAATATGGTCAGACGGCTTAAACCTGAGGAACTGGGGCCGAGAGGAATCCCAGTGATCTTTACCAGTCGTGTCGTAAAGCCGATAATGTTAACGGCCCCTGCGGTTCCTGAGAAGTGAGGGGGATAAGAAAGGTTAAGACTGAGAAGAAGACTAAAAGTGCTGATTTTAAATCAAATGCATCTATTTGGTCAAACAGAAATAATTCATATGAACTGGAGACTAAAAGATGAAAAAAGGATATCATCTTTTTTAATTACAGACCTAGTCATACCAGTCTTCAATCTGTGGATTTGTTCATTTATCGCAACCCATGTTTCCATAGTTTTAGATAATTTGTGAGTCTTTGCGCAGTAATTTATCATTAGACTTTACAAAGTTAATATTTTTTGGACAGCATGTTTTCAATATTAAATGTCAACTCCTCAAACTCCACCTACATTTTACGCTGTTGTGCACACCTTTATAGAGGTATGAACTTTACTTTACCTTATGTGCCTAAGTAAATTATGATTGAGAAACAAACTGTTGCCTTCAACAGAACTCTTGGAGTGAGAAATGCGTATGTAAAACTGTATTTTCTCTCAGAGCAATCATTCTTGACATCCAGCGTTTCTGCTCTGCACTTCCCAAAGAGAACTGATCCATCAAACAGTCGGAGGAGCTTGGTGACGTCTTCCTGTGGATTTCCTCTTAATAATGTTTGAGATTGTCAGTGGTGCTCTTTTCTGTTTGTGCTCTCTCCCTCGTTGTTGTTCGGTTTATTAGTCGCTCAGCAGCACCCCAGGGCTAACTGTGTTTATTGATTCGTTGATTGGTTTGCTTAAGTTTAAACACTTTTTTTTTTCGCCCATGCATGCTGCACAGGGAAATCACAGTATGCACCAATCATTTGTACAGAAACCTGGAGAAGGGAAATACAATGTGCACTCATGCACCAGGTGGAGATGTCAGAATCAATGTAGTTTCATTCCCTCCAATCATTCAACCCCCTACCCCCATCTTTTCCGCTCCAGCACTTATAAAAAAGTGCTAGCATTTTAGTTGCTGCAAGAACTGTAAAATGCATTCCAAAAGGCACCAGCATTTTTCCAAGCTATTGTCCAACAGAAGGACAATCTAAAGGCTTTTGTGAACTGGATGAAAGATGGATCACTATTATGTTTTATTAGTCAGTGACTCACAGCAAGGAAGTTGTGGGCTTTTTTTTACAAACTGCAGCTACATTATCTTTGATTGAATATGGTTTGTCAGATACTGCTTAAGCCCGCAGAATTGGCCATCCTCTGGAACATTTACTGTTTATTTGGCTGTGCAGTCCTGCATAACGGAGAGTTGTTGGGAACAAAAGGTCACCTGACACACGTGAAGCCTGTGTTTTGTGTGTCCCAGCTCTAGCATGTCCACCTCTCTGTGGTTTCATCCCCCAGCGCTCTCATTTTAGGCCCTTGGAGACCGAAAAAACATCCCTGGAGCACAAACTGTGGATGTTATGAGTTTGCTTAGCTCTCTTGTCTATAGACTTACCTTACCCTGAATTTCCTCTCCTCTCATTCGTGCTGGCATTCCACTTGTTGTGCCACCAGTTCCCCCCTTTTGTGATGTAATTTTTGTTAAACAAGTCTTTCAAAGTCGAGAAAAGGAATCTGAAAACGACAGGGTATGCCTGAGTGGTTGATTCCCACTAATCCCCTGACTGAACTGCCCTCTCCTATGGAGTCAATGTATAGTTGTGCACGCACAGATTCTGCACCGTAAGGTCACATTTGTTTGGCTGGCTGGATCACCACCACAGAGGACTAATCCTGCCGAATTAGTCCATTCAGCGACCACCTCTTGACCAGTAGGCATTGGCCATTAAAGTGGTTACAAAAGGAATGCCTGAGTCCTTTACAAAAGCTTTTTTTTCTCTTCATAAGGTAAAGGTAACCCACAGAGTGAGTTACAGTTCCTGCAACTCAGTTTGAAGCCCCATGTGGCAGATTTCATTCTGCACATTGATTGTGCTTATTAAACATTTAGAGAGCTTAATTGGAGCATGTGCAGGCTACATCCGCTGTACTGTGATAATGAGAGGTTCTTTTTTTTGGTGCAGCTCAGGAAGGCCTGGTTTTATTTTGTGAATCAGAATTATCAGTAGCAAGTGGCAATTTTGTTTTGTGTGAACAAGAACGGTGAAACTACAAAGGGTTTTTTCCGACAGCCTTAAACACATTTAATGCATTAAGGACATGCCTGTAATCAGCACAAGGAAATACAAAGTCCTCTGGCATCAGTACATATCCTTTCTTTCTTTTCCATGAGAAATGTTATCAAGATGCCACATTAGATTACTCCTCTTTTTCAAATTGAGACCCAATTCAAGGAAGAGCTATCTCCCCTGTTGAGTGGTCTTGACAGAAGCAATCTCCCACTTCTAATCGAAAGATTTCTTCATTGGTGCAGTCTACTAAATACCAGACCGGGCAGAGCCAGATGTGTCCCAGCTTCCCCAGAAACACTCAGGCTTATTTGTGTTTGGAGACTTGCGGAGCAGCACAGATAATATGTGCTGAATTTTAATTTTAAAGTTAATGAATGTGTAGATGCATCAGTGTTGAAAATGATTCTGTTCACTCATGGCAGATTACCCTCACTGCCTTTACTGCTCTCAGACAAAACTGGCATCTACTCGAACAAAAGTACTGCTGGCAAGAGACTAAAGCTCGATAATTCCGAATAAAGTGAAAGCCAGACTGATAAAACAGCATCCTTCTTGCAAACTACCATGGCTATGAAATATTCACTCATCATATATATTTGGTAATTAATATAAATCATTAATGTTCTGCACTGTTAAGTACTAAATTGAGGCAAAGTGCATGAGTAAAGTCAATAAAAATCAAAGCAATAAATGACAATATAGTAATTTATGTGTTTTTGTACTTGCTGTATGGTTCAGATTGAATTCAGTTTACACACTAATACTACTTTTCTAAGGTTAGGTAAAATTGTTTGCTTAGTTAGGGTTAAATTTAGTAGTTTTGTTGAACAAATGTCAAAGTCACATGCTTTTGCAGACCAAACCGTCCAGCACGACCTCCTCCCTGCCCTGACTTTGAGCCTCAGCAGCGATGTCATGCCACTTCCACCTTTGCTCCAGACAGACAAGAGTCATAATTCACACGACCCCTAAAGGTCTTTGTCAGATAAGTATAAACATCTGGGTTTTTTTTTTTTTGACATAGCTGCCCTGAGCTCTTTTTAGTAAATCTAGTAAGTGAGTAATATTCCTCACGAAAATATACTAAAAGTGGCATTTCTTTATTTTTATATTGCAGTGATGGATCTAAATCACCATAATCCTGATATCTTGCATACAACGGTTTTATTTCCCTGTTGTGAATGTCATGCTATACATTGCTTAGAAACACAGTTAAGCACCCTTCGCTTCATGAAGCATTCAGCTATCTGCATCCCTACTTTACATTGCGGTGACGGTGTGTTGCAGTCTGTTTGGCCCATCTGTTGTTTCTGCTTGGAATGAAAGGCAGGTGGTCAGCTGCTAATGTGCCCCAGCTTTGGACCACCATTCATCTCGGCCCACTCATTCTCCACACGGTGATCAAAAGCAACTTGGCTGCTAAATATACAAGCTCATACATATGCATGACATGGCAAAAACAGTCTCCACTGACACCCATTAGTTGTACAGTCACACTGAGGAGGCCTATTTGGAGAATTTGCATGCAGACATTAGCAGATTAATCACGAGTGACAGTCGAGGGAAAGCTGCGGTCAGAAACCACACGGGAGCCAAGATGGACTCTGACCTACATGTACCTGGTAGATTGCTGGCCTGGTTACTTTATGAGATTCAAATGATTAAAATGACCCACTTTCCCTCTGGCTGTGTGACTTGAACACACACACATATGCACACACATACACAAAATTATTCTGTTCTCAAAAAAGCAAATTACATTTTTGGATAGGGAAGTGTGAAAAAGACTCAGGAAGGTATCGCTTTGTGTCCCTCTGGTTTGAGATTGTCTCTCTCTGCAGGAAACGTTTTACAGATATGAATATTTTATGTGTCTTTTTTTATTTTTTTGCCACATTCATTCAGACTGAAAACCTCAATGTCGTCAATAAAGAATGCAGAAAAGAAAAATCCCTGTAATTGATTGTATCTTGCAGAAACGAAAAGCTCAAAGGCAGCACTGGCCTTGCTGTCGGTGTTATTTTGAGTCCACTATTGAGCCAGTAACATTGAGTAAGGATGTGACCTCGTTTTTCATTCATTAATCATTGGAAAATATGAATTGAAGCTTCTGTTGCTTTACACGAATACCTGAGTGCTTCTGGAGGAAGAAATAATATCACAGGTTGAGTTATATGTAAGAGGTTGGAGCTAAATCACCAATTTTGTTACTCAAATGTCGGAAAAATGGCAAGTTTGATGAGCAGAGATGGAAGTATTCACAATGATAACTGAATAATATGAACATTCAACATCAGCAAGGTTATCTGACTAACCGAGATGTCCCTCAATGTCATGGCTGTATTTTCTCTGTCAGCAGCGAGAAGGTCATAACACTTTCTTTTTATCTCTTCCTGTCAAACCGAACAGCAGGTTAATGTTCTTTGGTCATCAAGCTAATGTTACATGCCCCATTCGGGATCGTTTCTGCTTCCAAGAAATGTTTTTTACGACTGATATTTCATTCTCTGCTAATCGCTGCAAGAAATAGTATCTTCACCTGGTTTGCGTCTCATTACATAAAAACATCTAAAAGCCACAGGGGGGCAAAAAAAACCTTAAATATTGATTTGTAATGGGTTTCTTTTTAAACAGAGGCATGTAAAGAAGTGTGCACACAAGTACAAGCACTCTGTGTGTGCCATGCTGTGTGCAGCACACGCTACATCATTCATATCTATGGCTGTCATGGAAAATAATTTATCAGTGCCTATTTACAGTACAGACGGACTCTGGCTTCGGCGTCCAATTTACCTGTTGCTGCGAGAGTCCCCAAGTGAGCGAGGCTAAAATTAGAAACAGCATATCACCCAGCACCACGGGTATCAATCACACATCTGTCACAGAGAGAGAGAGAGAGAGGAGAGAGGGAGAAGGAGAGGGGAGGACAGAGGCAGATAGAGGGAGAGAGTAAGGGTGAGCGATGAGGGGCTGTGCGGCTCCTCTTAATGTCGAGCCCCGGGGCCTGATACTGGATACTGTTATTGCTCTATGTAAGGTTGTTGCCTGCCTCCAGAACTGGCAAGATCGTGAGGCGGTTTCTATGTCGCGATTTTAATTTTACGATGTGGTCAATCACGCTGGTTCATTAAAAAATTTCATACTGGTCTGTCACCGTGCACAGATAAGTGGAGATTGTATCAGCGGTCGGTCTCAACCAGAATTCATTTTGTTTCAGTATTCAATATATTTCCACACCGGCATGTAAGACTATATCTGACTGTTATCATCATAGAGTTTTGAAGCATCATCTTGTTTCATCTCCTCATTTAATCTATATGGTGTTGAGACTGAGTGAGATATTCAAGCCCAAGACTCCCTGATTCTTATGGCTGCACAAAGATGTGTTTTTGCCAAATTTTATACACATCTTCCTGAAGCCTGACATATTTGCAAACTTTGGGACCCTTCTGGGATGTTTCATAGGATTTTCGTGACCAGGCTAATTTATGGGAGCTACACAGATTTCCTCTAAAGGAGCATTTTCGCTTTTCTTTATGCATGCAAATTTGATCGCAGGACTGTTTTTGCAGTCAGTCTTTTGCAGTGTTTATTTGTCTCAAACAGCCCGTACACTGTACTAAGTGTGCAGTGTGTGTGTGACAACTCAGACTGATCTTAAAGCTTAGCAGGAACTGTGATTCATGTGGATGCATATGGTCATCTCAGCTCACGGATTTCTGTGTGCTTTGCTTGTAATTTCCACTATATGAAGATATTAACGCTGACTTTAAAGATGGACAGTCAGTATCGTCAGTCTATAGAAATCTGCACAGGCTGCAGCTCCTCACCCTGGACGAACCCTTATTTAATTTCTACAACACCAACTATATCTGTGTGGCACAGAGCTCCAAATTCAACTGTATTTTCATTGCAACATTAAGACACAGAGCAATGCCGCGGAGCTGTAATACTTATAATATTTGTAAAAGTAAAAGTTCCCCCCTGTTCAGGAAAGAACAGAAGCACAAGATGAAAACCACAGCGCGCTGACTTCTGGGCTGAGAAGTCAAAGATGTGTCAGCTCAGTCAAACAAAAGGCCTTTATTTCCCCTGTGGTATTTCAACCACACACGCATAAACACTGGAAAATGCATACTAGACAAGTAAAAACACGTGTACAAATAGTCTAAAACGAAGTTGTTTTGGGTTGAGTTTGTCCTGGAAAAGAGGCAGTTCATTTCAGCTTGCCTGGAGTTAGTGATTAGGAAAAAAAAAAGCCCTGACAATGTATGAAATGCAGGTGTGTTTCTTTGACACAAGTAATCCTTGGTTTTATTGGTTCTGCGCTCCCCCTCAAAGGCCCATGGCCACTTGAAATTCTTTACTGCAAAAACTCTGCAGCTTCTGAAGCCTCTTTAGCAGGGAGAAGGAGGAGCTGGGCCTCCATTTAGCCTGATTTCCTGTCTTTAAAAAGGATGAATGACCAGCTTTAGGCCATTGAGAGTGCCCTCACCTATGGCTCTCTGTTTGATCTCAGCATCATGGCCGCAAACAGGTTGAAAGAGAGAGGGCCCTTAATGTCAAGGCCATTCTTAATGAGTCTCGGTGGACAGGACCAACCACAGGCCCCTAAGAAAATGTAATCCCCTGCTTTAGCACAATGACTTCCTGGATGTCCCCATGTCTGCTTTTATGCATTACAGTCCTTTGTCTGAGGAAATATTGAATTATGCGTTTCACATTAAAACCTTCATCTGATCCTTATTAATGCATTTTATATTATTCTAGAGTTCTAGGAGTTTAATTTGCCATAATCTGGTTTACTGACAATGGCTAATCTTAATAACCTTATTGTTGTGTTGTTATTGTTATGGCTCGTGAGAATTCATGCTCTGGTACAAATGCCGCTTTGCCAGCAGAGCTTCGATGGGAATTAAAGCCGTATCAAAGCTTTATCGGTTTATAGTCAGCCTCTGCAATTTGATTGACAAAATGCACAGCGATAAGCAGAGGATGAAAGGAAATGACTTTGGACCAACTCCATTGCTGCGCTGCATGGAAAATCACAGAAAATGTGTGCAATTTAACTAATCACATCTCCAGCGTTGTCATTTGCATATGTTAATAAAGCAATTCCAAAAGCGGGGAGGAGAGAAAGACGGGGAATTAATTTGAAATCTTGAGGCTTGTGCACAGCGGCAAATCTGCAGATTTCGGCGCAGAGTGTGAAGATGCGGTGTCGTTAATGGGGAGGCACAAAAAGCCACGTCTGCTCCGGCTTCCCAGCTCCGCTTTTGTTGAGTCTCTCCTGAAATCTTCCACTGTGCAAGGTAGCCCCTTTGTGTCACTGTATTCCCTCGGCTCCGTTCCACCCCTTTGTTTGCTTTGGTGCAGTTTCCGTGGCGACTGAGCCCAGGGCCCCAATCAGAGGCCCATTCCACTGACAGGCAAGGATAAGGGGGACGGGGAGGGCTGTTGGTACTGAGGGAGGGTGTTGGGGGTGGGAGGCAAGGAAAGAGAGAGCACACTCACACACACTTAACATACATGCATGAACATGAGCACATGCATACATGCACTCACCCACACGTTCGCCATCTCATCTTGCGCCCACATGCACGCACACACACTCACACACACAGCTACAGGCCATCAATTATCAATGGTAATAGCTCGCTCTCGACTCAACCGCCATAAATCTAGCAGGAGTGGATGCGTCAATGACAAAATGCCCTTGTGATAACACAGTGAGCTGTTTTTGCACCCCAACGTAACGTGTGACAGCTCGGAAATTCTTCTTCCTCCGAGCTCCTCCTTCCCTCACTTCATCACCACCTTCCATTCAGGTGAAGTCTTTGTCTACGTGGAGACTCCTCTTTGTTTATTTTTCCCCCTCCTGTCCCTTTTTAGAGGAAATATCATAGGAATTCAAAGGGCTTACGCACTTTGAAATGTTAACTACCACCTGCCATCGCTACAGGCCTTCAAAACCTCTGGAGTTTTCAGATTTGCTCATTGCAAATGCTAGATCTGACCTGTTGTTATTCATGTGCTTGAGGGGGGAAAACCCTCTAATACCATTTAATCACTGATGTTGTCCAGCAAAAATGCAGTTTTTTTTTTCAGGGGGAGTAAATTTTAACTCTGGACTTCAAAGGGATCTTGAAAGCTGATCATGTTGTGCAACATCACTCCATTATCCCCCCCCATCCACCCTCCCTCTCCCCCGCTTCTCCTCCTCTCTATTACCTGGAATCTGGGCAAGGTGCTCATATTGCACCCTGCTGATTGACTTGCAGCCATGTTGTCACGTCTCCTAACCTTTTGTCAGGCTTTAATCATCTGTTGCTGGCTCTCTGTTCGCCCCTCCGCCTCCCCCTGCCGTCTGCCGAAGCTAAGAAACTGCTGTAGGTGCAGCTTGCTGGAGAGGCTGCAATTTATTTCAATGAAGCTTTTTGAAAGCATGTGTGCGGTTGATTGTGTTTACGTGTGTGTGTGGCTCCATATGCATTGGTGGGCTCTGTGTTGGGGTGTCTTTGTCCACAGCTTGCAAGCATGCTCTTTATGTTGTGCAGCAGGTGACTGGAATACTGATTGCCTCGGGGTCTCCCTGCAACACCAACACTTTTCTTTCTCTCTCCAGCTCAGACGAAGTGTGCATTTTGTTTTTTTAGAGAGGAAAGTGCAGAATGAGATCAAAAGAAGAGAACTTCACCAGAATTGGGTTCAGTTTTAATTAAGCATAACTCTGGGGACTTGCCATTTTTTTGTTGTTCTCACTTGCTGCAAAGTAAAACCATTGGGAATTTGTTGGATGATTTCGACTTCTGCAGAATAACATCAGGGAAATGCCCCTTTAAGAGAATATTTCGGCCGTGTCTCTCTCAGCGTGAAGCTCAGATTGATCTCAGTGAGGCTCCAGCCATTTTCATCACACCCCGATTGGCGACTCAAATCAAATAAAAAGGCCTGGATGTGAAAATAATATATGAGCACGGAGGAAGAATCATGAGTGATGAATCAGGGCAGAACTCACAGGCCCATGAGATCACAAAGCACATTTGGTTTGCATATCAAGCAGTTTTACCGACATTTGGGCACTTATGAATGACAAGGTCTTTAGCCGTGATTACCATTAGCTTTTTATTTCACTTTTTTTTTTAAACTCCATTACTTTAAATGACCAATCTGAATTGGGAAAAGCTAGCAGATATTCAGGGAAACGGGACCAAAGGGAAAAACTATCAAGTACAATATGAGCTTTCAAATGGAGACCCAAGATTGGAATCATTTAACATTACCACAGTCCATCGTTTTACAATTTCACATTCAGTAGCTGATGAAAAATAATGATAGGGGTACGATTTGAAATCCTGCACCTCTATTACTACATTTTTCTCTAAACCTGGCCCTATGACCTGCAAAATATGATCCTACACCACCTATTTGCTTTGTCAAAAACATTAGGAAATGTAGGAAATGAAATTGCTGTTGGGATTGCCCTCACTGGCACTGTATAGCGTGGCTAATGTGATATTCCTGTACTGCCTGAAGTCACAGGAGGGAGGGCAAGTGGATGATTTGGTGGAGAGTAGAGAGTCTTTTGTCCTGCATCCCTCATGTTGTTAGCTTTATGCTACTAAAGCACTTGGTTAAGATGAGGGAAAAATGGTGTTGTCCATTTAATACTGAAAAAATCAACACATAGTCAAAGAATTTGCCAGGATATGCTAAACTTTTTCAATATTTAGTCAAGATCAGTCTTTGCACAATCATACAGGAAGAGTTTCTCAGAGTTTTCAGAAAGACTGTTACCTCCCTCTGAATAGTCAGCTAGTTAGCTTAGCTAGTTTTTGTAAATGAGTTTTTTGAGTTTTTTTTCTTTTTTTACTTTCAGGTGCAGTCAGGTTTAGTTGTTTCCCATCTTTGCTTCAAGGTTTATCGCCTCCTCGTGGTAACTTCACTCTTCATTCTACATCATTCTTCTCCTCAATACAGTGACATAAAAGCCGTTTAACCAAAATCACAAACAATTACGCCACTTGAACCAAGAGTGACCCAAAGAAATGTTTTTCAGTTATTTGCCAAGAGGGAAAACTTTATGCAACAACAAGGTAACAGTCTGCTGATGCCATGTGATATATAAGAGTAAAATTTAGGAGATGGGGTGTTTTTTTTTTTTGTTGTTGTTGTGGTAATTAAAGGTTTCATAACTTAAATAATTACCTACAGTATATTTTACATTCATTAAATTGCATTTACTGGAAATTATATCTGTCAAAAGGAGGAAAAATGTCTGCAAATCATCTGTCATTTGATTAAAGTGAAACTGAAATCATTGCATCAGGGAATTTAGCCACAGGCATCATATACAGTAAAATATCCTTTTTTTTTTTTTTTAATTCCCTCACGGTTTCATTTTGTGCCTCCACTGTGAAAGGAGGACGTCACGTGACCAAAACAAACCAGATGTCTCTGCTCTTTTCTTCTTCCAAAGGATAAAAGACAAACGCATGTTAATTCAAAATGTAACTTTTGATTATTCACAGTATTTACGCCTGTTTTCAATTCCCTCGCGTCCTATATTTTCGGAGGGGTTATCTAAATGCTAATGTCTCAATGCATCAAACCGAAGGCACAGTCAGTTCCACGAACAGAGAACCTCCTTTGTTATCATGGAGGTGGTGCTGGTGCTGGTGGGGTGGGGATAAAAGAAGTGAGAGTTTTATTGAAGGGTTTAGAACATAAAATAGATGTCTCCCACAATCCCGTGTTCCATTTCCTGAACGTGCACTGGAATTGGCACAAAGGACACGTCATTTAGATTCCTGATAGCGTAAAGTCCGGTTCCTCCGTTCCTGCACACCATTTTGAAATGTTCAATTTGTGTCATGAGCCTTCCAGTATCCCCGTGCTGCTGTGGATTAGGCATCAGAGATA
>JBAJHX010000053.1:4313687-4342529 GCA_037176925.1 Amniataba percoides
CACCATTTTGAAATGTTCAATTTGTGTCATGAGCCTTCCAGTATCCCCGTGCTGCTGTGGATTAGGCATCAGAGATAGCATTGTATCCTATGTCACAAGGACAGAGCCGAGATGTGTGATATAGAGTGTGAGAGTGTGTGTGTGTGTGTGTGTCTGTGTGAGAGAGAGAAAGAGAGAGAGTAGAGGGTTGGGTTGAGGGGGCTTGATTGAGTTAAAAGGGATTCAGTTTTATCGAGCATATGTAGCTGTAATGTTCATTCTCTCTCCTTTTCGCTCCTTTCCTTCCATCCCCTCCTTGGTTTAAGGATCATAAGAGCTGTAACTAACCTCCCTTTTCTTTTTTTATCCACCTTGTTCAAACCAAGAATTACCTATCTTTTTTCTTTCCTTCAATTTCCTTGTCTGCAGATGGCCTCACTGGAAACCACCTATATCCATTTTCCCCTCTCTTCCTCCCTTTTTCCCTATCCTTTCCTTTTCGTCTCACCATGTATCACCCTGCTGCAGATTAACACTTTCTGTTCCTAAATCTCTCCTTTCATTTCTTTCCTTACCTTCTTGGCTTAATTGGAAGATGAAGGTCTAAATGCCAAATAATAACCTCTCATCTCCTTTTCTTTTCTCTTCTTTCCACTTCCCTTTTTCATTCTCCTCAAAAAGGGACACCGATTTTTGTTTCCTTCATTCCTCATTACCTTTCCTTGCCTTTCATTTCATTTTCTTCTCTTCTCCTTCCTTGCACTCCTGGAAATCACCTGGATAGAGACAAAGGAAAACCTTGTCCCTCTGCCTTTCTTTTATTGTGCTCTCTCTCTCTCTCTCTCTCTCTCTGCATTCATACTTTCCATCTCTGTCACCTGAGGCAGGTAAAATTGAGGCAGGGAATTTTAATCTCTTTCTCTCCCTGATTCAGTCTGAAGGCAGCAAAACCTGTAAACCAAAGTTCACCAACACTACCTTTCTTTTTCCTTCCCTTTCCTTCTTGCCTAAATCAAATGACCTGGATATCAAATTCAACATTTCCTTTCTTTACCTTAACTGAGGATCACCTGGGTGCAGATAAACTCTTTCCTCCTTGCCTGCCTTCCCTTTCCCTTCCCCTCATGGCTCAATCTGAGGATGGCCGGGTCTGGAAATCACCTGGCTACAGATAAATACCCTTGAGGAATTTGTGGCGCTTCTGAAGTCAGCAAGGCAAGCGAGTGAAAGCCCTCCTCTGTGCCCTCCCACCCACCCCGGGTTGTATAACACTTCTCTAATGGAATCTGACCTTCAGTGCATTCCAGTTTTTTTTTGTTGAGCGTTAGCAACAGCAGGAATGGACCCTCTGACTTACTCTCCCAGATAGTTTTAGATACAATACAGCCTCCCACCGCCACTCACATGCAGTAGGTAAATGGTGATGGGGATGCTCCTTTAGTCGGTTTATTCTTCATGATGAATGAGAGGAAGGTCACATCAGTCTGCTGAGCTCCTAATGATGTTGATAATCATCTGTTGTTGTTTGCATGGTTGATTAAAAAAAGAAGAGGCCCCATAGTTTGTGATGTCCATCAACCTTATTGTCACCGTGTTATGTTGATTTTATAAGGGCTGTATGTAAGATTTAGAAAGTGCTTGTTAAGAGTGACACCTGTGGTTGTTGAGTAAACTGCAGTCAGCATCTCTCCTGTGACACCACCTAGTAGGTGAAGGTTGCATCGCCAAATCTTTGACATGACATCTTAAACTGCGTGTTGATAGCTTGCTTTTCATCAAGGTTGTGTAAATAAATGTTGATAGTTTTGTAGCCAGCGTTTATCTTATCAATGATAAGATGTTTCTGAGGATAAAAACTAGTATTTCCTGCTTTTGGTTGCAACTTTAAATCTTGGATGAAGCAATACTCCTAAAAGTCAGTATTTTCTGTGTTTTGGAAGACATTAGAGTAGAGCACATTTGGAGGCCTTTACATAAGAAATCAGTCTACAGGGTGTTGCAGTCAATACAAAAAGCTGGAGAAGGTCTCATTTTTAACCTACAAATCTCTTCACACATTAAATGTATTAATAATAAAACATATAAATTGCCAAACGCAGCCTCTTTAATATGAGAATCAGTTGCACAAATGATCCTAAGTTTAAAAAAAAGGAACTTAACCTTGAAATAAGTAAATCGTAATTATTCTTTAATGCCCAGAAGCACAAATATGTGAGTGTGTTATTGGTGCTGGCTGTGTAGCTGTGCCCTCTAAGTCTCCTACTGTTTGGTATATATTTAATGTAAAGCGTGGCAGACAGCCTGGAGCAGCCACACTGCAGGTCTTCAACTCATAGCTGAGCAGCTGATTGCATTTCTCAACATACACTTTTGCCATCTCGACTGAATTCATTAGGTGATATTGATTTCTGTGCTGATTATTAACTGCAGGGACTGGGAATGGAAAGTTAGCTTGGAGCTGAAGTTTACTCCTCAGAAGCGAATTTGAATTAGTTTGTCGCAAGCCACAGAAATGTAAGGAAAAGCTAAATGCAGATGTTTCCATGCAGAGCACGAGGGGCCACAGAAGGTTTGATGAGTCTAAAAATGATGTGAATTATATGCTATGACCTTCACATCATCATCTCAATCTGACGCCCCCACCCAGTGTGGAGGAGATTTTAGACTGACTAGTTGGAACGGTCACATTCAATGATTTCACGGTTACAATGTCAGTAATAAAAATGAGTATTGAGGTCTGATTGTGTAGTATTGTACTAAGCGGGTCGATGGCACGTGCTGGAAAAATGGCCTCACCGTGTTCCTATTGTTCCACCTTCGTTCCATTAACAGAAATTTGAACAAAGGTGAACTCTGACCTGAGCTCTGTGGAGATTGCAAAACTGGGAAAGGCGTGCTTAAATTCGTCCACCCGTGCAGACTTCAACCGAAGGTAATGGCAGATGTATGAAATGGAGCATTTTACTGGACAGACATGCAATGTGACGTCACTTTTAGTTAGCACTTTCCATCAAAACAACGAGTGGGGGATAATGTTTTTGTTCTTCACTCCAGTGCTTTAAGTATTTCCTTTAACTATGAGGTATGATAAGATGTTGTTTGAGTCACTAAAGTAGTATTTCCTGCTTTTTGTCTGATGTTGTTGACGACTTAGAGTTTTGATAGATTTGAGTATTTGAGTAATGTATATCTGGTTTATTTTCCTGATCCAGCACATGTACTGCAATACATCACTGCATACCTTCAGATATTTTCTGATGTATTCACCTGTGTTAGTCAAAGGTTTTATATTAGGAGATGTCATTCTGATACAAAAGGCTGTTTCTCTCTGTAAGAGAAGCTACCTGCTTTGGCTTTTCATCACATGGCATATTACAGTGGTTTATAGTGCACAGAGAGTCATTATATGCTGTGTGCCGTTACAATGCAAAGGTATTGTTTTACCACCTTTTCAATAATTCCACAGTGTGATCACTGCAGCTCTACTGAGCATGAGGCAGCACAATATGATCACAACACACTGATACAATACTCCATTGATGCATGGCTCTCGCACTGCTGAAGCTGCAAGTTTTACTGGGAAAAGAATCCCTGCAGCGTGGGCATATTTTATCCCCCAGAATGTTTAAGTCATGAGACCGATCTTCAGTTCAGACAAGTTGTGCAGGCGTCCTTTTTCCTTTTTGTGTTTTTTTTCCTCTCCCTTGTATCCCTCTTGTCTTTTTCCTCTCACTGCATTCTTTGCCTCTCCTCTCTCCCTCCTCCACACATCAACTGAAGGAACCAAAACATCTCATAAACAATTTGATGCCTGACTAAATTAACAGAAATATAACTCCAGTTAAATAAGCCCTTAGAGGGAGATTCATGGGAAAAAGGCAGCAGTCAGTGGCATCTTAGCCAAATGCACGTTTGGTGAGGTTCAGAATTAGGAACATTTCTCAGCTGCTCAAGCAGACATAATCTCATTGGCTGATTTACCTCATTGGCTGGACCAAGAGAACTTTTTGTACGGGTAAGTAGTTTTAGACTGCAGCTCTGAGGAAAAAGTCAAAGAGAAGGAAATATTATGGTACGGTGCATTTTTCCAAAAAGTAATGAAACTATGTTTTACATAGCGCATATATTCAAACTGCCAATTAGCAGCAAAATGGAGTCAGAAACTTGCAAAGTGACGACAGAATCATCTAAAAGTAGAACTGCTGCGATTCAGTATTGCGCTTCATTAAAACCTTGCCAGACATGGGAGAGACGGATTTAAAACAGAATGGTGAAACTCAAAACCTCAGAGGCCGACATATTCAGTCTTTTATCGGTCAATAACTGGAGTAACACCACATTTTTGTATAAGCTGTAATCTTCAAACTGAAGCTGATATACTTTATGAAAATACTTTCTGTCAAATTTTAGAAAGTTTCCTCCAGAGAGGACATCATACAACTTTATTCTAGTCTCTGTGACAGCAAATTGACGTTGACATCCTGTATTAATATTTGAACACGAACAGAATAGTTGATTAATGATATGCTAAAATAAATGTCAAAAGTACAGATATGATAAACCTAACCTGCAAGCATCCACCACCTAGTTTACCTTATGTGGCATTTCTAGCCATTCATTCTTAATTTCATCAGAAGCATGTATCACTATGGAACAACATCTTGTGAAACTCTTGTGAGATCTAAACATAAGCAACGGCTACGTCATAGTCTACGACTTGCCTCTTTCAGCAGTTTGTTTTTAAATAGCACAGATAGCACCTGATAAAGTACCACCTCCTTTCTAATTGTACCACACGCTACGCATCCTCCCGGAGCGGAGGTACCTCTGCTGCTTAATGGTGCAGAGAGATTCACCCATGAATAAAACACAGCCAGGCGGAAGGAATCGCACTTGCTGGAAGGTGTTCACACGGATTGTGCACAGGAATGTGACACAAAATGATGAATCGGAAGCTCCAGAGCGAGGCGTTTTCACGGCCTTCACTTTTACTGTAATGCAGAAACTCTCCCTCCCACAATATTCGGTGGGAGGACGAGCGTCTGCATTACAAGTAAAAGTTTCAGCGTTATAAAGAACGAGCAGAAAAAAGACGGTACAGCTGGTTTTTGTGTGCCGGTTATTCTGCGCCTACATGATGGACATCTTGATCCAGTTTCATGATTTAATTTAGGTGCTATCACTAAACTAAATTGAGCCTGAGAAGTGAGAGTACATCACCAGCTTTGTCTATCAACTTTTTAATTTTCAGTGACAGTGTTTCTGGCTTGTTTTTTGCTTGTTTCTTATCAATACAGTTTACCATTGATGGATAAATTACTTTTACTGTTGAATATTAGAATCCTGCTTTGTATGAAATGAAAAGGATTTGCAAACCTGAAGATAGATTAAGTCCTTGTGTACAGTAAGCAGTCTGGTAAACACATCACAGAATACACAGTAAATGTCAAATGAATAAATGATAAATATTAGCTGATTGACTGTAAACTAACCAAATGTTGTATTTGCAACACATTAGCCTCAGAGAGCTTTGAAAGTGGCTTTCTTGGTTCACATCTTTGGAGAAAATACCAAATTTTGTTAAGTTTGTTATCGTCTTTTTTCTGTTACAAGTACAATCTTGATTTATGTTATTTTTAGCCCCTGCAGTGCGGGACTAGATAAAAAATATCCACAAAACAGCTGTTGTATTAATTATAATAAGAATCTGTATTGATATTCATGGTTCCTAGATGGTATTATGACTCTGGTGATCCTCTGACTTTTTTTCAAGCAGAACCATGTCGACTTCCAAAGCTGACATTTTTGGTTTCAGTGAAATGTCTCAGTGAATACCGTATAGAATGAATTGCAGATGTATTTCGTACCTAGGTGATGAATCTTAATGACTGAGTGATCCCCTTACTCTTCCTCCAGCGCCACGGGCACGTTGACATTTGTGGTTCAGAGTGAAATATCTCGACAACTGCTGGATGAATCACTGTGCAGTTTGGTAAAATGAGGCAAGTTTATCTGCGTAGCACCTATCTACAACAAGGCAATCCGAAATACTTTACATCGGACATGCCGAGGTGCAAACATTTTTGATCTTTGTGGACTTTATAACACTTTTGTCCATGTATCAGTTTCGATGTCTCTAATATGAGCATCACACTCTCACAGAGCTGTGGCTGTAGACTCAACTCTAATCATAACAGAGGTCCTTGTGCAAAATATTTCTAACTTACAGGACTACCAGCGGTTTAAAACATAAAAATGAAAGAGAGGTTGGCTACAGCAGGTTATCCCCTGAGAGTTTATCTCTCCAGTTTCTTGTTATTCTGGTCTTAGGTGGCCAGCGATCCACCACTTACCCCTGGACAATTGCTGAGCACATGGATATTTAATTAGAGCTCATTAAAAGGCCGTCATGAAAGAAATGTGGCTCCTTGCCACTGCCGCTTAGATACTGGGAGTCTATTTGGCTGAAGTCTACGACAGGTCTTCATTTCTCTGCTTAATCCACCACGTCTAGCAGACCACTGACAGCTCCTCTTTGTTTGGACCTCATTCAGGTTTGGATTGAAACTCAGGGAGGGCAGCGGGGGGAGTGGAGGGCCCTTATGAGAAACGTGGGGACGCAACAATGCAGCTGCTATTCCTGAACCTGATTGTTTGCTTTTCTGAAGTGTCTGCAGGATAAGGGGGCAGTCGGCTTTTTTTGACATAAAAGGGATGATTCTCGAGTTCAGCAGACATGCACAATGATTTAGCCTCCAGGTCCGACTATATAGACTTCAAACCTGATATGCAGAGGGGAGGAGACAAAGCAGCAATCACCAAGCAACTCAACACAAATCAATGCCAAAGTCTGTAAAGTGACGACAAATATCATCTCACATTCACTGTAGATTCAGTGTTATTGTTGATCGCAGCTGCTTAGAGCATACTGCACATTGGTTCATGTTAGAGCACAAGACAGACAGTCAACACATCGCTGAGTGCTTTTACCCCCCCACACTCCCCCTGACTCCCCTTTCTGTTATTTCACAGCCCTTGCCACCCAAAACCCCTCTTCGTGCTCAAAAGGCCATGACAGTGCTCACAGAGCCAATCCGAGCGTGACACTATTGTAGCTGAATGTGTCCGGATGAGTTTTTCCTGGGATGTGTGTGCTGAGCTCAAACGTTTTGTGTGTCAGTGGCCCAGGAGTCAGGCTCATCCTGGAAACAGGATCATGACAGGGCCCAGAGGTCGACGTCGTGGAGGGAAAGACGGGATTAGACTTATTTCCACATCTCCAGCGATCGATCAGCTGCACAGAAATAGTAACTCTGTTGTTGCTGGTACAGATAAAAAAACAAAATTTTTATGTTTTGTGGGTTTTGTTTTTAGTGGCACAAAGGTTTATGTGTTACCTTGACGGACGAGTGCCATTTTCAATTATGCTAACCTTGATTTTGATTATGAAAAATTACATTATGTGGAGAAATTATTATGAAAGAGTCTGTTTGTTTGTTGTGATTTTCACAGAATTGGACATTACAAAATTAGTTTTTATGTGAGAAAGTCATTTAAATTTCTTGCTTGTTTTTCATGGCTTTTTTAGGATTTGCTCAAATTGCTCTCACTACTTATCCTTTAGCTCTTTTGCAATCACCTGCATCAAATTACATGCCAGTAATGGCCTAATCCCTAAATGACTGTTCATAATTAAATTGGCTGGTCGGGCACAAACCATTCAACTGCAAATTAATGTTTGCAGGTTTGTCTCGGGGCACAAACAGTGTACCTCTCTAATTAATTTGAAAGGACAAAAATATTTATATACATATATTGATCTTTTTGTCATGCGTATGAGCAAAGAAGGAATTCCATTTTGAAGGTCAATCCACAGTTTTTACATTTTTCTGTCCATTAGGGCTGCATTATTAATTGGATTTTTAATCATGTTGCCATTTCAATTAATGCTGTCAGTGTGATGATTGGCAATAGCCCAGCACGCCCATGGTTTTATTAGCGGTGATGGAATTGTCAAACATGACACGTTATGTTTTATTCATAATTTGCGACTTCCACACCACTTGCTGTTAATGTTTCTGCTGTCAAAAACAATGACTTCTCGGGGCTTTCATTATAATAATTCACATAGAAGCTCGACCACAGAACTCCCACTCAGCGTGACATCGTTTATTCTTTTTCATAGTATATTAAAAACATAATAGTGACAGATTTTTGTCATGTTTGTTTTTTTCCTTTTCTTCTTGGTATATAAACTATATAAACATGTCAAGTTTGAGCTCTTGCATTATTATGTTTACTTTTATTTTCAGGCATCTCTGACTGTATTCACTCTTATCTTCATGATCTATTTGGTATCATAAATCAATAAGAATGAGAGGTGAAGCACAGTAATGTGTTTCGCAAGAGAAAACTCAGGACCCAAAAATGTGACACATCCAGGGTCTGCATGTTTATTTGACGGCGTATCTGCATGGTCAGCAGGCAAAAACCTGAAAAAACATCATGATCTGATTTGACGGATATATATTCACACAGCAGCACAGACAATGTCAAGATGAGCTGTTTGTAATGTGTGAATATACCTCGATTTATTTTTATTTTTTATTACAGATCAATGAACGCTTCATGCCAGTTCAGCTGAAATACCAGATATGTTTATTCATTGAGAAAATATAGATCCACCCAAAGCACCCAAAGCAAAAAAAAAGGACATCACCTATAATATTATAACTTAGCTACTATTACAAAAAGATATACTGAAATTGAAAGTTTTTGCCCACAAGAGTTAAAACTCCAGATGATGAATATGGAGGTCTTTTCCCTGTTTGGTGACCGAGGTGCGTCTGAGCACTCGGGCCTCTGTTTATCTCACTCGGCCAACTTTGGAAGGCGCCTCTTGCTTGTGGTGCGGCGGCCAAAACTGAATGTCAGCGGCTTGTTTACTTTAGTCCTCTTTTTATTGCTGACTCTCTCGACTTAGTGCCAAACGGTGGCCCTTTGCTACATCACTCGCCTGCTTCCTTTGCATAACATATTTCACACACTGCTGTTCCCATTATGACCCGCCAAAGCCCCGGTGTCGTCCCATTGAAGGGTTTAAACACACAGACCATTAGGCTCGTCTGTATTGACATAAGCACATTTTGCACATCTACTCGGAGCAGTGGCTTCGCGGTGTGAGCAACCAGTTCAGTGACAGAAACATCACAGGTTTGATTTCTGCAGCCACCCTAAGTAACAGAAAGTATCTTTGAAAAAAAAAGAGAGACCGTTTTAGACACACTGTAAAAAACAGTAGTATTGTAACTAAAGATTATCTTCTATAGAGATTAATGCTAGAATCTTTAAATATGTGCACCGTAAAATGTAATGAAACAGGAAAAAATGCCTATCAAAGTTTCCCAGAGTCCAAAGTGGCATCTAGTTTTGTCCAAGCAATTGTCCAAAACCCAAAGATATTCACATTAACATTCCTTAAAAAAGGAAAAAAGTTGAAAATCCTCATAGTGGAGAATCTGAAATGAAAAAAAAAAAGATTATTCCATTATCAGAACTCTTGTTAGCTAATTTCAAATGTTTTAAGTACCCAGGCGCAGGCTTTCTTTACTTATCTTGACAGTCTGATTTTATTTACTTTTTCCTCTGATTTGCTCTTAGCATGCTTCACAGAAAGCAGATGTCACATGAGCTACCAAACATTTGTCTTTTATTCAGTCTCAAAAGAAATAAGAAGAAGACAGAAAAAAATCCACTCAGTCTGTCTGCACAACAGAAGTAATTTTGTGATTTTGATCGTGACACTTCATTCAATGGATGTCAAAATACTAAAAAACAAGTATTTGCTCGCGCTCTAAAAGTGACAAGCTGCCAGTTTTATTGCTGAGGAGCGCTGCAAGTGATGCAACCTTATCATAACCTGCTCACAAACAAGGAAGACAAATGAGCGATGCTGAAGCTTACTGCAGACTGGCAAGTGAGCAGATGACAGATGTTAATGTGCCGACTCTGCGACAACATATTACTTCTGATATTGTCCCTCAAACCAGCCTCAACAGGTTTGACCACAGAGCCAGGAAAACGAGGGGGAACTTATGTGATTTATGTGACTGATTCTTTTTAGGCTTTTCTCATTTAACCAAGTCTATCTCAATCTGCAGCCAATAAAGGTGTGAAAGCACTTCAGGTGTCTTCAACTGCAGTTTCTCTAATGATCTTTAGAGGCTGGAATAAAGAAAATCCTTTTCTATTTTTCATTGGTAGGGCTTATTGCATAAATAATTTAATTCCAAGTAGATATTAGGAATAAAAAGTATTTAATGAATACAGATCAAGGCATTATGAAAATACAACAGCTCATATCAACTCAATTGTCTTTATCAGGGTGTCTCGAGAACACTAGAAATCCTCTTAGTCTTTCTTTAGTTGTCTGCAAAACATTACAGTCCCAATAGTTACTTTCACTACTTCTTATGTGAGTCCTGGTGGCAATTTTAAAAGAGCAGTTTTATTTAAAAATACACTCCGACTGAAATGCTTGGGAGAGTGTGAACGTTGACGGATCATTTCATGAAGCAGCGGTTTCCTTCTCCAACGACGTCTCTCGGTTTGAAGGTGTGAATCTGTGTGAGCTTGTGAGCGTAAGGCAGGGCTGCTTAAAAGAAGTAAAACTGAGAGAAACGTTAATTAAAGCGCTATTGTTTCCGTCTCGAGGGAAACCTTGCATGTTTCCGCCAAGGTGGAGGGAAAGTGGACCAGAGGGAAGCAGACACAGGGGATTTTCTCTCATAACTGTGGATTCCTTGAAGATGCCAGGCCCAAAGGGAAATATTCAGAGTTTCTAAAGGCCACATCATCTCTGAGTATAATGTTCTCGCTAATGTAGCCCACGTTTTTTGTTTGGGACAAAGTTATTACTGTTTTACTGAATGATCACTTTCAACTCTTGAGAGAAGCTTTTTGACGCCACTGTGACAAATGATCTGGCGTTTAAATTCGAGTAGCTTTTATTGCAGCACAATCAGTGGAACTAGACCTTATTCAGCTGAAGAAATTGCTTTGACATTTAGAGTGATAATCTGCCCCATTTTTGTTATTAAAATGTTTGTTTATCCTCCTCTCTGTGACCGATTGATTCAACACAACAGTAATTACATCCACAACAAGCTCACAAAAGCCTCTTTACATACTTTGGTAAACACTCACGCCCAGAATCACTGAATCATTTAAGGTCTGCAGAGATTGCACGCTGCATCAACAAAATGTCCAGACCTGCTCAGTAGTTTGAAAAATAAAACCTTTGCTCTAATCACAACACTACACTAGGAAATTACAACTAAATGCTATTATGTTTCCTCGATAGTGTCTATTTGTGCAGTGCAGCAGAGAGTGTAAGATCTTTGGAAAACCTATCGAGGATTTGCTTTGATAGCTCAGAGTGTGTGTTTGTTTTCTTTCTTCCCTTGTTATCTGGAGAGCTTTTGGATAGGATGCACAGATGCACCGTCCCAAGAAGATATACAGATACGCTGACTAAAATAAGAGAAAGATTTAAGACACAGAGTTGGAGTGTGTAATAATGAGTAAAATAAGTTCACCAAACTACTCTTTTATGTGAATAACATAACACATCTCTTGTTGCCCTCATGAAATAAATTTTGTCTAATCAATAAGAAATTTCAGATTTAGGTTGCTTTGTGCACTTGTAATTGGATTTAGTTAGCCTTGTGGACATATTTCCTTACTTTAAGAAGGTGGGCTGTTTTTCTTCAGATTTCTCCCATAAGCCTGAAGGTTAAATGTGTCTGGGGGCTGAAGGATCTCCGTGCTGAACTGAAGTTTCAAATTGAAAATGCAGATAACGCTCTGTTAAAATGTGATGGGATTCGTGATACCGGTAGCCGAGGAGGGCCCACGCAGCTTGTTATTTTTGACGAGCCCTACCTTTTCAGCGGCGTTACTGCCCGCTCTGCACATACCACTGCTGGTCTGTCTACCAGCATAACATCAGACTATGAAACTGGAAACCACAGAAAAAGTGTGAGTAACGAGGATGGTTTTCTTCCTTAGACTAGAGACTGCTGTAACTAGTAAAAGAAAGTCAGGCTGGGCAGAGTTGTTCACGTTGGCCTCACAGTACAGTGATGCCTTATTTATCCCAATATTTGTTTGGCCTGCAAAATAATCATGACCGAGAAGTTAACATGAGCAGTGGTTGCTGTCATGTCCAGACAATACAGAAAATTCCTTTTTCTCAAAAGCAGATGCGAGAAGAAAGACGTCCTAGTGCTGTTTGACTGACGGGGGATCTCTGGGAAGTTCAGAGCAACAAGGCCACAGCATGACTGAGCAAAATGTCGCCAGCATGAAAAAAAAAACCCAGTGCCATTTTAAAACTTCAGATGAGTAATGCAAAAAACTAAAAAGCATCAGACTGATATATTGCGCGTCGGCTGATAGATCATCACCTCCAGGTAATGACATGTTCGAAAGAGAAAAGAAGTCACGAGGAGTGCTACTTGTAAAATGCAGCATTTTAAATTGCCTCCCGTTGATTTGATCCAAACTCCCTCTGTGCTCTTCTGCTGTTGTCTCCCCCCTTCGCTGAATAACTCACATTCCCCAGTCGCTGCATTGCCTCGTATTATGTAGCATGAGCACAAGCAAAGGCCTGGCAGTGCATGAATAGGGTCAGTTAGATTTCAAACCTCTCCCGATGAAAAGAGCCCTGGCTGCGGTTGGAGACACTGGAGCTGCTCCCGGCAGCTCCACAAAGGCTAGCTTTCAAACAAGAAAGGAGATGAGGGAAGGGTTAGAGGGTTTTCTTCTTTCTTTTACCTCATCTTCCATACAAGCAGGGATAGAGGAGAGTTGCTGGAGAGTAGGAGAAAGACGGAGTAGACAGAAAGTGCGAGCACTAGAGAGAGGCACAAAGAGAAAGAGAAGATCGCCATATTGCAAGAAAGGGAGAGAAAGCTTAATAAGAAAGGTGATGTGAGAATCAGAAGAAAGAGATACAGAGGCACACCATTAGTGTTTTGTGATGAGCTGAGCTGTGAACGACCACGACCTGGTTTGGTGCTGTCATAGGTGTCATATCTCATTGTGCAGACCTGTTTTTGTTGAGGAATAGCATCACTAGCAATGCTTCGCTGCCGCCGTGATAAACACATTTCACGTTTTCCAGACTTCACAATAAAAGCCCCCCTGCTGATTTCGCAGGTGGGCAACTAGTAATGTGAGGCAGCAGCAGAAATGTTTGGTTTGTATCAACTGTGACTTCACACTCCTCCAAGACTGAAAGCAGGAGTAAAACGAAACTGCAGAGACTCAGTTAAAAGGTTCAGAAGTACTGAGAGTGTTGGGTCCTTCAGTTTGGTGCAGACACAGCAGTGCGGCTCGGCACTTCTATCTCCAGCTGTGAGGACATAGTAGAAACACAAGTGCACGAGACTTGGAACAACTCTGTCTCTTCAAAATGACTACAAAATAAATTAATTCTCAGCAGCAAATGTGTTTTGAAAGAAATATAAAGCCACCTGGAGTCCATTTTCAAATGACATAATGAGGAAATGTCAACATATCTGGCTAAAAAACAACTGTTGTACAGAACAACAGTAAAAAAAAAAAAAAATAAAAGGTAAAATGGTTCCAGACATTGTATTTCACTTGTTTTTTTTCCAAAACATCACAAGTATTAAATGTTTTTATGGTTACATGTAGACACTCTTTTCACTTGGTTAAGGTTTTGTCATCTGGTTTAACATGGAAAGACTCCACCATAACTACATTTTTGATTAAGATTTAAAAGAAACCACCATTTCTCCCACTTTGTGTGTTTTTCTTGCCTAAAACTAGCCACACATGGATGTCTCTTAACTGGTGTCACAGTTCTGCAAACCGCAGACTCAAGTCCACATACTTCATTTTCCATTTTAGGCACTAATGTGATGCACTAATTAATGGAAATCTTAAGCAACACAAATTATACTTTAATCAGAAGTGTGTTTCCAGCTTTTGGGGGAAAACTCGCTCCTGTTTCAGCTCCATAAAGGTCTCCCAGTTTTGTGTGGAAGAACAAAACCATCCTGCATGGAGTCCTGACCTCATCTAACCCCATCTAACACCTTTGGGACGAACAGGAATGCCAACTGTGAGCCAGGCTTCATTGGTGGCTGAAAAGGAATCAAATCCCTGCAGCCGGGTGCCAAAATCTGTTGAATTGTCTTTGCAGAAGTCGAACTTATAGTTGAATATTACTGTAATGAACATGGTTTGTAGTCATATGTAGTGTGCACTTTTTGCCTTGGGTGTGAATGAGACTCAGAAAGGGTAAAAGACATCTCATTAAAAGGAGAGCAAGAACAACAAAGACATGGTGGGGAAGACGAGGAAGAAAATGAGATGGTGTGAGCAGCAGACAGAGGTAAGAGGGGAGAAGGAGGTATTGCAAGGCAGAGGAAGAAAGGAGTCAAGTATTGGTCTGAGAGTGTTAGTTTAAAAAAAGGATAGAGATAACAAAGGGAGGAAAAACAGGCACAGAAAACAGGCAGAGGGTGAAAGGGAAAAGAAAGGGTTGGAAAGACGAGGAGAAGGAAAGAGATTTGGTAAATGGAGCTGGAGATGCAGAGAGAGAGAGAGATGACAATAGCGTGTAAAAGGAAAGAGGGAAGGGGGGAGGAGGGGTGACGACATGTAAAAGGGAGGCAGAGAGAGAGAGACCGAATGAGAGGGTTGAGCGAGGGGAGAGGCTCCGCTGCATGTCTGAGAAACCCTGCTGTAAAATGCCAGCTCACACAAAAGAACAGGTGTTTGGCGGTTTAAGGTTTCAGGCAGAGGGAACTGATGGGATAACAGGGATGTTGACATTCACCGACGACAAAGGGAGGCCTGTTCATGGACGTTATGTTGTTTTAAGGGAAATATGCATAAAAGATTAAGGCATTATGAGCCATATGACGATGACAGCTATGAAATGTTATTCACTGCATATCTCGGGCTAGATCTTTATTACACTCTGACAAATCCTAACATTTAAGGGTCTTATGTAAGCGTATGGAAACCAGCACCAGCAGCTCTAATTTGTTTCCTGTACAGTGACATACTTTTTTCATTTGCTTTTACCAGCACTTGCTGGCTTGACATTAAGCTGTCTTTTGCAAGCATTGCTTTCTGTCTAGGTGATAGCTGAATAATCTTGGGTCCAAAGGGAAATTCAATACCTTGAAAAGTACAGCCCTCGAGGGGAACAAATTACTGTTTTAAGTGTCACATGTTGACAGGTGAGAGGCCCGGCCTTCACAGCTCATTTATTGCAGCTCTTTGTCAAATGTTATTGTCCATTCGCGAGCCGGGGGCCACGATGTGCTCTATGCTTTTTGCCGCTGATGTGCGCAGTAATGTTTGTGGAGTCCTCGCGTAATGATGTACGGTCATACTGTCGGCGTATGACCGCACATTAGAGAGTGGGTTTAAGTGCTGCGCTTTGATGGGCCAACGCCATCGATTTTAAGCGCCCGATGCTCTTAGCTGCAAGCTCACGTTTTGCTTTCAACTTTTGCAAACTCACCACAGGCTCCATTACGTGGCGTGAATGTCAAGCTCATCCATAACAAAATACACCCAGGCGTTAATGAAGAAAACAGACTGCGGGGTGATTTTTCCCAAGTTTTGTCTTTTTTTTTTCCCTTCTCTGCCTTTGTGTTTGTCTCCGTCTGCTCGCAAGTGACCTGAGACGGATCTTAATGTCAGCCGAGAAAGGCTAAGCCGAGAAATATAAACTGTGAAATATGAGTCTTGTCACTCCAGGTAACGATATATGCCACGGTGCATCATTGCCTACGTTAAGGTAACAGATAAGCCTGAAGTTGCACGATGCATCAGGGTCTGAGTCGATTCAATCGGCCTTTACAAATCGTGAAAGGAGTCTCGTCGAAATGAGATATCCAAAATCTGATAAATTAGCGACACGCACCGTCCCCATCTTACTGACGTGTATACACAACGACGGATGACACGATATACAGATAAAGAATTATATAGTCATGTTTGATCGTCACCTAATATCATATTGTTGTACCGTATCTGTTTAATGAGATGATGCTGAGTAATGACTGTGAGGCTGCTGTTTTGATATCCTCTTGTATACTATGTTTTTGGAAAGGAACTGACAGATCACACAGTGAAATAAGGACAATGCAAATATATTTTGAAAGGCATCCAGTGAAAATTGAAGCGTGCACGTCCATTCAGCAAACACAAATCAGTTAGCTCAAGATGAAATCGGGTCACGTTGGTGTGATGGCCAGCTTGTTCCAGTCGCTCGCCTGATATCCTGGCCTCAGTTTGCCTGTCTGTATGAAAACTGGAAAAATGGGTTTGGTTTATTGACATCTACCTGATTTTCTCCAACACGTTACAATTCATTTTAGAGCTGAAAAGGTTTACAGATGACTCAATCAACAGGAAAAACTGTCAGCAACTTTGATAAGTGATTGATTTTTTGATCGATTTTTAACATTAACTGATTAATTAACAGCTTTTTACCATTTTATATCATTTTAAACTTTGAGTATTTTCCCTTTTGTTTGCAACATCTATAGTTAGTTAATATGGGATATTGATTTAGTCAATATTTAAAGTATTATGATACCGTACATACCAGAATATAAAACAACCCCCTTGATTATAAAACAACCTCATATTTTCCAACTCTTGTTTTGGAGAAAAAACCCTTTGAGAAGAAATGTTTTATCAGACTTGTCTGGTTGGGAAAGTTTCCCTGAGATACTTATAGTATATGTTAGTATTATAATAGGATCCCACAGTTGTGTAGCTCATCCATGTATGTTTTCAGGCAATTTTTCACTCTGTTTATCATTAACAAGATATGATTCAGTCCTCAGATTCAGATATGAACAGGCAGATTACAAACAGATGTGAAGAAACTCGCTATTCTAGCATCATTAAAACAACCCATGATGCATCACTCTTTCATGTAAAAAGTTCACCCTGTAGGAGCCAATATTAGTGAATGTCTGCTGTTGTGAACATGTAATATAATTCGTTATATTCAGAAAAACACCTGTGTCATCTTGTATTTGGGCCAAGATAGAAGTTGGAAAAAATGAGTTGATTCACTCGTCTCTTCTTGACTTGCTTTCAGTCGTCTTTGGATTCGATCCGGACTCAAACTTAACTGGAGCGGATCTCAGCACTTGGACTCAAACTTCAAGGTGTTGATGGCTGCAGTCCCAGTTACGTTAGCAGGTGGTACAGTCGGCGTACCCCACGGACTTCCACCCCGCAGCTCTAACTTTCCTACCGAATCGTGTGGCCTGGCCTAGATACACATGAAATGTAACAGCCTGGGGCCCCTATTTTGTGCCATTCTCTTCCCTAACCATATTTCAGGCTTATTCTCACAAGGGCAAGATATGTCCCTCCCAGGCACAAAGCGGCAAAGTGGTGTAGACGGAGGGTACCCAGCAGAGTCGGCTGTCAGGTGCGACAAATTAATGGCAAATCTAACCCGGCGCTGCTGCCAGGCAGGCAGGGGTGGCAGCTGTTCGACGAGAGACTCGCTCTCGCCGCTGCGCACATTAATGTGGCATGGAAACTTGTTTCAGGCATCACTGAGACAATGTTTACGAGCTCTGATTTCTCCAGAAAGGTGAAGCATGGACAGGGAATGGGGGGGGGGGGGGCAGAGACCAGCTGTTGGTGAAGCCCGATGGATTTGAGTCAGCAAAGAGGCTCCGCCGTTAATGATTGCTCTCACACCACAGACGGTGAAAATCAATGGTTAGGACATGTGGCCTGGAGTCAAAAATATAATCTGTGAAGGTAGTTTTTTAGAAATATGACATTCAGTTGTATCAGCTGTACAAGTTCAGGCTTTTAGATGTTGATTTAAAATGTGTTTTTATTGGTTATCCTGTCTGAAATACCCCCACAGTGTCAGGGTTTTCCTCCTACCTCTGCCAGTCTTATCCTTGTGCTCCCTGACTTTCATTCACCCAGCCAGAGTTTACACAGATGAACCACTGAAACTGTGAGCGTTGTCGTCATAAGTTCACCGGGTTTGAAATCGTACCCGGGCGCCCGCCCCCTTCCTCTGTCTCTGCGCCACTGCCACTGAAATGTGTTTGTCTGATTGCTTCTGAAAGCCTGCACTGACCTGAAAACAACTTCCAAAATTATAAATAGCCCCTCCCTCCTCTCTTTTAATCCAGTGGATGCATGATGGGAAAGTGGCCCCCTCTTTCACACATCCAATCAAAGTCTTTAGAAAGATCAAAGGTGTCTCTGGACACTAATGCAAATCTCCGAAGATTAACACCGGATGAAACCACTGTGGAATTTTCAGCAACTCCGAGTTAAACCCCGAAACCCACTGACAAGAAAAAGAGAAGTCAATAGCGGCAACAGAGCCCAACTTGAGATGATAGGCCCGTCCAGTGCTAAACTAAATAGCCACAGCCCCTTTACCAAATGCTGTTTCATGTTTCAAAGGCATTTAGCTGCTCTTTCATTCAGCATTTTCATTCATTTCGTGTCTGCACTTCCTGAAACATTTCCTCATTGCTCACATCATTCGCTTTTATAAACGTCTGTATTATGCATAACTTTGCTTTTGTCTTGTACTTTTATAAAACATGAAAAAAAAATCACTTTAATCACTTCTGTCAATCCAATAGTTTGCAATGAATAATAAAGAAGCAGAGCCGTCGAACGTAATGAGGTGCACTCGGTCAACATTGATTTTCAGATGCGATAAATGACTGGAAAAGCTATTTTAATTTCTCTAAAGTTGCCGCTGCTGTAATAGACTCCAGTATGCATCAGTTATGTTGTGTAACCCTCACATAATGTTAATGAAAGAACAGACTCCGGTCACATTTTGCTGAGATGTTGACAGATAGATAATCTGTAATCAGCTGTAACAGGCTGGTTGTATTCTGGTTAAAAAGTTTACAAGGTAAAAGTTCAGCATTTGGGCAAATCTTCAATGCCGAGTTCATCTGTCAAGTTAAAACCAGCCATGTCATTAACCAGATTAACTCATTTGAAATAGTAAGTTGGGTTTTGTTTTTGAATTATAGTTTAAAAATTATTACTTTGCCAAAAGCATTTCTCATATGCCAAGAAATAATTCACCTCTCCTGTAAAATGGTTTGTGCTTCGTTCATTAGGCTTCAAAATCAGTTAATCAATGAGTTAGCATTAGCTTCAACATAAGCTTATTTACCTAAATTATTTCAACAGCTTCAGAAAGGTGTTTTCATTCAGATCACATCAGTTTTTGTGTCTTACATTTCTAAAACATCTGAATGAACAAACATCACTTTATCATCTCTTAATGTACACGGTGGCTCGTGTTTTTCCTTGTTCTCATCCTCCACCTATCATTATCACTTCCTCTGCTTTGTGTCATTTCTAGTTTTGTGTTCTTTGCCTTTGTCCTCTACAGGTGTCTGAATCCATCCAAACCACAGCATAATGTGACCCAGCTATTTTTGGAAACATAAAATCCTCAGCAAATGGATTTCAGGATTTCGTGGAAGACTTCTATCAAATTATAGCACTGGTGCGGGCACTCGGGCGTTTCTTGCTGATTGATTTTTGTGTTCTGCGTCCTCTCAAACGCCACTGAGCAACGTGAAAATGCTCAATCTGAACTCTGCGGAGGTTCAAACATGCCTGTTTTGCGCACACGCGGAGCCCAGTAAATGCGTGCAGCGAGCGATTCCCCCTGCAGTGTCCTGACCAGAGCAATTTCCAAAGGGCCCGGGTGAGAGAGTTGTGCACTCACTCATCCGTTAAGTGAACACCCAATCGCGGGTCTGAACTGGTGCACCAGCTAAGTTACAAGTTGTGACAAGCTCAGATGGCTCCCTGACTCTCAGGCCGCGGTATTTATTAAAGTCTATTCAGCTCTGTGTCTTGCAAAAATAAACAGAGTGCCAGGCTGCTGGAGAAAGTGCTGACAGCGAGCATACTTTATCCAGGTTGGAATAGAATGGGACTGAGCCTTATAGCCCCTCGGATACCGAGGCTGCAGGGGAAGAGCCAAGCACTACTGACTCTGCAGACGGAGCCCTAGTGGTCCGACTACGTGAGCAGACCTTCTGCTTTCCAGTTGACTTCAGGTGCAGTCATTTGCAGAATGAAATGGTTGTGTTGCCGGAGAGAGAGCGAGCAAGAAGGGAATGTGTGGAAGGGAGGGAAAGGGGAGGGAGCGGCGGGGAGAAAGATTACGAGATAGAAAAAGAGAGAGAGCTGGAGAGTGCTGCGCTCTCCTGCCAAAGAGGGTAATGAGGAGAGGAGCTGCGTGGAGAGGAGAGTTACTGAGCGGTTCATTGACATGCTTAATGTCAAAGGTGAAGGAAAAATCTCTTGTTAAGCCTGTGGCTCGCCTTTTTAAGCGCGGCGGTGTAATGATGTGAAAGTCTCGCATCCAACCCGGCTGCTACTGCCTGTCCTTTGCCGCGACTTGATTGAATCCAAGAGGGAACACAGAGTAAGAGGAAATGAGCTGAAGGTCTTTAGAAACAAACAGCGAGCCCCTTCAGCTTTGAAGGTCAGACAACAACTGCAGATTTTTACAAGATTAAATCGAGCAGTTGTACTAAAGTCAAAGCACGAACATCAACATCGATTTCTTGACAATAATCTCCAAAAAACAGGAGTCAGAATAATACTTCTATAACACACACAGGCATATAAAGATCTCTGTACTGACTTCCTTTTCTTTTTCTGCACGTATAATCTTTTCTCTAGAGCTGATGACTTAGGTTGCCAGAAACATAATTCAGATTAAATGCTGATGTTGCTCTATGTCTGCGCAATATGTGAATAATCAACTGTTTGCAAATATACATTTAGCAATGCCAGCTTTAGGAAGTGATAATATGTCAGTGTTGTGGTTAAGACTTGTTCTGCTGCCCTGTAGTGGCCAAAATGTGAACTGATGCAAATGTAAGGTAGCCTGAATACATCTATAACAACATACTTTCGTTTTGTTGTCACATTTGTTCAAAATTAACATTTTACGTTAGCAGTGAATCATTTGAAAACCAGTTTTCAAAGTTTAAAATATAATTACTGTATATAACATAAGCATAAGTTTTAGAGAGAAATGTGCAATTATGTAAATTTATTTTTGTTTGTTTCTAAAAAAAAATCTGGGGAAATCCATCCATCTGTGCCTCCCCTCCATAGTCCATTGAAGATTTTCAGCATAGGTCAAACTGCGCTTGCAGCTGCTGCTTGTGGCAAACACTTCTGCTGCATCTGCTTTGTTGGGCTCAGTCTGGCATGTTGCACTTCACGCTTGGCATCCGGTGTGTTTGAGGCTGCGGTGAGCACCAAACTGATGTACGCATTTCTTCACTCGCTTCACTGGCCGGGTTCCCTCGTCTGGCAGATTTACCCAACAAACATCTGCCTCGCCCTCCCTGAAAGTGAATGACAGCCAGCAAATGTGCCGCTTTGTCTGCAAAGCACCTTAAGATTCACTGTTGCTGGTTCAAATCCAAAACCGGAATCTAAATCAGGAGCTGGAAGTGGAGCTTGGCCGCTGCTCGGAAATTATTAAATTGCCTTTGAGCTTAAATTAAATTGCAGTTGAGCCATTGTGCACATCACAACAATTTTACCAGAAACACTGGCTTGTGAATAAGTTATTTGATTGGCTGCCGGGTTAGGTTTGTGTGTCTGGCGGAGATTACAGGCTGTGAAGACTGATTTACACGAAGGAATAATCAAAGAATTTCGATCTCGCAGAGACTGTCAGTACAGTAGGTATCAAATAAACTATTTACAAAACTTTCAACATCGAGCGAAAACCGCGAAAAAGTATCCAATTTAGCTGGAATTAAATTTAAGACGAAACTGAGAAGAGGATAAAAGCCGTGGTGTAGGTCTCGTTGCACGGTGTGTGGGTGGGAGGCCCTGAGGGAGGAGGATTTACACGAGGAAAACCAGATTCATCGGAATTCAATTTCAAGATCAGGGGGTGATGACCCCACTTTTAGGGAGAGCCTCAGGAGAAGGGCTTACAGATTGTCTGCCCACGCCCGACTCCCACCAGCTCTCCTCCAAACACACAGGCAACAAACACACTCGCACACGTGCACGCCGTCCTGTGGTATCCGAGGAGGGTTAATCACTTCCTGAGACCTTGGGCTGTGGGGCCGGCCTGGGCCAAGAGGGTGCTCGAGCATTCAGCCCACATCTCCCCGTCTCAATCTATTTGTGTTTGTCTGTGTCTCTTCCTCTTCTTTGAAACCCTCAAGCACTGACTCCCATTTCTGCGTTCAATACAATGACCAGCCTTTTCCTTTTACTGTTTTCGATACAAGGAATTAATAGAAGCTTCAGCCAAATGATAACAGAGGCAGCTGAATAGGTAAAGCACAGATAGGGAGTGAAAAAGACCCAGCTCGGCTCAGTGCCCCACTGTATCCCTGCACTGTTGTCTTCTCCCTCACTCTCACTTTCCTCCTCTCCCCAGTGGCCTCCTCCACTCAAGTTGTGAATACTGATGCAGGCTGTGTGGGCATGATGGGAAATGTCAATTGGAGGGAGCTGGCGAGCCTGCTCGTGGCGGCCGAGGCCATCCCTCCGCAGAGCTCACTGTTTGCACTGCCCTCAAGAGGCTCTGCACGACTCTGCAGAGCAGCGTGCAGCCACGGGAGCAAAGGTTACAGCCAGACACAGGCTGAATGGCTTCCACCTCAGATGGTGGTTCAGCATGTTAATTTGGGTCAAAACCCTTCGTGGATTATTGAGGGTGGGGTTAAAATCTGAATGTTGTATCGATTGTTCCGTGCAGCTTTTGGGGGGGGTCTTCTTGTGTTTGCTTGTAATGATATTTTGTTGTCCTGAAAATATTTAATTCCATTTAGTTGTTGTTGATGTGCCAGAAGTGTCTTGAATTGACTTGATTTATAACACATTCAGTATCAGAATAAATGTCTGCAAGTCATATTTGTAATAGTAATAGTGGAATCACATGGTAAACACAGAAGATAAACTAATTAGAAATAGATAAAAATACTAAAAAGAAAGGCTTTATCATATTATTAAAGCTTAACTTAGCAGCAGAGCCCTTTACTTTATGATCATGATGTTGATTTCAGCTGAAATGAAAGTGTTGTTCAGGAGTTTGTCTCAGCTCAAGGCCTGTTTTTAGGAGGTTGTTTTTTCATTCATGTTATGTCCTGCTGAAAATGCCCAACAGCATCAGTCCTGTTTAAATTACTTATAGACGGACTGTGTTTTAGATTTGTTTGACTTATGCTTGCCTCCTGAATTATGAAGTTGACATTGTTATACAGCCACAGTATTTCTTGGGTAGGTGCAGACTGTTGTCAGATCCAGAAAACAACTTCAACAACAATCAATACTCACTGTTGCTACATTCACAGACCATCAGATTAAAGCCTGCTGAGTTTATTGTGTTAATACTCTCAAATGCTTCAGTGTTGTTTATCTGCCTTTTTTTCTTGTCCTGGTTCTTGTTTTAAAGTTTTTATAAGAGACTATGGGCTAAAACTTTCTATTTGGCTCAACTGGCTCATTCATATCATATTGATAAGTGTTATTCCCAACAAACAAAAGCATTCAGGAAAAAAAGCCCAAAATTTTCAAGAAACAAGACAAATAACAGAGGAACCGTTTAAATCATCACGTTTGAAGTAAATGTTTCTTCAGGCGTTTCCATGTGCATGTCTTTACATTCGCTGCAGTAAACAATCAAAACCGGGTCACGGTGCGACCACATATTCAGGGTAATTGCAAAGGAGGAAGAACATCAGTTACACTATCCCATGTGCGTGGCTGAAGAAAGTACTTTGGCAAAACCACAAACAAACATGCTGCAAAAGAGCGAATGGATTTCATTGTGAAATTCCAAACATGAGCCCGTCACCGGCTGCGTGGACTCGGCAGCGATTGAAGCTCGTTCATTCATAAATCTTGAAAGGAAAGCATGCACACACAACATATGGAAGTGTTTTTCCTGAACCAGGTCCACATGGTAGCATTATTATCCACGGCAGCATGACATGCTCAGAGCCGGGAGAGGCGGGAGGCTCTGGGTCTCTGTGCTCAACAGAAATTATTTTTTAGACGCTGGTATCTGATGGAGGGAGAAGAACCCAGCACCGCAGCTATCTCAAGAGCCCCTCCGCATATGGAGGCAATTATATCAAATGGTGTTCTCCGGCAATTCCCCCACTAGAGAAGAAATCACTGGAATCTCTCCTCTCCGTTCGTTCTCCTGCTATTCGCCCTGGCATGCACCGTCCTCATGTCTGCGCAGCCTCGTCTTAATCATTATTTCTTTCTCTGCAGCAGTGCCCAGCTGATGATTACAGCCCTCTCAAGGTCTCATTTCAAATTTAAGACAAAAAAGAAAATAGAAAAAAATGCCCTTGTGGTGCCGTATATCTGCCAGGCTTTGACTTTCAAATACCTTTGGCCAGCACTGCCGAATTAATTACCATGCCTCCTCCATTTAAAAGTTATTATTCATATCAACGCTTGACAAGCTATCTGTTCATTTTTCATTAGCTTAATTTCATTTTCATTAAGCTGATAAACCTTGAGATGTTCATTTTTGACAGTATCTGTGATGTTTGCTGCTGTGGTTTGTATCAAGAGGTCGCTTGTCAGTCAAACAGTACGGGAGCTATGATGCCTTTCTTTTTTTTTTAATACATTTGTTATCAAGTCTGAGATTCTGCTGGTGGCTCGCTTGTCGCTCCTTTGTTTTTATAGTTTTTACAAAAGCAACAAGTAGACAATACGTAATGCATTGGTCCTGCAACATGTGAAACATACTTGAGTTTTCTTGTTAGTTATAGACTATGTGTTTTGCACAAAAACACGATTTCTCAGCTGCCTAATGTGGCCGATCGTTATCAGTCACCACCTGCTGTCAGAAAAGAAGTGTAATCTGCAGTCCTCGAGGACGGAGCATAACTTGGGTGTTTGTCTGGCCTGTTAATATGCTACAGTGGAAGTACCGCAGATTTGTTCAAACACATCAGAGTTAATCAGGAGAAAGAGCATACAGAGCTGCAAGAACAAAGATAAAGGAGGGGGGAGCAGCCTGAGTGAGACCAAAGAAAGTTCACTGATGCTGAGAGTGTGCAGGATGACTTCGTACAGTGTTGCTCTGAACAACAACTACACAAGTTATTTCTTCATGTCCTGTTTTAATTGTACAGTGACAGTATGTCAATAGCAGGTATAAACTCTGTGCAAGCAATGAGTTAACTTTGGTGTTTTCACATAATGTAATCATGTTTATTGTTTTTATGACACCCACTTCATTGCTAACCTTTCACTGTGTCTGGAGATGCATGAATATATAAATACTGTATGAAGGCATGCGTACACATTTAGTATTGATATTAATACTTTGCTCTTTATACTGTTTTGTAATTAACTTGTGTACTGTGCATGCATATGTTGTTATTTTTAAATATAAGCCTGGAGACGTGGCTCTAAAAGGGGGTTTAAAGAAAAAATATGGTATTTTATTTTCTACTTGCCCTCCAGCTATACATGCTCACATGTAGTTCTGTTATATGTGTCTGAGTCTGAATCAATTAAAAAAGAAAAAAGACTGGTGGAAAGTCCATACCAGTCATTTCAGGGAAGGCTGTGTTCAGATTTGTAAGATCTGCAGCTGAGCCGTCACCGTCAGAGGAAAACTTCTGAATCAAAACAGATTGAAAATAAAATGGAGCCGTGGCTTCATCCTTGCTGCAGCGTGACCTTGTGACTTCCTTTAAAAGCGAGGGAGACAGAACATAATACATCTGATTGAAATGATAGAGGTGTGTGTGTCACACAGCAGTGAGCCTCCACGTACATCACGCCGCTCACACTGTACATGAAGAAGAGGAACTACCTTGACGCCGTGTCAACAGGTAGTTGAACTACATTACAGTAGTTTAGTAGAGACTTAATGTGAGCCACAATATCTCTTCATCTAGATATTTTTAAAGAAACAAAAGGACACTCAAATGCAAGCAGCTTTCACATTTCTCTGGTTTGAAATTCTTAAAGACAATGAAAACCACTCAGTACAAACAAAATAATGTAACAAGAAGTTTGAATATCCACTGTTGGTTTTGACAGTTCGACAGCCATGTTTAGTAGCTTAAGCTAAAGCCTTTAATAAGTACAATAAAAAGCCAGACATGTTTTTCTCTTGTGCTGGTGGAAAGCAAAAGGTTTAGCAACTGATTAAAAGTCAAAATACATTCTTTCATTCTTTCATCCAAAACAACACAGGCTGTGGATGCTCGGATCAGCAGGGTGGCATCATTTGTCTGGTCGAGTTAAAACATTTTCATGATGTGAAACACTATGGTTAAAGTTTGGTCAGGTTTAGAGAAATATTTTGGTTTGGGTTGAAATGACTTATTTGTTAAGGTTATGGAAATACTGTGGTTTGGATGAAAATGACTACTTGGTTAATTTTAGGGGAAGATGACTGTTGGTTGAAAAAATAGGAAACAGCGATCTCTTAAGTTCAAGTTTGATGTTTTATTTCAGTTTGTTGTTAAGTTTAATAAGTAATGTGTTCAATCTAATCCAATTACATTCCCATCATGTGATTGTAGCTGTCAGATGAATGCACTGGAGGAAAAGAACAGTTTTTTTCTCTGAAAGGAGACAGAATATGAAGCATGAAGTAGCATAAAATGTACTTCATCAGATTCAGATTCAGAATACTTTACTTATCCCAGGAGAAAATTAGGTAAGAACAATACCTGAGTAAATGTCACCTCCCACTGCTGGCAAATAATATGATGCATTATTTACAGACATACTTCATTCAAATTTCCTTTGTAAAATTTCAAATGTGCATAAACTGCATTCTGCAAATAGCACTCTAAGTTTGGTGACAGGTGAGTTTACATCTGTTACCTCCTCCAGTAAAACTTTTATATAAGCTGATTTCACCAAGGAAATTTTAGTTACTTTCTGAATCAATCCAATGCAGCGGAGCAAATTTTACCTCAGGTAAGGAGCGGAGTCATTTTAAGATTAATTTCAAGGTTATGTCTGGTATTGATTTTTAAGAATACAACCTGCGCTGCCTCTCTCCCTGCTGTCATGACCATTCTGAGCCCCATAAAGCCAGACAACCGCAGTTCCTCCGGACATTAATATTCACCAGCAAATGCTTCAAAGAAAATCCCTTTACAAATCCAGGAATGTATCTCCTGTGGATTTCAGGCTTTGACATTTCACCAATGTGGATGTCCCCCTGGCTTAACGGCTTGAAAAGTGCATCTTCAGCGCTTCATAGTATGTATTATTCCCCCTTATTTGCCAAGTGAAGTGTGTATGGGTTATATATAATTCATTTTTGTTCCCCAGCAGAGGCAAGGTCAGATCTATTTGGATAGCATTTCAACAGCAACTAATATAAATATGTATTATTGAGGCGAGCTTTTCAAAATTCTGCTTTTTTTTACTGTATGGATGTCAGTCATGATGGTAACAAAAAAAATAGCAATATGCACTGACTCCATAACAAGTAGTGAATATCAACCTCTTCAACTGAAATGCAAGCTCCTTGAATCATAGTTGTTTTATTATGCATGCATAGATGTCGTCTTAGCCTGTTTCACTGAAAGGAATCTCCTGTTAATTTCATGTATTTGTCAAATAAAGTGATTCAGAATTGTTCAAATAACCCTTTGCCCTCACTGCAAATTAGATATTGTAGTGAGAGATGAATAACAGGTTTGGGATTTAGTTTGTATGTGATTAAAATTAAGAAATAATTGGATGCATGTTGACTCCCAGTTCACCCCATTTAGTGCAATAAGAGGTATATTTACATTTGGTCTTTGCCTCGGTGACATCAAACACTCAGAGCCCCTCTGGGCGTTGCCACACACTCACTCCCCCCAAATAATCTGCTTAAATCTTCAGTTTTTGACACATTTTCCATCTTAAGTCCTTCCTGTTTAAAAAAAATCCAAACAAAGGCAGTAAAAACCTCAGCCCATCATTCTAAAGACCTGAGCCCATGGCCCACTTTGGCTACCCTACAGGGCTAGTATAAAAAAAAAAAAGCACTCCCATCGATCACCGGGCACACATGTCAAGAGTGCCCTAATAAAAACGAGGTGTAAATAATGTAGGGGGCTGATATGGCGTGCAGCACCATTTGCTGTGTGGAGATATAGGCTATAAAAACACAGCAGCACTGTTTGTCTCAATCGGAGCTGCTTCACTTTCCTGTTTGCTGCCACGCCACCATTTCTGCAAAATACCGATCTGTATGCCAGATTTTCAATGTGTTTAAACAAGATGTTTTGTGTGCTTTTTGGCAATGCAGCTGCACTTGTGTGAGATGTTTTTATTTTCCCCAGGATTTTCATATTCAGACTTCAGTTAGATTTTGAGCAGGATTGGATTTTTTTTTAATGCCGGCCTGTTTGCAGGACCAAACAGTAAACATATTTCAGTCAGGGAGAAGTCAGGACTGAGAGTCTGCAGCTACACTGGCAGCTCTGTGAGACTCTGCTTACGACACAGTGGTGCCTTTGAATGTTGACGTGGTCAAAATGCTAACGTGCTGCTGGACTCTAATGTTTACCGTGTTTATCATGTTAAAGCATGCTAACATTTTAAATATTAGCACTGAACAAGCTTAACAGGTGAAATGAACAGAAAATTCATCAGTTTTGTGGATATTTAGTTGTGAAGAGAGTAAAATCACAAAATGGTTCATTAAAGAACAGTTTGACATAGATAGATAGATAGATAGATAGATAGATAGATAGATAGATAGATAGATAGATAGATAGATAGATAGATAGA
>JBAJHX010000053.1:4342930-4388520 GCA_037176925.1 Amniataba percoides
TAGATAGATAGATAGATAGATAGATAGATAGATAGATAGATAGATAGATAGATAGATAGATAGATAGATAGATAGTCCAGCTAGCCATCGCTGCATTTTTCTGAAAAAGTCTTCTCAGTTAATAAAACAACATTAACAAGAAAGTTAATTTAAGCAGTATAATCTCAAGATATATTACAGTAACTTAACATTTTTCCTCTAAAGCGTTTGAATTCAGTTTTTATATCTCTTTGTGCAATTCTGTTATGTGTCGATGAGGATCGGAGCAATAATATGAAGTCGCTAAGGTATTAAACTTCTGCCGAGCACAAGGCCTCAGCAACCTTTGACACAAATACTGTGTGACCCCACAAGTCAATGAAAATCACAAACACTCTTAGGGAGGCCTGCAACTTTCCGTCTCATTGTTTCTACGCAGTGAACCTGGTGGGTTGGACGTTGTGATATGCAGAGTAGCTGCTTTGATATATGTCTCGCTGTCAAAATTCATACACTTCAGAATGCTGTCTGCACCGGCGCTGCATGAGTGTTTTCTACCCAGCACAATGGAGATGTCACACAGAGACATGTGGAAAAGCTACAGCCCCGTTCTCCGCCCCCGGTGCCCCCCGAGCCCCTGGAGAACACAGGAGGAAACCCCTCACTGATAAAAAACAATACCTCCCCTTCCCCTCGACCACTGTGAAGTGCGCTCTTGTGGGTGCCTTCAGTATGTGATGATAATGAGAGCAGGAAGGAAGGCAATGACTTTGTAAGTGACTAGGAACTGATATACGAGGGCCCGGTTAATTGGTGCCTTGTATGAGGTGATGCATATCGTGTTGCCCTGTTACAGGAGATCTGGCTGAGTTCCAGTCGCCCCCGTTTACATGATGTATTTATGACTCAAAGCAATTTTCTCAATGAAATATTTATGACAGTAACTTTGGTTCATGTACACAGGGGTCTGCAGTGTCCAGTTCCTCTGGGAGTTATGTTTTATATCTCATATTTAAGGGCACAAAGACAGCATAGAAACTATTCATCACATGATGATATAATTGATGATGTAACTTAATGTATGTGTAATTCTCTTAACTCAGGAGTTTAATACCAAACTGGGATTTCCACCAATTTGCAAGAGGTGTCAGCCAAATTAAAGATCAATATCTCAAAGGTCACTTTTGGTTCATTAAAAGAAAGGTTAAAGTTTTGGCCATCACTTTTGCACATGATTGATGCCAGCTGATGGTGTTTCCAGATCTCTGTAGTTAACTTTGTGAGCGCAATGTGATTATTATTGTTATTATATATGAGCAAAACAGTGTAAGGAAAACCTAAGATGTAAAATCTTAAATGTCTTATTAGATTTTAAAACGTTCTGTTATATGTAGGAAAGGTTTTCTGGTTTCCCTTCGTATATAAACAAGCTCATAGGTACAATATGTGTGGGCGAAATCGGAGCAGGCAGTGGCACAGCAGCCAATAGTTTCTGTCAAGGTGATGAATCATGTAACATGTTGCTGTCAATCTTCATCTGCAAAGACATGACAGGTCACCTACAGTCCACAGCAAAGGCACCAAAGTCTAATCAACATAACCCAAATTAAAAATGACTGACACTCCTCTCAAACGCCACGCCAGGAATCACAGAGCAAACTGAGCCTCTTCAACCAAGCAGCCCTCTCCTGCACTCTCTGTTTCTCTGCCAAAGAAAATCAATGTCCCATAAAGATTCAAAGCATCACCGGAGGAGCTGCTCTCTATCATCATTTGGGGTTAAAGCGGCAGGGTGAAGAGGTGGTAGCAGCCAACAAGAGCTGTATGATGCCTTTGAGTCTGTCGCTCGTCTGCAGCCTTGGGGCCAAAGAAAACTCCCCTGTAACAGCCCGTGGATTGTACCTTCACCTGGCCGAGGATATAACATGCACATTCATAAAACTGAGCAGCTCATACCTGGCCGCTCGGACAAGGTAGTCTTTCACCCCGCCGCTTGTTTCCTCGACCAGAAAACTCCCTCCGGGTTGTTCGACGAGTCGTCCGAGGTCATTTTTAGGAGGACCGCAGAAAGTCCACTGGTCTGTGTAGCTTTGGATTTTACGCTACTCTGCAGATGATTTGGTTACTCAACTTGTTATTGTTGTGAAATGGAAAACATATCCAACAATTTTCTCATTTTGACAGTCTGAAAGTACACCTTTGAGGCTTTAGTTTTTCATCAGGTCTTGTTGAAAACATTCACAAATCTACTGACAACTGTTTGCTTTTAGATTCATATGTAGGGACATAAACAACAGACGCTGATGTATAAGAAGTGTGTATGAGTGCATATATGTACGATCTTGTGTGTGCTGTATATGTAAGCTACTAATAACTGTAGTAAAAGTGGTAACAAGCTGAAAAGATAAAACTGGAATAATTATTATTAGTATCACCTGAGAAAGCTCATATGATGAAGTTGTTAGCAAACACTTCCCTAATTACACATCCAGCAGACACAGAGTGGATGAATGTCCAACATTCAGTCCCCTTGTTGATATTTGTCAGTCTCCAACAGCACCTGAGGGAAATTTCTGCTTCTTAGCTGCTTCATGCTCCACCAGCTGCGTGTTAACTGTGTCTCTCTGCGGTTTGCTTCGGACCAGGTAGTGTAGAGGTGTTTTTTATTGCCTTTTGCTGAAAAAAACTATGCCTGCTGTGGCTGAAAACAATGCTGAAGGGAGGTGAGAGGGAACCAGAACAGTTGCGAGCTGTAAAATGAACGCAAGTTCAAAGATGCTCTACAGCTGAGAGGAGCTGCAGACTCGGGGGATAACGCTACGTATACTCCTCCACATTACACCCAGTCATTTGATCCATTGTGAAGCTAAAACGAAAGAACCACTACCTAAACTACCAAAGTACTTAATATAATAAACTGGGGGTGTACTTCAAACACACCAACAAGCTGGTGTGTGCTCTTACACTGCCAGTGAACCATTTTATTCTCAGCTCATAATATAGGAGCCACTTAAAGTAAACTTGTAAAATTGTACTTTTTGTTGTCTCGCTCTGTTAACGGATACCTAAACAACCTCATGTGAAATCAATGCCACTCGTCAGGATACCATTGAAAATGATTTTGTTGGATTTTTTTTTTCACTTAACAAACATAAACAAGCCACATCGAAAAAACCTCACAAACTCACAGTGACTCATCTGACGGTGCCCAGCAGAGATGTTGTACAGAGCCTCGAGTTCAGGAGAGCAGCTGCTGCGGTAAACAAATTCTATTAACACTTCCCTGGCAACCTTGGAGTCCAAGGTTTACCCAGTATGACCGTGAATATTTTAAGAATCTCCACTGCTGAAAAATAACACTGATACATAAAGATGACTCTTTCTGAATGTTATTTTGTGCGTGCTGGGATTTTCCTGTCAACAGGGTGCCAGCGAGAGAAAATCTCACAACGCCAGAGGTGAGGGCAGCGTCTAATCACAAATCTGATGTGTGTGAAACCTCGCGTCGGGGATCATGTCGCTGCAAGAACCAGCAGAAACAAACGCTGCACAAATAGTACAAGATGCAGAAACACGGGCAGATCGCCGAGCGAAGGTAAACACGAGTTCACGACTTTGCTTTCTACAATGCACCGTAAGACAGCTTTGTGAGGCTAAACTATGCAGCGAGACGTGACACAACAGCGCCGTCAATCATAAGGCACAGAGTCTGACTGCGGCCCATTGGTGGGCTTTGCCCCGTCGCAGTAAGGGGGCTGCAGGGTGAGCGGTGGGGTGGCGGTCCCCTGCGTGGACACCAAAGACGTTTGTGTCGAGCAGGCGCCAGCTGGTCGTGACTACTGTAATCTCTGCCATTCATTAAACGGGTTCCCAAGTCTTAGGGGGTACCCGCCTCCTGATGGAGTACGACCACAGTGGAGGGGCCTGGCAAATGGATGAACACACCCTGGGCTGCTTTCTGATGTCGTCTGATGGGGCTGTTGGCCTGAAAGACATTGACGTTGGCAGCTCCAGAGAGATATTACCTGCTGTGTGGGTCTATAGGACAAGGGGGGTTTCTAAAGACAGCGGCTGGATGGGTAGTGTGAATAGAGGTTTAGAGAAATACTGACAAAGCACAAGAACGAGCAGGGAGCGACTGCTGGGTGCCACCTTTCTACAGAGCCATTAAGAAATATTTCAAATACCTTTGAATACATTGACTGGTATTGACAGATGAGCAAAGAAAACCCAGAAAAGCAGGACTCTAATCCACTGACAGCACCAACTTGAAATAAGATCAACTTTCTGAAAAGCCCAAAGACATATATGCTAGTTTGAACAAAGGCTGGTTATCCAACAGTCAATCAAAGCCTTATTTAAAAAAAAACAAAAACAAAAAAAACATTGTTCTGATCTATTTTTTTCCTCTTATGAAATAACAACTTCCTCCTCTTCAGTGCTCTAAATGCTGTCAAATTCAAACACTGATAAATGACCTTCACTTTTTAGTTGAACATCTCACCACTCATTGACATGCAAATCGTGACAAGGGGTCACACATGCACATTGCTCATCCGTAAAGGGTCACAAGCCAACAAGACTGGAAACTACTGACTTAGAGGATGTTTAAATAGGTGAAATAGTAACATAAAAACATGCATTAAATGTTGGCTTATTAATATTTACAGAGGTGATGAGATGCATCCTGATCAGACTTGGATCCATTTTATTTGCATGTAGTTCTTCAGATTTCTTTAAACAGCAGATACCATACTTTGTGTTCGTTTTGCTCAAGAAGCCACTGTACAGTTGTGAATATATCTCAAGGTAAGGCAGCAAATGTTGATACAAAATATATGAGCGTAATGTCCACTGGCACTGTATTTGGTTGCTTTTTCAATACAAAATCCAATCTACAGCATGATTATAGTAAACCACAGTCTTTTCCTCACCTTCGTACAAAGTGCTTTTGTTGCCCGAACTTAACCACATGCGGGTATCAGGATGCAAACTCCAGTGTCAGATGTCAAAGTGTTGCACTTTGTACACCCATCATCCATCCTCACCTCCCCATGACTTCACTGTAGCACAAGAACATAACGCTTTGTGCCTGGCAAAAGCTTTCCCACCAAATATATTCCTGCCAGAAATCACATTTCCCCTTAGAAGTAACAAAAGAAATGAAGCTTACTATCAGGAATAGAGGGATCTTTTTGTTGTCTGTATATAACTTAAATCTGCATGAAACTCTTAAAGTTACGAAGGATGAAAATGTGATTTACACCCTCAATTACATTTCCTCTCAGTGTTAATATCACAAGATTAATATCAACCAAATGATGAAAAATTAACAGTGACGATGAAGCATATTTTCTCTCCTTTTACAGCCCCCACACTCCCCGCGCACCCTTGAGCTATTAGGGACTGTAAGTGATGCACATTAAAAAATCATATTTTCACAACAGAGAGGGGAAAGCCAATTACAAGCTCAAATCCAGCATAAACGTCAACTGAAAAGTTCACAAGTCGCCCTGAAAAATAGAGTAATAATAATAATAATAACCGCTGTGTGATTTGACTTGTCTTTAACTTGAAAATTAGGTTTTGCATCTCTAATGAGATTTAATAAAATGTCCCTCCATAAGCATGAGGAAATGTGAGGCTGAAAAGTTTCTTTTTTAAAACAAAGAACAGGTTGTTTTCTGGAGGCCGGATATAATCTGCAGTGAGCAAAGTAATCATCGAGGCATCTGTATTGATCAGTGACCCTCTTGAAACCTCCACAGTATGATTGTTGATTTTTTTGCAGTAAAAACCTCACTTATTGCCCCTTTAAAAACTGCACCTACAGTTTTGATGTCCTAATTTACACAGCTATGGCACTGAGCAGCCGTACAATTTCTTCTGGAGAGCGCAGCGGTGAGAGCCAATACATCACACCAGCCTGCTGACTTGAAACTCGAGTGATGGCGAGGTGGTGGTGAGGGGGGGCAGTTTTCCTCAGGGCTTACCTGAACTGTCAGAGGCAGCGGAGGACAGGCTTCTACATCTAACAGCCTCTCGCTCTAATAACTGCAAGTCCCATCTCAGAGAAAGCCCGCCGCGTGACTGATCAATGTCGACAGGTAGTTTCAAGGCCGCTGCTCATATTGCCCAGAACACGGAGCAGCACTTTTTCCTGAGGGCTCAGCTGTATATGCCTGTTACATTATATAATAAACTTTATTTCTGTAGCGCTTTTCAAAATGCAGTTACAAAGTGCTTTACAGACAATAAAGCCAGGGAGGTATTCGGTAAAAATTGTTAAAAAAAACACACAAGATCTATGCGCTTTTTTTTTGTATATATTAATGCAGATCCAATTTCGCAACACAGCCACATAAATCATAAAACCAAATGTTTCAACTGTAATTTCAGCTTGAAGTTCCTGTTATTATTAAGTGCTATGACAGCTACATAAATAAATATAGCCCTGAGTGTATTTAGCCCCTAAACAAGCTCATAACTAAAACCTCAGGAGGGTGAAACCAAAAAGTAAACATCTTCAGCCTGCGCAAGATGAGCGAAAATAATCTCTCTGGTAATGCACTTTTTTTCTGGTTCCCACTTTCTTTGCTATGAAAATTGTGGGCAGACACTCCGACTGTCAACTTCAATGCCCATCTCAACAGGCAACGCGTCATACGGTCAGACCAAAAACAGCCACCATTGGCCAGCCGCAGTTTCCATGGAGACCACCGTCTCCTTTCCCTCCTGAGAAAGCGTAAACAGTGAGTGAACATGAGACGATTCATATAAATTGTTTCCTAATCTTGTTATTTCTCATTTCCATGCTGGAATGGATATTGGATTACAAGTGTGCTGGGAGTGGAGGGAGGAAGGGTTGAAAAAAAAAAAGAAGAGAGAAGTTTTCATGGTTTGACATTTCACTGGAGCGCATGGTGTGGTGCAGCAGACTGTCATCTACTGTTGTTTTTTCTATGAAATGCTCATGAGGACAATCACATATAGTTCAGTGATTATATGACATTTAAGCAGGCCATAACTGTGAGATTAAAAGTACCTCCATGAATATATATTTTAATAACACTGCAGCAGCTCTTGTCATGCTCAGATATGAAAGATATTTTCATGAGAGAAGCTGTATGTTTTTTGGGTAGAAATGGAAATATTCTGTTTCCAATTATGTTGTGATTATGTAAGAAGACACTCCAGAAGAAGAGTGAACAACCATGCTTGCAGCTCTCAGTTTCTTTTAATGTGTTAACATGTTTACAACCGGGTGTGATGGCTGTGTCAGCTTTGATGGTATTCAGTCATAGACTAAAGTACTGAACAATAATTTGACCTGATGATGAGGAAAGCCAGAGCATTGCTAAAGTGTTGGCAAATCATTCTGGGGAGGACCTTATGATGGCATTAGAGGAAAAAAACAGACAAGTCACTAAAGTCAGTCAGTCAAATTTCAGGACTATTCAGTCTAAAAGTTGTTGAAATATTTAAGCCTGGACCGAAGTGGTGGACTGACTCACAGACAGACTGACACTGCCATCCACATTTTGGCCAGAAGTATGTGAGTTAGACACAAGCAGTATCTGCATCAAAGCCATTTTTTGCACTGTAGGCCCCACATAATGTCAAATAAATCACCTTAGTTTGCAGGAGGCTGGATGAGCTATGGATTCATAACACTCCTACTTCTGTGAGGCAACCTTGACCTATTTGGACCACGGTAATCTTGCACTTTTTTGTGCCGCTTTTGATAACACTTTACCTACAGCCCCCTTTTTTTCTGGACTGAAACACAAGACGGAGGGGTTAGCCGCTTCACGGCTCCTGCATTTGCTGGTCTGCTGGATTTCAAAAGGAAGAGCTATCTTTGCCCTCCAGAAGCGTAATGTCCCCAGGTCAGGGCTCTATATCATGTCCAGATATGAAAAGGCTGTCAGTGGGGCAGGGGCCCATGAAATAAACACCTCTTGACCACTGGCACCACTTGAATCCATCATGATGCCGCAACATTCACGCCTCCTCTGCTGTGAGAGAAAACACATACAGTCTCAATTAATGGAATTACAAGATGCCATAAACTGGACTCACGTCCTCCTAATACCGAAGCTAATCTTCAAAGTGCTAGGCTAAGCTTGTTTTCTGCTTATGCAGGTGGTGAAATGATGACACTTATAGACTGTGGTACCATTCATCATGTTTTGCACACGCGTGTTAGGAAGGGGTGTCTCCCTGCTGGGGTTCATGGTGTGCATTCATACAGCACTGAAATCCACCACAGCCCAGTGAACTAGAAACTGTATTACCACTCCCACTGCATGCTCACATTTCCATTTGCTTCCTGATGTACTGTTGGCGTGGATTAAGCTGCATGGTATGACTATGTTAATCCTCGCCATTACATCATCTTGTTTGTGTTGAGAGTAATGTCTCTGACTCGATGAAGTGAAGCCAATCTTTTGTGCTTCTGCAGAATAAAAAAAAATACAGCAGAGATGGATTTTACAAATCCAATTAGTCGTTTCTGCCTGGCTTTCACTGCTGATTGTAAGAGCTCACTATTGTATATTAATGACACAAAGTAATTAGCGAAGTGGAGACAGTCCATTACAATGATCATTGTTATCATCTAATCAGGGATATTACTTATAGAGGGAAAATGCTAACTGTTCCTCAAGGACATGTATGGATCATTAATAAGAACAGGAGAGGATCCTGTTGTCCTGATTTTACTCGTACTTTCAATAATTGGTGGGGAAATTGAAATTGAAATTAGAATTTTGATCACTTTTTGTAAAGAAATCTAAACAGTAATGGCATTGGCGTTATTGTGTGTATATATTTACATCTTTTAAACCATTTTTGGAGATATGTGTTGAAACTCAGTCTGAACTTTAAGCTTCAGGTTTGGCATTTCCCTTTGCAGCGGTTTGAGAGCCGGCATTGCTCTGAGACATGCTGTCAACTTCAGTGATGCTGCCTGGAGCATTTCACACTGAATCACCTGCACTGAGGCAACACTGACACAAGTCTGCATAGCTAGTTAGTCAGACTGTCCTGTTAAAACTACACTCCAGAGGACCCATCTTCCTGTGTCCCAGCTGGCATCAGTCTCCCTCTTATGGGTCAAAATTAGCTTTTGATGATTTGGCTAATGACCAGACTGTGAGAGTGCACAGTGACATGGAGTAATGCAAGGAAGGTCCAAATCAGAGGTGGCACGGCAAAGGTTATTACATCAGCTCTTTCTTTAATTTCCATGTCTTTTACATGGTTCATAAATTGTCAATGATACCGACTTTATGCATGGAAAAAAGACCTTCAGTCCTCTAGCACAATTTGTGTGTAACCATTAAAATGACTTGCAGGTCCAGATGACTCAAGTTCCAGCATGTGTTTTTTTTTTACTTCTGCTTGTCAAATACTAACGAGGCTTAACAGACATAGGCAGTATAAGAAAGCAGGGCTTAGCAAACAGTCAGATGAGGTGCTATTACAAATTATTTCACTGCCCACACCCACAGATATTGAAAATGCAAACCCACCGGAGAACACTAATGTAGGAGGTGCTGTGACGCCAAGGATACATCAATGGTTGAATTTTAATTCCATCTGGACTTGAACATCGGAGGAATGTTGTTCCCGTAATGAATCGAAACGCCAGTAGGATTAACTGAAGAGTAAATTGTCTAAATTGTGCTTGTGCAGGCCACACCGCTCGTCCGGGGCTCCGAGTTGCGACACCCGCCACAGTTCATTTGCAAGTGCCCCCTCACCAAGCTCTAGTAATAGCTTCAAATTACCAAACCGATAAGCAGGAGAAACGCTGACAACTGAAATGCACCAGCTTGCCCGCACGGTCACACCTCCTTCAGTTTGTTTATAGTTTTTTTGCCCCACTCCATCTCTTCACAGTTAAATCCCACCGCTCGTCTCATTGATTTAGGGTTATTACGTTAGTGGCAACTGGGCTGCAGAGTGGAAGAGGTCTGGGATTAACGAGGCCGGTGATAAGAGCGCAACAGAAACCTGCGTCTGTATTCAATAGCTCGTGCGATGGGGTGTTACAGCTTGTGGAGCCCCCGGGATTTCATTACACAAAGACAAATGGATGATCCAGGCACAGCTGAAATTTTGGGAATGGGGAGGGCGGGTTGGCGGTGGGGGGGCAGGCAATTAGCCTGCTCAGTAGTAGCATGTCTCAAGTGGTGTGTAAGCATGCAACGAGGCAACGTGGTGAGAGGCGGCGCACAACAAAGGAAATGGCACATTTGTCCTCTTGTGGAAACTGCAAACTGTGGCAAAGGATCAAAGCGGGAAGAGTAGATTTTTCATCCAAGGCCACAAAGGACTGCGAGGGCCAAAATACAACAACGACTTTCTCTATTTTTTCCCAGCCACAGGTGATTTTTTAGCATAGGGATGGACAAAAAATACTCCCTTTGAGAGCTGGCCTCCTGCCAAAGACGCTGGTAGAGTAGAAAATTTCACCAGTCACAGCCAAATTGACCAGCATGAGGTTGGTGGTAATTTCCCATCCTCTTTTTTTCCCCCCTCAAAGGCTCTTCACCTGGAAGTTAGGATTAGGAGAGATGCCACGCTGGTTCTATGCTCATAAGGAGGTTGCAGAAATATGGTAATTGCTCCCACAAAGTCTCACCAACTCATTAACATGAAAACAATTCAAACGGCATCAAATTACTAATCAAAGCTTTATGGAGGAAATGTAAACTCTGAGTCTGGCGGTGCAAAGTGGAAACATTTGTACTAGATTTCAAACATTTGGCTGACAGTCTATGCAAAGCCATAATATTTTTTTTGTGACAGTCCTAAGGCATGTGAAGACCAAAGAAATCAATGCAAAAATGGTTTTTTTTTCAGAATTACCATTTATGAGCGCCGAAGAAAAGAAATAAGAGGCAGAAAGTCTCGGTGCGAAGGCTTTGGAAAGAAAGAAAATGTCTACAGGCTTGTAAAAATTCATCATCCATGACTTGTTGGGCTCTCACCCATTGCTTGGCCAAATTACACATCACCCACATGTATGAGAAAACACTGCCAGGGGTTCTGCAAGCAAATCAAGTGCATATCAAGCTGCTCACGATCCATTGACTGACTTCGAATCTCCTCCTTTTGTTCAGCATTTGTTGCTCTCAGCTGTTGACTCTCTGTAGGATTCAAATGTTGATTTTCTTTTTTTTTTTTCCAACATATTCTTCAATACCGCTAAGGACCAGACTGACATTGTGCATTATGGAGAAGAAAAGAAAGCCTGTCTGCCGCGGCTGAAAACACATCTCACTGTGGTATATTTGAGCTGAGCCTTTGAAGTCATAAGTCTGCTAATGCTTCCTGTTGGACCGGAGCTTCGAGAGCTTGTTTTAATTGCTCCCAGAGAAAGAGGTGAATGGTTAAGGAGGAACAGGTTCTATGTAAAGGGGATTACAGTAATCTGAATACAAAATATGGGCAGCTGTAATCTCTTAGGGACTGTAAGAAATTCTTTGTCCGTCGTGATCTTTTATGTCTTGTCCCATGTGTCGTTTTAAGTCAGCGTCCTTTGTTATCTGCAGGAGAAGAATTTGATGTTTTCAGATTGTGTTCTCGTGTTTTTGTCTTCAGAGTCACATTAGTTTAACACCCGTAATCTCACCCATGTGGGAACATACGTGTGCTTGTAACCAGACTGATTCATCAGACCAGATGAAAAAAATCTATACTGACAACAATGATCATCAGAGTGACCTTAAACATGTCACCTTTTCCTTCATTTCCCATTGAGCAGCAATACTTAGACACAGCTTTGTTGGTGAATGGATGTTGACTAAAAACCAGGGTGGAAGGTTCACATGTACGTTCAGTGAAACCATCTCAGGAACTGGTAAAAGTTAAATAATTATTATTCTTTTTGTTTCGCTCCGCTCTGCACTGAAACAATTCTTTGTGTACTTATTGAATGTTCAAAACAAATCGATATCACAATCAAAGCATCAGCAGAGGTAAAAGAGTCCTCCATTAAAAGCTTTTATGGAAATACATAGAATGGCAGGCATAAAATCAATAAGCGCACACATGCACTCACCGCGGGGAGTCATTAGGAACATCTGAACCGAATTCCCTCACATACGTCAAGCGTGCTGAAACACAATAGACTTTAAATCCTGTTTTTGAATGGCTGACTTGACACGGGGCAGCTTATTGCCATTGTGTTGACACACATTTACCTCAACAACATAGCTAAGGAGAGATCAAATGCGGCCCCAACCGAATCATTCGTTATATAGTAGCTTAATGACCTGTGTAACATGACATTACGGCCATGAATGGTGACGACGATGAGGACTCCTAATCTCATTTTTCAGTTGGACATAAGCGTCGGACACCAATAGGCGGCAGCTGGTGTCGAAGAAATGCACGATTGCCTTTTTAGCAGAATAAAAGATGATACTCTGCCATTTTACAGCCGGCATCAGTTGTTTTTCTAATTAAGATAAAGGAGAAGATGTTTTACTGAGAGGAAGGTATACGCGACAGAAAAAGGGGGAGAAAGTCAATTTTAAATTAATTTGAATTCCAGCTTGAGGACTCCATGTTTGAATCTGGCTCCTGATGACCTTTATCAGCTTGCAGGAGGTTGGGGCATATCGCTTCACTCCTAAATTAGACTCAAAGTTGATTGCAGCCTGAAGAAATTCATTACATGTTACGTTTAAATCTCAGAATGCGATCTTTTCACATCATTTTACTTCGTCCTATTCAGAGGCAAAAGCCGGGCAGATTCCACAGAGAGTGGTCGTAATGTTTTAGCGGATTGGTAGAGAATAAAAATTTAATTACAAAGGACGCTGAATGTCCTCAGCGCTTTACGAGAGTCCTGTTTTATCCCTTCCTGTGAACAATCTCTCCATCCGATGAGGAGCTGTTTAATGCAGCGAAAGCATGACTGGGCAGTTGCATCTTGTTAGTGCCGCTCCAAACATGTGAAGTTCCCTATCGCGCCGGATGTTAATTGGATAATCAATCTTTCCTAAATTGTAGTGGTCCAAAGGCTTGGTGGAGTGCTTTATCAATGTCACTATGTCAGCAGCCCCCTGTCCTCATTTCCTCCCTTCAGTAAGCTGCAAAGTTCAGAGTGTTACAGTGGAGGATTTATCTGCGTGAATCTCTCAGGCTCGCAAAAAAAGGAAGAAAAGGGAAAAAAAAGAGAGAGATGGACAGATACAAATGGGCAGCAGTGGCTTTCCAGGTGATTTATATATCTTAACAGGAAAGTTCACTGGGGGAATCCACCTCATCTGATATCTGCTACCTTTGACCCTCAGCCAAGCTTTTACAAGTTATCTTGTCAGGAACCCTGGGAGAGTTAAATCCCGCCCTCTGCAGCCTAAACTCTAATGGCAGATGTTTATGAAAGGAGCTGGCTTCCCCCCACTTAGCTGCCCTGATGGAATTCAGGTGGCAGGAGCTAACAACATATGGAAAGCCCATTAGAGACTGCATTAGAAACGACCTTTTAAGCCCTGCGCCTGTGCTATATTTCATCATTTTGGACATTACCTGAACACTGGCATTAGAGCCGCTTTGACTCTGAACGGATTAGGACGTCTATTGATGTCTGAATTTGGGGAAAACTCAGACAAGTGGTCTGTCCAGCATCGAAAAAGCAATAGAGAAACACAGTGGGGTATTAATTGTGTCAGAAAAGTGTTTTGAAGTCATTAGAATTACTTTTTGCAGCACAGTTAGGGCTGAAGGAAGTGTCTGTGTCAATAAACAAAGCACATTTTGAGGTTTATGAAGATTCAGTATGTCCTCCTTTCTAGGAAGCACATACTTTTATATAATTTCCCTTGTAATAAATCAACTGACCTTGTCACAAATGATATTGTGTTGTTCTGTACAACGAGACATTTGAATTATTAGATTCCTAAATAACTTGAACTAAGAATCGGTGCTTCTACAAACCATCAGTGCCTTTTTTGCCTTGCTTTCTTCTTTTTTTTTTAGAACAAATCAGATTACTGGTGCACGCGCTTTCATTTTTGGACTTATACAGAGGCTCATTTGCATCTGCAGGCCCAACATAAATGTCAAACTGCACTCTCTGGCTCATTAATAATAAAATGGAACATCTAGATCCCAAAGCTTGTGTGGCATTTTTGGCAATTAACGGACTGACTGTTGTAATTTCAAATGCTGCCCTTAGGGGTCCAATATGCATATGATAAATATTTAAATGAAACTGCAGTCAACAATCAGCCTGGGAGAGCCAGATTTAGGCAGCAGCTATTTAGCCAGTGTCAGTCACTATGAATCTTTAACTGTGAACCCGCTTACCCTGTAGCCCAGCGAGATTCATCGGCACACACAGAAAACACATGCAGGATAACTAAGATGTGCATTAGCTTGTATATGTGAAAGTGTAACCGCAGTTTACGACGGTTTACTTCATCTTTGTTTATCTCTGCGGGGTAGCGGCATCATCTTCACAGAGTTTCTCACTTGACATTGCGACGCCATCGTCTATTTAAGGGCTCCCTGAGCGAGATTCGATTGCAGGCAGTCTGAGAATTTAAACAGCCTCCAGCAGTGCATGTTATATGTATGATTATAGCATGTTCCTTGTAATTATTATTATCATCTGTGTTGTGGGAAATTTACAACACTTGTTAATAGAATCCCGCAGTTGAGAGTTCTGCTTTACAACCTTCACATTGTATTTTTTTTTATTATCATTTCATCGATTTTAGTGCTCGTTGTGTATTCGGTTGCTTTGTTTATAGTGTAATTGTCTTTTACCCGATTTACTGCTGTGGTTACTGTTTGCCATGCAGATCAGTAAACATTAATATTCTAGTGTTATTTGTGCTCGATAATGAAAAGAAACTGTTGTAGGTACAAAGTAAAGTGTACGGCAGCTTGCGATATTAGTAAAGCGCCTGCAAATATTCATGTTTACCCAATGTTACACCAAAGGAACAAAAATGATGAGAAAAAACACAGATTAGTCTGACAACAGTTTGTATTTTGGTACTGTACATACCCAGAAACAAAATGTAAGTTTGCAGCAAATACAACAGATGAATAACACCTTATTTTGAAAGGGTATGATGCTCCTCTCTCTGGCAGCCCCTCTTTCATATTTCAAAACATAAGGCTTTCTCCGATATAAATCTAGCCTGGTGCAACTTTTGATAAACAACAGACTTACTTTTCCCTCAACAAGAACCATCAAAGTGCTCAAGTAGCCATGTGTATGCATGAGTGTGTTTATCCCTCGATCCCAGCGGAGCTAATTCTCCAGGCTGCCGCTGCAAATCAGACTGTGCTTGGTAAACCTGCCGGGTTGAGCAACAGCTAGAATTTAAAACACTGCTTATATCTCAAGTCTGACATTCACCATTGTGATAGCAACATAATGTGCATCATCTAATGTAAGTGCCGCCTCTGGGTTTCTTTTTTCACAGTAACTCACCTTTTAGCACAACATATAACTTATAAACATGTATAAGGACCAATGTTTATTCTTAACTGTTCCTGAGGCAGAGCTAAAGCTGAATGAATGAAATTACACATTTAATGACATTTTTCTGACAATTTAAAAGGGATACATGTGAATGAATAGTTAATTAATCTTTTATATCACACCTCATTGCTGTGAGGTGTCTCTTGATTAGTTATTCACAGATGTACCGCTGTATACTCACTCAAAGCAAAGGATATTTTTCCACCTCTTTCCAACTATGAATTACTTTTTCAGCCGCTGGACAATCAATTTTTATCCTACAGTGTCAGCGTTTATTACACTTATCTCCAACACAAATAAATTATTCATATTCTTACTGACAGTGGGCAATAAAATAAATTACAGCATTTATTCCCTGACGGCCTCGCAAATGTTTCTTTAAAAGTAATCTCGAACAGCTCTGTCTTTTTCTCTGTGAAAGTGCTCGTTTGCTCCCTCTCTTCTAACCTTTTAGGTAAAATAGAGGTCTGACCTTAAAACTGGCTTAGCAAACCACTTTTCTTGTCAAGGAGAAGTGCTACCGTACGGCTCGCTGCCCAGCAAATATAAGACCTCGTTCTTTAAAGGGCTCTGTGTTATTAATATTTCATGTGATAAAGTCGTATGACTGTAATACTGTTTTTGTTGTCTTTTCCTTAAATGTTATTAATGTTAGTGAGGAGGTGTTACTGTTTAACAGTGGGGTTGGTCCAGAAAAGATAGAGGCTGAGCTAATAAAATCCTTGACTTTAATTAAAGTTAATTACTTGTACGTTTTTGGGAAGTACACTTACTGTCTTTTTTAGATGGGAGGTAAATGAGACGATCAGTTTCAGTCTTATATCTGCACATTAAATACTGTATGGAGCCACAGCTGGGAGTCTATTAACATCAGCTTAGATTATCAGGAAGACAGGAAGCAAACAAAACAACTTCCCACAGTTATTATTAATTCAGAGAAAACTGAGGTATAAATTTGTAATATTTGTGACCTTTAGATGTGCTGGCAAGTGTATTTTTGAAAACTGGAATGAACTAGTTGTTTTTCAAGACTAAATTAACCAAATCCATGCACAGTTCTGGTGTCAAAGTTGATGCATGAACATGAGAGTGGAATCAATCTTCTTATCCAAGATTCAAGATTCAAGAGTTCGTTGTCATGTGCACAACAATTAGATAAGATAAGATAAGTCTCTATCTAAACCGATATATACAATAGGATACAGTTATACTGTTGGCTAAAAAAGTTGATGTGCAAATATTATAAAGTACAGAAGGTGCAAAATAGCACTGATGGGCCAATTAAGAGTTTAATTGTCTTATGGTTTTATAACTTTAACAAAGAAAGTGAATAGGTGTCTTGACCTGCACAGTTATAGGAGTGGGTGATGTAAATAAAATCCTCCCCCACTGTGAAATATATTGTCATGTCATAGATTTTGGAGAAAATCAACCAAAAAAAAACTAAGATAACCAGAATGATATATATATATATTTTATATAAATAGATACAAACAATATATAAAAATAGGAGACTAATTTATATTGCCTCATATTCACTCATCTTTACTTTAGCATCTAGTAACAAAAATAGAAATTGTAAGCTATTGTAGAGCCTGGATTATACAATCGAGTTAACCACCAATTAAAACCACAAATACGAAACATGGATCCCATCAGAAGCACTTCTCAGTGGATTCAACCATCTGTGCCGCCGTACTCCCTGCTTGCTCTGCTGGCTGCGTATTTGTTTCCGATAAACGAAAACCAACACGAGCGGGAAGCGGATTTCACCACAGCGCAGCAGTATTTCCCAAATGTGACACCATCTGTTTGGCTAGCTTGCTGTAAATGATCAGTTCACCTGACTGTCAACAAACTGAGAAGATATCTTGTTTCCTCTGCTGAGATACAAGCGAGGGGCGAGTGCAGCTTGTTATCTGTGGCGGGACAACTTCAATCTATCCGAGCCGCGTCCTGTGTGTCCCCGTACCGCTGCCTGTTGAAAAATACATGATGATATTGCCTAAGAAAGACGCAGGCTCATCCTCCCTGGGGTTGCCGGTGTCTAGATATTATCCATGTTTTCTTCGCCGTCAATGCAGCTCTCATTGTTTACCAAGAGAGCGTAACACAAAGCACAGTATGAGGCAGTGTACCCGCTCAAAAGATGGGCGAGGAAGTCAGTTCCAACTGTGCAGTGAATGCCATTATCTATGGTCTGCATATTGAGAGGCACCAAGGGCATCAACAAGTGCGTGTTGTGTGTTTTGCCATGCTGTGAGCTGCCTTTCAACGCATTTCCAAGGGCAGCGTTGGAAATTCACTATAGGGGCCCAGAGATAGAAAACAATATTCTCAATAGGCCATCGACTCATGTTCTTTTCTCAGTGGTGAGAAAGGGAGACAGAGAGAGAGAGAGTGAGAGAGAGAGAGAGAGAGAGAGAGAGAGAGAGAGAGGGAGGGTGAAACTGCTGTGACCTTTAAAATTCACAGAGGAGAGGTGCTCCCCTCGGGGGCTCTCGAAAGTGTTACAGCCTGAGGGCAATATCATGCAATTCCAGTGTAGTTTAACCGTGTCAAGGGAGGCCTTGAGTGCGTAATTTCTGGTATTACTCCTCCTGAACTTGAACAAAGAGCTGTTTTCTGTTACAAACAGATTGACTGAGCTGATTTTTTGCTCTGCAGTATTCACATGCGCCATTGTGTGTTATCTGTCTGTGCTGTAATTCACGTCGTCTGTCTCTCTCGTCCCCCTCGAGCATGAAGCGCCGCAGAGTGGCTGTGCTGGCAAACTCAAAGGTGAAGTGTGTTGTGTTGCACGATTTCATTTGGTTAAGATTGAATTTTTTAGAAGAAAAGTTCAGCTCTAAAGCCCAGAATGAAACAATCCTTACGCTCTTGTTTAACACCGGATCTTTGTTGAGACACTTAAAATGACCCGTGTTTACAGCCGCCTAACAAGGGACCGCTCGCAGTTATGCAAATGACTGTAGTCTCTCAGGGGCAAAGGCAAATTTAGTGCAGTGTTGTTTTTTTCAGGAAGACGTCACTGTGGGAACACTCTGCATCCTAAAAACAATCCTTCTCAGTCATGATAACCATGATATCTTTAACCTTGAGAGCATTTTTCTTTTCCAAACACTAACCAAATAGTTTCTGTTGTGTGTTTATCACCAAACAGAGGAAACAGATTATAAAATGTTTGAGTGATTTCTGGAACTGTTATGTGAAAAAACATGACATTTCATTACATAAAAACATTGTTTGAGGTTTAGCTGCAGAGAACCAGCCAACTTTTCATTTGTGCAGTTGGACATACTTGATGGTTGAAGACGGTGATCGGCCTTCAAAGTTTTGCTGGAAGTAATTATGAGACTGGCTAAAAAACATATTAGACAACAGCAGTGATGATGAGTGAGAAGGAAATGATTGCAGAAGAAGATGGTGCAACATGATGGTGTAATTATAAGAGCATTAAACCCCCACATTGAACCGAATCATCTATTCATCTATTTTTATGTCACGTGCTTCAAGTACGTCATGATTTCTATGTGAAGCCAGTTGCCATTGCAGGTCATCTCACTGTCTTTTATATTTCCACTTCAGCTAGCCCTTAAAACTCATGTTGTAGTGTAAAACTATTAAAAAGCTGCTTTTATTTTATTTGCTATTTCAAAATGTAAACAAGCTTATTTAATAGTAAGAAAGAGTTACTTACAATGTCATATTAGAAACACCTCAGCCCGAGTTGGAGTAAAGTAGTCAGATTTTTAGCAGTTGTTGGAGAAAATGTGCAAATGACAAATTAACAAACATAAATCGACAATAATAGTAATACTAATAAAAAAGTATCCAGTGTTGTTCCACGGGGGACGTTGCTCACAGATCTGACAAAATGGTGGATGTAATAATTAAACTGCTGTGGAGCTGTTGGTTACTATAGCAACAGAGAGTTCACCCGAAACCAGCTGCTGGTGACAAAACAGCAACAAAAACTGAGTTCAGTGTGCAGGACATCACTTACATTATGCACAAATATGAACAGTATAAGTGTTGAAAGATGAGTTATTTGACGGTGTCAGCGTGCTCGGCATCAGAAAAACGGTGAGGCCACGCGAGAGGTTGAGCTCCTTCCACCCTGAAAGAAACATCTCATTCAGTGCTTCCACACGTTGTAAAATATGTGACATTTGACTGGCAAGATGATGGCTAGCATTAAGCAGAAATACCCGTTTTTGTAGGTTTTCTGCCAATCACTCAGCGCTGTAACTCTCCATCGTTGTTTCCTCTCCTCAGGTCGTTCTGTTAGCTGCCATTCACCCTCGTACAATACAAGAACCAACTTCCACACAGCGAGATGATTCATCGCAGGAAGCGTTTAACTGTAATTCAGTTTGGTCAAAGTTTCTGTTTTATTGTTATTTGATTATGGCAGAGCTGAGTGTTTCTCATTCGGGTGCTGCATTAAGGTATGCTGTCAATCACGAGGCTCAGAGATGGAATTTTCCTCCAGGAAATAAACACTCAAAAACACATTGTGGCCTTAATAAATCTAACGAAACTAACATGCGTAAAAATTGACTGTTTAAACATACTAAGCATAAAAAAACAGAAGTGGTTACAGTGCATGTGTGTTTTGAGGACATTTTGATGCTCTTGTCAACATTGAAATGTAACTGCTGTTAAAACACTTCCTGCACTGTTCAACAGCTGAAACTGTCCACTGCTAACAGCCTACAGGCAAAGTTTCTTATGAGAGATCGACACATCATAACTCTGATAAAAAAAACTCCAGCGAGCATTGAGAGAAAAATACATTATCGTAAAAAGTAGTGTTGACAAAAATGAGAGAGACAGCCGTGCTTCATGTAATTCTGCTTTAAAGGCAAAGCGAGAAGAATATAAAGAAGAATATGGACTAAAGGGTGCAGACGGTAAAAGCTGTCTCTTTGTAGAAAAAAAAAGTTCAGTTTCATCCATATTGCAGCACAGTCTCCTCCGTCGAGGCTCCAGTTAGCCAACACTACACCAGTAATATTAGAACAGGCTCGCTGTGGTTTATAATGGATCCTCTGACAGCAGCCATGTGGGAAATCAAATCACAGAACGGCTCAAACTCCAAGACAGCCAACCAGAATTTTTGATTTGCTGTTGCGTTGTCCAACAGATCATTGATCATTCTGGCAATTTCTGGGCGTCGCAGCTCCTCTAAAGCTGAATGTCAAACAGCTGATCGGGTGGAAATTTAAACTTTTGAAGTTTAACACAGTGATGACCAAATTTGCGGTAAAAAGTGGGCTTAAGCCAGACAGTTTCTGCTCAGCTCTACACATTAGTAACGCTCTCATTTTTCCCAATAGCATGACAGTGTGGGCAAATGTTTTTACGGCCTTCAGTGTGTCACCTTTAGTGTGACTGTGCACTATTTATTTTATTCCCGTCCTCGTGTTCTTTCCTCGTCAGTGGACACACACCGAGGTCACCCTGCCTCGTCCTTTTACCAGGCTACGGATATCTGAAAGTAATTACAAGCAGCGGATCTCACGGAGGCTACGCTGCGAAGACAAAGAGTTTGAACTGCGGTGGTCAACATTAAGAGCATTAACGCTGCCCCCCCCCACCCCCTCCCACCCCACATCTCATCATTATCCCAGCACCATCCAGAGCTCAATAAAATGCAAATCAAAATCACTGCTGTTCCCTCTTTGGGAGATTTATACATTAAAGTGCAGCAATAAAAAGAATCTGCCGAGGTTTAAGGTCATGTTGAAAGAGTGTAGAGTAATGGAATATAGAATGAGCAAGATGGCTGATTGAATTAGCTCTGCAGCGTGCACGCCGCTGTTTGGTATCAGGTGTTTTAATCAGCTTAGAGGCCGCATGTGGCTGGTGATTTACACACTTCATATAAATACATATATATATATAAAAATATATGTGATTTACCGCAGTGTCGTGCTCATCTTTTCTCATTAGGGAGGAGATTTCTTTGGTCCTTCTCGCGTGTCCCCATATGAGAGCCCATATTAACAAGAGGAGCGCTGACAGCATTTAGGACGTTTGAACAGAAAGCTCATTTAGCAAGCATAAAAAATAGTGAGATTATCTTTTTATGTTATTAATCTAAGTAGTCAGCAACAGAAAGAAAAATACATGTATGATTCGCTTCAGTGTTGAGACTGTACACACATTAGCATACCCCCCTTCCTACCCAAAACCGATCCCCATCCACACCTCACCCCCCCCACCCCACCCCACCCCCCCTCCATCCTGGCCTTTGAGGAGCCATGCTTTCCTACTTTCACATTTAATCCAATTCATTACTGTGGGCCCCCCTCGGTACACTCAGCTGTCAGGGGAGACAAAAGCCCTGCCAAATATGGATGCGTTTTTGTTCCCTTGGATTTGTGCTGCCCTCCCCTGGGGATAGTACACCCCCACACCCCCCTCCACCCCTGCCTCACCCCTATCTCCCCCAACACACACACACACACACACACACACACACATATTATATATATACTCACACCCTCCTCCACCTCCCCTCATTCAGGAGGGGTGAAAAATACCTGGGGCTGCTCATTGTGTCACCTCTTCCATGGGTGGAAATGGCATTCAGAGAGGATGGAGCCGAACGTAGTCACAGCGGAGGGCATATTCTTTTCAGGGTCATGCTAATTGAATGTGAAAAAGTCGCTCAACTCAAAGGAAAGAGGAGATCTAAAAGAAGATATTAACTATTGATTGATGAATACGCGAGGGGAGGGTGGAGAAGTATGATGGGAGAATGTTTTTAATTTTTCAAATTGAATTCACCCATATTTGAATGCCCTGCTAATTCATTGTGCGTGAGGGTGTGTGCAGACACACAAAGACCTCATACAGGATTTGCTTTTTTGTCTTATTTTTCTCCATTCAAAACATTTGGCAGGTTTTTTTGCACACTGATGGCTCCAAATGGCTAATCCCGTTTCCAGTAAAATACATTTAGACATTAACGTTTTCCTTTGCCAGATACATTTGGGAGGAAATGTAATAGCTGTGTGGTTACGGTTATTGGCAAAAATCTTCCCCCAACAGACTTCCTGCACCGCATCTGTCAGGTTGTTTAGGGTTTCTTGGTAAATTCAGGCAAAGATCAGAAGATTTTGGTTCCATATTGAAAAAGTATGTTCTGTCTCACGCTCGACTTTTTCAATAGTTAACGAAGACCAGAATCTTTCCTTAAGTGCTCAGAGTTGCCTAAACAAAACCATAAAATCATTAAGTTACCAGGAGTGGATGTTTTGGGTGGAAAACAAACTGTTTGACACTGAAGGTTTTGCAGAAACGTTCAACAATAATAATCCTTGTTATGTTGTTTAAAATGTATTTGCAAATGCCAATTAGTTGCAAATTGACATATAGGAGTTTGTGTTGACATGGAAATAAACTCTCACTATAAAACTATGACATGAGTGAACTATATATATTTCTAACGAGTTTCTGAAAGCTTATTAAGACACCAAAAGTATGAGAGAGGCAAGAAATGTCAGTGTCCAAGGCTGTAGGTGATATTTTCTCCTATATTTTTTTACTCTATCATGCACTGTGTTTGCTGTCTGCTATTTTTATTTCAGCTGAGGGTGAAATGAAGTGAGTGCCCTATAAAAAATACAGTCATGAGATCCTGCACCTGTCTGTGATTACGCAAAATGCTAATTGTTCACGAGTGTCAGACATCTAAATATTCTGCTCATCACAGAGCAAACTACAGTGTCTGTCATGAACTCTGGAGAGTCTCGAGCGAGCGAACAAGTCTGTGATTTTGCCCATGCAGCTGTCTCTGACGGAGCACACGCAGGTTTTTGGGAGACAATTTGTGTTTAACTTTTTTTCTTTTTTTGTGATTCATCACAAAAAGAGGCCACGTCTGTCAGCACAGTTTCGTTTTGGTACACAGGAGGATTTATGTTGTCTCAGTAAATGAAATTGGGAGATTCTTTTCACAGGCACTTTGTGATTTTGGGCTCGCTTTGTGCAGCTTTGTGCATGTGGGTAAATGACAAACAAATACTTTTCCACAAAGCATTTAACATAAAAGCATCACCTGCATACTCTTCTACTTTTCTATTAATGACACCCCCTCCTGACAACAAACAAATCCTTTTATACAAAAGAGACTCTTCAACGCAGCTCTGTCAGTCACAGCTCTTCAGTTTTTGCAGATGTTGGCTCTCTGTGGCCAAGTCGCTGCCAATTACCCGGCATGAGTGATAGGCGGTGGCGTGGAGGGCTTGGGTACACACCGGGGTCACTGATGCTAGGTCTCAATTAACCACACAGCCACACATGGGATCTGCCATGGCCCTTATCTCGTATTGATAGAATAACACAGTGGCAAACACAGGGCGCTGTCAAGAGGCGAGACCCACAAGGTTAGCCGTTGTTAATGCTGGATGTTTGCAGCTGCTGCACAGGGACGGAAAAGGAAGGAAAAGAAAAGTTGACAGAAAAGTTTAGTTGGAAAATGTGAGGAAGCTTTTAGAGGCTGCACAGCTGAGGCACAGCTTCTTTGCTTGTTAGGTTTTTAATTAAGGAAGCAGCATCAACAACAGAGCAAAGTTAGTTTCTACAGTTGTGTACATTATTTTAAGTTAGCATGGCCAAAGGCTTGGAAACAACATCTTTTTAAATACATATGGAGTCTAATGTATAAGATTAAACATTCATGGTGGTGACAGGAGATGTTTAGCGTAGCTTAGCATAAAGAGTGGGAGTGGGGGGAAACTGCTAGCCTGGCTCTGCCCAAGATGAATAAAATCCACCTACCAGCACATTTATTTACAGGTTATAAGTTGGCTGTTTAAAACTTTCTGGAGTCTTTGCATCTGTTTCTACAGATGCATAGTTTAACTCTGAGCAAGAATGTATTTTCCAAAATGTTGGACTACATCTTTAACACTACCTGTGTGTGTGTGTTTTGATGTAAATTAAACTTCTATTTTGAGTGCATCCTCTTCAAATGACTGATCGTATACAAGCATTTTATTTTGTCTCCCTTTGCCAGTCTATCACAGGGCTTCTGTTGGAATATTAAAATCACTAAATCTGCTTTATATTCAAGACATGTTACTCATCTACATTTTCACAAACTTCACACCTTACAAAGTGCTTTACAGTGAACAAAAGTGCCTGAGACTGCGAAGTCCCACCTCACTGTAGAAAACAACAGATGTCACGGCCAGTATTAAAAGAAATATGGCAACTTCTCCTCTGAATAATCTCCCTCCTGCACACGAGCGAAGCCATAATGAGCTCGAGCAGATTACAAATTGTAATCCATGTGCTAATGGCCATGGCATTTTTGTCTTGCTTCATTATGAAGATTTAATGCAGACGGAGGGGCTTTCAAATCACTTTTTATGACAAGTGAAACGCAATCAAAGCTTGTATTAAGAGGTTCGTTAGGTGACTCTTAAGGCTTTGTGGGATCCAATTTGCATCTCGAATCTAAGAACTAACAGAGCAAAACACACAGCATGCATGCAGATTGGTCTAATTATAGTAGCTTCTGTCTTCCTGAACGTCCACAGATTATAATGGTGTCTGCGCTTGACAGGAATAGCCACATAACATATGATAATGTGTAGCAATGCGAATAATATGAGAAACAAGGTCGAGGCCCGTATTCTGCTTGTGATGGCAGGATGCAGTGTGACTCTAAATGCTTTGTGAATACTAAACAAGCCGCTATACAATGAGCATTTGATTGGAGTCATATAGCCCTCTAACACACTCTACCAATTGCCTTTCAGGAGCTATAAAAGGACTATGCACGCTGCAGTTTCAGTGACAACTTGTTGTGTTAAAAGGTCAGTTATTTTTACATGTGGGAGAAGGATTAAACTCAGAAACAAAGCAAACTGTTACCCGCTTCATGTAGAGATACACTGCATGTTGTTTTTATGTAAAAATACCGATGTCCTACCAGTTTAAATAACAAAGAGGGGCTGCAAACTTGGCATTTCTGTTGACTGAGGTAGCTGAATGTCTTTATATTAAATCAAAGCTTCATCTTTACTCATCTCTTTGCAGGTGACAAATCAGAAATTTTGAGTTAAACACAAACTGAGACAGCTGGAATTTCTGGAGCCACCTTAAATTGCACTATTGTTGTAATTTAAGGTGATGTGATGTGCAGTTGTTGATTCAAAACATCCAGAACATACATAAAACATAATCATTTATTTGGATCCACCTGGTGAATGTAAGTCTAATATTCATCTCTGCTCTTACCTCTGTTTTTGGTCTCCACCAACTCCTAAGGGAAATATTTGCCTCTTCGCCACTAAATGCTCCATTTTGTGGCGTACACTGGCTCTTCCGGCTTTTTGCTTATTGTGGTTGAAAATAATGGTGTTAGACCAGTGAGAGTGAACCGAAACGCTGGCCTAAAAAAATACAAACAATGAGCTTCTGCTGGAGCTGCAGAACTGCAAAGTCGGAGAATAATTATGCCTCCATTACTACGTGTGACTCCTTTGTTAACATAAGTACACTGATTGTGGCTGCTTTTAATCCAAAGACAGATTTTCTGCTTGTTGATGTTCCACATGGCGTTGACGGATCATTCTTGGTGTTAATGAGGAGATGACTAGTTAGAATTAGAAAACAAAATAAAGATCACGGGGAAGTCAAGAGTTGATTCACTGTGAAGTTGTCATCATCACTGAGCTTAAAGTGATCTTAAGAATTAAAAGTGACAATTTACATATTTGAAGACAAAGAGACACCCAAAGTGCAGTACGTTATTACACAGCCCAAAAAGCTTTTGTTTGCAGTGATTTCCATTTCATTATAAGAGAGTAATATCTTTTTAAGAGTTTATCCTGAAACCTTGAGTATGCATGAATAAAAGAGCCACGTCCTTAAAGTGCTTTATGAGTAAATGTAATATTTTTGCTGTTGGATTTGTTGCTGCATTTATAGTCAGGACATCATTTACTGTGGGTATAAAAAGAGATAGAAAGAACGTTTAATAAATAACCCTGGGTGCCATATATAATTCACAATAAGCTCACTGCTGATACTACAGTGCTTTGTTTCAGTCACAAGAGCACCATAAGTTGTAATATTTGGTTAACCAGAAGAAGTGGCAGCTACATGCAGCCTGCGCGCTTTGAAACAGATGACTTGTTCTTCTTTGTTTGACATTTACTAATAACAGCACAAAATGGTTTTTCGGAGTATAAGTGCACAATTCATTAAAACGTTTATTTTTATTTCCACATGTACGCGATTAAAGAGGAGCCCGAGATACCGCAGCACGGTGACCTTCTACCTCCCAGCAGCACGGAGGAGAGAGGGAAATTGGAGAAAAAGTATTCTGTTTTAAACTGGCCTTGACAGGTCTGACTTTTCAAAAGGAAGAAAAAGCACTTGCCTGATGAAATGCTGCAAGAGAGAAAAAGAACAAAGCATGCGGCGCTTTCCTTTTATTCAAATCCATGTTTTACAGAAACGGAAAACTCAGCAGGGGAAAAATAAAGGAGAGGATTTTTGGAGAGGACTGCAAAGAAAGAAAGACAGAAAGCAGACTCCAACATGTCAGCGACTTCCACTTCCCCCCCTCATCCCGAGGAGACGCAGCCAGCAAAATATGATGCTCACTATTTACAGTTGAACATTTTCCCCAAAGTCATATAAGTGCTATCAAGGATACTGTACCTTTGAAGTATAATAGAGCCGCGGATAGCCTTAATGGCGTGAAATGTGCCACAGTGCAGTTACACCCCTGGTGATGTACAGACCTGTCAGGAAAATCACCCAAATCAGGTCAGTTTTGCACTCAAGGCAAATGGACAACTCTGGCCCAGACAGATTTAATCAGTGTCTGATTTACAACCTCCAACCACTTAATGTCCCGGTGCCACATTCACATCATACACTCATTTGTTTTTCCTGTAAAAGAACTATACAATAAATCTGCGGGGGAAAGTGGAGCATTTCGGATTGAAGCTTTTTCCTCCTCTCTGCTCTCTGCTCGCCTTACAGAGCATAATGGCCATGAAATGAGGGACAGAGAGATAGCAACAGGGAATCTAATATTATTGTTACTGCCCTGCAACTGGACATGCTGCACAATATTATGGTGTCGTGACGCATGCACCTGGATTTTGACATCTGATTACCGGCAGTAATTTGTGCTTGGAAAGCCTCGAGTAACAAAACAGTCCAACAGCAGCCAATTTAGCAGGATGTTGAGTTGCACAACCTTTTCCCAATAAACACTGAATTTTTGTTTCCATGCTCTGCTTGTTATTGGACACTGTGAACCTTGAAGAACAAAATACACAATTACATGGACGCCCATTTTGGAACTACAAATCAGACTACAGAAAATGTGCGAAAGGTCAGAAGGTGCAATTGAAAGCTCAAGAACGGCTTCTAAATGGGCCGTGCAGTGAGATTGTTTTCTGGACCGTTTTCAAGTTCAAGAATGAACTTTGAACCTCACTTTTAAAAGTCAACATGGGCAAGAATGACTCAAATTGCTGAGAAAAATTGGGAATGTGAACCTGAGATGATTGAAAACTCCAAAATATTTACCATGCGATGCTCACTTGAGAGAAGGTTTTGACATTTTAGGAAATTTTTTACATTGTTGCTGAGAGTTTGATGAGAAGGCTGATTCCTCTCTCATGTCTGCACATTTAAACATTAAAACCAGCAGCCAGTTCACTTAGCTTTGCACCGTTGCTTTGAGATTTGATCAGATGTGCTGCTGCCGTGACCCAAAACCCATTCTGTGTCCTAATGAAAAGTCCATTTGGACAGACGAGCGGCGCTGCCTCCTCTTCTCATGTGGGCTTGTAAAATGAGGGGGTCTGCACGCGGGGATTGAGGAACACTTGTCCTCCATCCTCAAATGAGATGGAAGAGACCACGGTGATGCATCAGATTCATAGCGGCCATTAGCATGGTGGTGCAGGCGAATCTCAACAAAAATCACATGCAACAGCAAACAGGACTGACGGTGGGGAAAAAAGCAAGGACCTCAGCATAAACCAAAGCATAAGAATGATAATTTGCAATGTCATTGGTGGGGGGTGAGTGTGTGGGACTGTCTCTTAGAGGGAGAGAAGAATCACTCGCTCGTTCTCAGAGGTTACTAGCAGAGACTATAAGAAGAAACTCCTCTAAGCAAAGAAATAGTCCCTTATGTAACTCTCCCTCAAACCACAAGTAGTTTTTTCAGCACTTCTGTTTTTGAACAAACCAAACAAACAAGACTAATTAGCGACCTTTGGAGAGAGTCTGATAAGTTGTTTTTTTTCAGTCTTTATATAAGTCTAAGCTATGTTAATATATGTATTTCCTGAGGTGTCAAGTTGTCATGTTTTGATTCCCTTTAATCACAAAATAATTTTTCTGTCCTCAGCAGTGTGTTGACAAAATGTGTTTTTACAATATTTTGTCATTACAAGGAAACAGTTTTTAAGCCCTGCATCAGAAACACACAATGATGGTGCAGAATGAAGATGAGATAACAGTTTTATAAAGCTCATTCTCGAGTGTCATCTTCATGGCCTTTAATAACAGTGAAGTGATGGTCAAATTTCACAGTGTATTTTATGCATCAGCTCACAGCCTGGCTCAGATCCAGTCAACAGCAGCACACACACACACTCTCTCACACACACACAGCCGGATTCACATCAGTAAACAAAGAAAAGAACTCTAAATGGACCTTTTTTGGTGGATTTTCCTTTTGTGTGACAATATTTACCGTATGAGGTCCACTTTCGACATTTTGGGAGATTCGCCTTCTTGCTGAGAGTCTGAGGTGAAGTCCGATACCTCTCTCATGTCTGCACAGTAAATATATCTTTAAAACCAGCAGCCAGTTCACTTAGCTTTGTGCTGGCAGCTCCGTTGTTTTGAGATTTGATCAGATGTGCTGCTGCCGTGACCCAAAACCCATTCTGTGTCCTAATGAAAAGTCCATTTGGACGGACGAGCGGCTCTGCCTCCTCTTCTCATGTGGGCTTGTAAAACGAGGGGGTCTGCATGGGGGGATTGAGGTAGACTTGTCCTCCATCCTCAAATGAGACCATCAGATTAGACATTCATAGCAGCCATTAGCAGCCGCTGCAGGGGGATCTCGACAGGAATCACACATAATAACAAAGCAAATGGAGGGAAAAAAAGAAGTGAATTTATGCCATGAGGGATTCTTAGAGATGACCTCAATCCAAGTCTGTTGGTCAAAAATGGAGGAACAATACCATTTAAATTTCATATGATGCTGCGGCACTACCAACTATTATAAAAAAAAGCAGTAATGGATCACATGATGCTTATTCTGCTTGAAGGCTTAATATATCTATGGCTACTTCAACAGTAATAGACTCATGGGAAATAAACTCGGCGGCTCTATAAACGTCTCTGCTCCACCCATGGCAGTTTGTTGGAATTACTCTCCATTTTGAAATAAGGTCATTATGGCCTGTTCTTCTGGGGGCAAGATGGAGCACGAGAGGAGTACGTCTGGGTGTTGTCCTTGACAATTAAATATGATAAGATGGTTATTTTTGGCTGAAGATTTTAAGATTATGGAGACCTACAGTCACTGGACACCAACTTACACTAACTAACTTTTCCTCTAGCGCCACCAGCTGGTCAAATTTGTCCAGTGATGACCAAAACAAATGTATTCCCATCAGGCTTAACCTTACTTTGTGTTGAGCATTAATTAACTTGTGTTTAGATGCTAATTAGTTGATGTGGTAAATATTGCACCTACTAAATGACAGCATTTTACAGTTGGCATTATGAGCATTTTATCTTTGAGATAAATGATTGGTAGAGTATGATTAGAGTCATACTGATGAGACTTTGCAGCCAGTTTAGTTTTTCTTCCACTTGTTTCATGGGTGTTGAAAGAGTTCAATCCTTCAGCACCAAACGCTGTGATTTTTATTTGCTTTCTGTCGATACCAACTGACCTTTGTCGGGTGAGACTCCGTCCAAATTGGTCGAGTCAGTCGTCACATCCCAATCATATTTCTAATCAGTCCTGCAATCGCAAACAAGTGACCCTGCTATAAGCCTTCTTTGCTAAGTTTCAGACTGGATCTTGTTGAGAAAACTTTTACAGGACATCATGGCTTGGATGTGAGCATAGAAAATACTGTCAAATAGGTTTATTGTGCAACAGCACCATCATTGTTTATATCTAACTAGTGTGATGGTAGTTTGATGATCACTTTCTTCCATCAGTTACCTTTTAAATAGTCAGGAACTATATATAGAGAATATGCACTGTACGTTTTAGTCAAGTAATCCTCTCCTCGGTTCAGTCGTGAGAACTTTATTGTGGGTATTCATTTCTTATTTCCCTGGCAACATATAGATCAATGAATCCACATTTCTCCAGCCCACCTTTTGTGTGTATTTTGTGTTGAAATCGATATACCCTCAGTGGGCTTTGAGAGGTTGATGATGCAGAAACACAATTGATCCATTAATAAAACAGTCGAGGCCGATCCATACTGAACAAGAGAACGAACATTTGGGTACACGCACTCACACACACACACACAGTACAGGCGCACAATCTATTTTTTTAATCTGGCATGGAAAGCAAATGCTTGAATAATATATAAAAGGTCAATGATAATAAGATGTCTTGTCGATTGTGCATTTATTGAAGTAATTGCACTTGCTCCATCTCCTCACCGAGAGTATTCCCCCTCCACCTCCCTCATCGACCCCCGCTGTCCGTCCTGCATCTCCATCTTTCTCTCTCGTATCGGCCCAGTCACACCAGAAAGTGGCTGAACAGGATCTCTTTGCCTCTAGTCACGATTATATTCTATAATAAAGTTCAGAAATACACTGCTATATACTTTTATTATATCTCCTTGCCTTGGAATGCTCAAGTGTGACACTATGAAGTTGTAAGATGCTGCACAACTCTTACCATCATTATTATTATTGTTAATATCGTTGAATGTAAATATATTTGTGTTTCATGCATACTGTGTTGATGAACCAGTAAGCTCTAAACAGCAGCACATATATGTGTTTCCAGTGATGTTGTCACCATTTCGCATCATAATTAAAATTTCTGGGGTCAGTTATGCTTGTCCAATTTTCCCTCAGCGTCATGGAAGTGCTCTCAGGGTCTGAAGTATGAGGCACGGACAGCATGTCTCGCTTCTCCCCCGAAAAATAAAAATCTCAAGCGTAGGAGGTCCCTTCAACCTGGAGCAGAGAAAGTACATTCTGAGAGGCTTCAGCCCTCTTAAGAAGCCACACGGTGGGAGGTCTATTTTCTCTCAATCTTCCCTCTCTCCACAGGGAGGGAGTGTGTGTTTCTGTGTGTCTCTGTGTATATGAATGCCTTCGTGTGTGTGTTGTAGGTTGAAGTCAGGGTCAGAGGCGGGTGGTAGAGTCACTTCACATTGTCAGATCCCTCCACAGATTAAAAGAGAGAACTTGAGCGTTTTCATTTTTCAATAGCTGACACTCATCAAAATGATAAAGGAACAGACCTCCTGAATTTGATCATGGCCCGGTTGAACCTTCTTTTGTGTTTAAGTGAATGTGAAATGTCATAGCTGTACTGTCTGGAAACCACATTTATTCTATATTTTCAGTCAGTTTAATGTTTAATTAAGCATGTTAGTCCTGCAAAGAAGCTCTTGTGATAACCACAGACAAAGTAAACAATTTATCATTAATAATTAGAAACTGGGAAAAAGGTGTGAATAAAAAGAGGTGGCAGAGAAGAGATGTTAGAGCATCTAATTAATGATATGAAATGGTGCAATATATTTTATTTCAAGTGAAATGATAAATATAGTTTCAATTAAAAGTCTTGGATGCTCCCCTCTGCAGCCTTAAATAGAAAGAGATAAATACAGTAGATATATAGTGTAGAGACATACAGAAGGTTGGAAAACTGTAACAAGCACAAGAGTTTAACAACTGTGTTTTAAAAGTACACAGCAGACCGTCTAACTCCTGATGACATGTTGGAGAAACAAGATTTTCAAGTGACAGCAGTCAGATGTGAGGACACAGAGTCACGCCACAACCCTGAAGTGAGCAATATGAAGTGTGTGTGTGTGTGTGTGTGTGTGTGTGTGTGTGTGTGTGTGTGTGTGTGTGTGTGTGTGTGTGTGTGTGTGTGGTGGGGGTGCAGGCTATCACCGTGTACCAAATATAGAAGTCCCTTAGTCTCTGGAGAGGCCATCAAGTCTCTCCTTTCTCCTTTTGCTCTGCCCACTCCAGTTGATGAACCAGACGCGGGGGGGAGGCTTTATTCCTTCTCTGTCTTAGAAGAAAAATACTGTGGGTTTTTTTAAAAAGGACACTGCTGTATTAAAAGTGTTTATGCCATCATTAGACACACTGATGTAAGATGAAAATGACTTGCACAACCACCACATGTTCAAAACTGATAGAAGATTGTTGTGGTGCAGGTGTGGGGTAATGAGATTTGCATGAAATACTAATAAAAAGAAAGTTAAATGTGAGGTAAACTCTTCTTTCTTTAACCTGGTTGAATCTCCTGTGCACTGCAGATGGAGAAAATTCACCTCCTGGTTTAGATCCTGCAGACTGTAGTTACCCAATGACAATACAGTCAGTTGTTCAAATGCCTAAAAGACGCATGTTTCTACAAAACAATAAACTTTTGCTCTGATCTCATTTCCTTACCAACAGCTCGCAATGGTTTCTGTTTACTGTTATTGTTTAAGCTGATCAGAACAAATCACATCGCTTATTGTTGTGAAAGGTGTCTCTTGTAGAAACACCACCTGATGCAGCAGTTCATCTCAGCTTTAAGGAGATTTTCAGACTTTGAACTGGGTGATTTTGTTTTCCAGCCTGCAACTTTACTGTTTTGCCTCATCAGCATCGTTCTCAGCCACAGCAGACTTTTTTTTTTCAGTGAAAAGACTTTAACAAACCCATTAGACTCTGCTGTCTGGCAGACAGACAAACTTAGCTTGTATTTATGGTGGAGCAGTTGCAGCTGAAGAACCAGATATTTCCCCCAGGAGGAGGCCAAAACAGAGCTAAAAGGGGCGAGAAACAGCACTTCAAAAAAATGATAATATTTGCCAGAAGCAGGCACACTAATATGTCAGATTTATTATTCTGTCTTCTCCCCTCAAAAAGATTCATTTAATGCAGGTTTACCTGACTAGTTGTTCAAAATAAGGTTTTTCAGCTTCACCTGACTGTCTTCAGGAGCAGATGGTGTGTGCTCATTTGTAATGAAGATGAGTCAACTGAACTTAAGAGTGTGCATGTTCACCAAAACTTCCCGTAAAATGGGTTTAGCTGCAACGTTTTGGAAGGAGCAGACAAATAACATCGTCCTGCCGACAGCAGTGTTAGATCAGAAAGCGTTTATTTAGTTTGCGGACTCTAATGACAAATTATGTATTATGTCATTTAGTTAGGAGGACGTGTTTCCTGTGTAATCAAACTAGAAGGGTGTGTTAGTTACAGGAACAGGGTATTGATTGAGCAGTAAAAAAAAAAAAAAAAACTGCAGTTGTTTTTAAATTGTTCCTCTCACAGTGTTGTGCAGAGTCATAAAAAGCTGATGTACAAGAAACAGAATATCACACATCAGTAGGTTTGATGAAATAACGTAAATAGACATTGACAAAAACCTAGAAAAACTGCCCATGCTGTCAAACTCTGCTTTAAGTGTATTATCATAGATGGCCACCAACAGATACGAAAGATGAGCGTGACATTCCCCACATAACTTTGACACTCACGACCACTGAGGAGGTCTCTGTCTCTGTCGTGAATTTATCCGGGTGAATAGCCGGCCATAAGTTCCCGGCAGTGCGATGTGGGGTGTGTTGGTATGAAGGCTGGGCCTTTGTGCAGGGAGCCCGGAGGCAGTGGAGTGTGGCTCTGTTAGAGTTTGATTTATAATTGAAAGCTGTGTTTACATCAGCTCTCCAGCCTCCACAGCACAGAGAGCAGTTCATAGCCTGATGAAGGAGGAACCCGGAAATTGAACCCATTAAAAACAGGAATTTTTTTGGGAACTTTGAGGAAGGGGGCCGAAGGTTGGGGTGGTCATACAGCGTGGTGTTTACATTTGCTTGTACATCATTGTGTAGACTAGCTGTGCTCTGAAAGGAGGGCGAGGAAATGTTAAATCACATCTGACAGCTGAGAAATTGACCACGTCTTGGCTCTAACACTGTGCGTTGTTGGAAGTTTTGGGACTGTCTGAGCTGAGATGGTGGTGGAAACTAATGAGCAATCATTGCAGTTCTTACTACTTTGTGTAATTACATATCACACTGGCCATTTGGGGACATGCTGGGCACAGCTGAAAAACAGCTTAATGTAATTCTGCTAGTTTCTCTAAAATGCCTGCTGGTATCAAGAAGTCATTATCTCTTAGTATATTACGGTCTGTTCAAGACAAATACAGCGAAAAGTGTAATCAACAACATGAGAAACAGCATGACAGGCTTGCAGAAATACAAATTGCATTAAACTCTGTAAAGTAAATTTGGAGATTTACTTCTAAACACATTACACAGGTTGGAAAATTACTGTGGGAAACACGTGAAAGACTAAATAACTGAACTGTGGTGTTGCACAGTTATAGTGCCGTTTTTCCTCATGTTTGTTTAATGCTTTATGCTCTTTCGGTTTCATAGTTGTTTGATAATCAGAGCTGACTGGCGTCACAGATTGTACATATAGATATATATATATATATAGACAGTCAGTTATTAGCATCAGTGCTTCTCCCGCTCAGTTGCTGAGTTACTGCACTTGATACTTGACTACAGTTTGCTAGCTAGCTTTACTTTCACCTCGAAAATGCAGCTTCTCTGGCATTTGCAGAACAGCTCAATCTCTTTATTTGAATAAGAGGTGGGTTCATTTTGTAAAGATCTGATGGAATCAACATGTGACTTGTAGAGAGTCCATGAGTGTAAATCTTGCAAACAAAAATCACTCTGGTGTCTCTTTTCACTCATGCAAATGTCATTTTATGTATTATTTTAAAAAAGCATCAGGACCATGTTCATCTTTATCAAATGGAAATATCAGTTCATGCTTCAGAATCACACAGTAAATATTTACAAAGATGAACAAATTCAAATCCGAAGACTCAAATCTTTGTTGTGATTAAGACACAAGCTCTTTTATACCAAATCTCAAATTGCAAACTCCTTTTAATGGATGAAAAAAAAACGTTACACATGATTACACTCACCCTCGGTGTTGCTATTTTCCAAGTGAAATGCTCCAGATTGCTAGTTAGTGATAATAACATTCAGTACTCTGACTTTCATGGAGGCAATCACTTCCTTAGCGTGGGCGTCACCTTTATCCAAATGTCTTCATTTGGAATTAAACTAGTTATATTTTGATAATGATTAACTTACCTTGACTTTGACTAATCAGTTGTGTTTTTTGTGCTTCTGCTGTTCTCAGTAACAGGAGCAGGATCACCAGATGCGACGCAGGCGATGACCCTCTCGCCTGTAGTCTTCTCGCCCGTTGTTTCCTATGTTGAGCAAATGCAATCCCCACTCCCCCTGCAGTGCAGCTAATGATCCACGTATGAGATTATAAAGTATTCATGCAGCTCGTCAAATTCTGCCATCTCCATTACCTGTTTTGCTCGGCGGAGACATTCACAGTGAGCAGTTAAACTGGATGGATTTATAAAGTTCTCATCCCTGACCGTGTATTACCTAACCTTCATGTCTGATTTATAGTAGCTGACAATTTACACCACTTCCCCTGACTCTCCCTCTCCATCCGTCTCTCCTTAACTGCACTGAGCTCTCTAAGTTTGTGTAATTTTAGTTATTACAGCATTTATCACACTGTTGTGTAACAGTTGTGACCTGGAGTCTAGATCCACCCCTGGGCTCCTGGAAATATTGCATTTAATTAAACCGTGCTTCTGCACAGATATTATTTATTTAAATTCTGCAGTAAATTGTCTCTAAACCATGTAATGGCTTTCCAGCTGCTTTGAAAGGCTCAGCAGTGCCATTAGAGGCACATTCCGAAAACTCCACCTGAGTTCAGTCCGCAACACGACACTGATTCTCCCCATTTAGGATGCGATGCTTCCTGGAGCACTGAATCTTAGACATTACAGCCAGTGTGGACAAATGTCTATAAAAAAGGGTGAAATGGGAACAATTTTCCCATTAATGCTTTAGTTTTAATTGCGTATCCCTTCCGTGTACCTTGAAAGGTGCTATAAAAATGTATTGTATTATTATTCTTAATAAACACTGACATTGGGGTTTGAAAGTAAATATCACAACATGCACAAGAGATCAGTACATAAAGAGACAGTATTTACACCACAAACTCAGAGCTTAATGGTTTTGTCTGCAGCAAAACAAAAGATGTTTACTGGTGTTAACTGGGCTGTCCTGCTGCGTAGGAATAAATGCAATCTTTTTAAATGGGTGGCATTTCCCTTTAAAGGCCTGTCTTCTCAAACCAAATCCTGAATTTCTATTCTTTCACAAAGCAGAGAGCGCCATCATGTGGTCATTCTGTGCTCTACGTCCTCTCAGTTTTTCTTTGTTTCTTTTGTTGTGGAGGTGTGGTTGTGTAAGCAGCTTATTCTATCTCCTCTATCTTTAATTGTGTCAGAATGAGAGTGATTTATCATATTATGTTTACATATACTGTTATAGTTTACATTATTATTTACAAATTCTTTATTATCTTTCTATTTAACATTGTTTTTCTGTTGCATAATATTAGGAGCTAACAGCCACACATTTCATCATAATTTTACTTTGCATGATTATATGTGATAAATAAACTACAGCTAACCACAATACTATGCCACATTGCTTTAGATCATACTGCATTATTAACTGTCTTGTAATTGTGAGTTTCTATATCTAGTATCTATTTTTATCTCTCTTCTTATTTTATTCCATTTCTTTTAGTTATCTTATCTTATCTTATCTTATCTTATCTTATCTTATCTTACCTTAATAATCATAACTAAATCATACTTTGTGGAAGACAAAGACAAAACAATTTTATTGAGTTTCTTCCTGAGAGTCATCCATGAAAAAAAAAAAACATTTTTGACAAATAGTAAAAAATTATTTATGCAACAGTGTTTTACCCTCCATTTCTTCGACTGACAAGTAATACTATGAAAATTAAATATTTAAATCTGTTGGTTGAAGTAATGAACGCTATCTGAAGGCACACATTTTTAGATCACTTGTTTACACTTGTTCTTTCTTTTTGGTAGAAGATCTCCGTCACAAACTGGCGCTCTGATTTGATGCAGTAGCAGTCGGGTCTCCCTCCGACGTGATCCAGGATTTCTCTGAGGTGTCTTTGGTTTCTGTGGATCAGAAGGACAGAGCAGCCGTGGGGGCTCAAGAGCTCCTCTCTCTCCAGAGCCAGCAGGTCTGGGAGGTACTGCTGGGGGTTGTGGTCCATCAGCACCAGATTGAGCCCCTCACTGGCCCCCTGGTCGGGCTCAAGAAATGGACGCAATGTTGAGATGGCCTCAGCTGAGCTTGATGTCAACACCTGGAACTGTAAAGATCCAGAGCAGCACAGAAAAACACAGCAGAGTCTGTTAGTTTAATGATGTTTCCTATTAAGAGTGACACATTTAGAAATGTATCTTTCCTGGCTGTACCTGGGAGTGTTTGAAGCCGGCCACAAGTATGATTTCCTCCCCCAGCTCTGCTGTCAGAGGGTCCAGCTCCACTGTGATCAGGCTGCCAGCAGGGGGCAGCAGACGCAGCAGGCGGACGGAGCTGTAGCCGCAGTGCATCCCCAGCTCCAACACCCGGGAGGGTCGGACACGCCGCACCACTTCATCCAACGCCTCACCTGGAACAGATGGAGCACAGAGCGGTGGTGTTGATCTCTTCACCTTCAGGTTTGACCAGAGGATTATCGCCCTGCTGATTGTCCAATCTTACATGTTTTAAACTTGATGATGATATTTTTTAAACACAGAGCACATTTTGTTACACTGTGGATGTGAATTTCCAAACAGAAAACGCTTCTGCTGCACAGTCATGGTACTGGCTTGACTGGTGTATTACTGTGATGATATTATAAGATATGAGAAACCTACAACTGAGATATGCAGCTATATGTAAGATGCCTTTAGAAAAAAATTTTGTGATACAGTCAAGTGAAATATCAAATTCTCAGCATTACAGTTCATTTCAAAAGTTAAACAGACTGTGAATAATTTTAAAATCATGATTTGTGAGAATTTAATACAAATAATCTCAATGATGTGTCACATCACTGTTTTAATTGTACCACAATTAAAACACTACCTTCATCAACAGAAAATTTAAAGACATCACAGTATGGCCCACTGACTGACAGCTGAAGTGCAGACACCACAGTGATGAGTTTCAAAGAGTAGAAAACTCTGTAACTGAAGCAGAAAAAGGACAAAAGAAATTGCCAAGAGCACCTGTCGGTGGCTTTTACAAGAAAATATCGATAGTGGTCTAAACTCAGTCCAGTCAAACTTAGTCTCAGTGGTGAGACTCCTTTAAGTGTCTCATAGTCAGAGACAGACACTCGAGTTGGTGAGTCACATTTGAGTCACAGTCAAGTTACAAATAGATCAGCTTCAAACTTCAAATAATGACTTCTGGACAATAAGTCTTTGACAGGAACTGAAAACATTTTTGTGCTGAGAAATAGCCATGATGCTGTTTTGTGTGAATCAATATTACAATCTGAGATTTGACTCTGAATGAAACACGTCTTCTTGTATTTTGTGACTCATTAACCCTCCTGTGCACTGATTTCACAAACAATGTTTCATGACTTAATAACAAAGTGAGTGTGATGCATACTGACCAATCTGTGGGCTGATGCAGAGGGAGGGGTGTGTGTCATTGTAAAGGTCAAAGGTCTCCAGGACGCTCTCAGCTTTGCCGTGGGTGCATTTGGAGAACACGAAGGCGTGGGTGCTCCGTACACACACTTTCCCTCGCACCAGCCTCAGAGTCCAGGCCAGAGCTCGATAGCACAGCGCAGCAACTTTGACACGACATCGACTGGACACCATGAAGATGGCAGGAAGCAGTGGGACAGAAACCACCATGAGCCACATTTCAGAAGCTGTGAAGAAGATGGTGAGAAAACCTGTGGACAACAGGAAGAGAAACCAAATCAGTTTGTGGAACTCAAGCGGGTAAAAGAGAGAGTAAGTTGAGAGATGAAAAGAAAGACAAGTAACATACCACCTTTATTCTCAGCAAATTACTGAAGCAGATATAAACATTTGTTTGTAATATGTGATGCAATATATTTTTTTAATCTATTCTGGTTAAAAAGTTTTTAAAAATAAAGAAAAAGAAAAATATTCACACTTGATTTACTGTAAGTTTGACATGGTAGCATGTAGCAGGGAAATTATTTACACCACTGCAGGAAACACTGTGACATGACTGTGCAGAGTATACATACAGTAAGTGATTCTCCAGTTATTATAATTAGTAATTATGACCATAACTGGAGATGCTCAGCTCAATTAGTCAAATAATTGATTTGATACTTGGCCATGAAGATAATTCAATAACAGCATAGCATTAGGGAGTGCATTGTGCAGTGTATGGTTGCATATGTTGTCTATTATTTTTACTTGCAGCAAGTACATTTTAAAAGACTGGCCTCCCCCTGTAAACACAATATGGTATTTCTGCTAGTTAAAACATTTCCATTCATAAATCTTTCATTTCTCTTTTCTTTCTCACCCTGTGAATTGTAGAAATGTCAAAGAGTGAGTCATGAGAGGCAATGAGTCTTTCACTTTCAATCAAGCTCTTCTAATTTATTCAGAAAATGAATGAATCTGCTAAACTGGAACTAAAACCTGCAGACTCTCAACCATCCACAACCACAGCAGCATCCTACAGAGAGTAAATACGTCAAGTGATGAGGTGTGAAGGGGTTTTATCTTCTTTGCATTATTTTGTGAGTGTTTACTTTGAACCTCGTTTTACAGACACTAAAGACGAAGAACAGCTGTAATCGTGCTTTTGGTGAAAATTGGAGCCTTTCTGCTAAAAATTAGGACTACAGCTAACATCAAGTTCATGTTTTGTAGGTTTTAACCTCATTCATCTTTAATTTACAGGCTACCCAATGTTGAAATAAATGAAAAACAACTGATTATACAATCTTATTGTAAGAGTCCTACATCAGTGTGTCATTCATGGTGTTTTAGCTCAAAATTAGAAGACATTGTGCGTTCTGGATATTCTAACAGCTGATTAAAACATTCTGCACAGACAACATTCAGATTTTGACAATGACATAAGCCAATTTCTTCAGACAGAAGAGTAACAATAACAATATAAGCAGCAGAGCTTTAATACTTACTGTAATCTGCCCTGTTGCCCGTCCAGATTAGGAGTGCCTTCTGTCAAACACAGATGGGGCTGTCAGTGCAAGAAGGCGGGCAGCACAATGGAAAGAGGCAGCTGACTGAAACACAAAGCATAACTTTCTCTTGGACACAGATATTATGGGATAGAAGTGAGGTGACAGAAAGCCAGAAGAAACAGCTTTTTGGTATCCAGGAAATAGAAACCTGAGGAACAGAAAAGAGGAGTGGCAACACACACACAGGGTGTCAGTCTGGGAAGCTCCTCCTTTCACCTTTCAGTTTGCTTGCATGCATCAGCTGCATAAAACCACCAGAGGTCAGCAAAGTTGTAAGAATATCACCGAGTCTGTGGAGTCTGCAGGTCCTGGAAAAGTCTCAAGTATCATCTTAGCAGGAGGCCTCCTAAGGTGGAAGATTCACTTTTACAAAATAACACCTTTTATTTGTTTGGTGCCTGTTTAATAGGCATGCATTTCACTCTAAGTGTTGTAAGAAATATCTTTAAAAATTTGAATTAACACTTTTTAAAATTAATTTGTGGGGCACCTGGCCTGGTTGTGCAGCCCAGTGAATTCAAACTGATCACACACAGGTTTTTGGGTGGAAATTAAAGATGCAGATTAAAAATTACCACACGTTTCCTGAGCTTCTTCACGTTTTGTACTCTACCTCTCCGAACCTTGTGATCTTTTTTATTATTATACAATTATTATGCCCCCCAAAACAACCTTTACAACCATTCTGATAACAACAATGAAGATATTTGTAAGTGGCTGAGAGAAATGAATCAGAATTGACCACTTATAAAGCAAATACAAACAAATGGGAAAAACTGAACATCAAAGACTCAGAAGGTTTTCCTATTTTATCCTCTACAGATTTTTTACATCTGTTTTTGAGTTAAGACTTTTGTATGTTTTGAAACGATTAATGATGCTCATCATCAGTCTTTACTTTTTATTATTAATCTCTCTGTATGTGCCTGTAGGGTAGAAAACACAGACTGAGGTTACCCAACTTTATATTTACAAAACTGAGTCTGATAATCACACAAGCCGCCATCTGAACCAGAATGAAACTGATGTCAGAGAGGTGAAGACAGATTAATGAACAAAGATGCACACTCTTGTTAATTGCTTCATGATCATCAGTGCCTGGAGGTCAGAGTTGAGATTTTTTTTTACATTGGGTGCCTCTTCTGTAAATCAGTGAACTCCCGGCTCTCTAAGCTGCCCCACATTGTGAAAGTGGGTGTGAGATCCCCTGTGTGTTGCTGCCCTCATTGGATGGCCTGAGTATTTTTGGCCATTGGAGCGAATCACACTGCAGCGTGAGAGTCAAGTCAGCCAGCAGCAGCCAGATCACTACCGGAAGCAGAGGCTTTTATTTTTGCTGTAAGTGGTTGCGACCAAAATGTGAGCTTAGCAACCAAAAGAAGAGCCCAACAATCAAAACTAGAGCCAATATAACCGAGTAAATGCGAAAGTGTGGAATCAAATAACACATTAAACAATTTAAAACAATTTTATGAATTCAAGTGGAAATAAATAGCATACATTTTCTAGTCAAGTTGAATTATGCTACTGATAATAAACACTTACCTCCCAAATTTCCTACAAATTAATCGGATTTAAGCTTAAAATATTAAAGATGATTTTTATTAACAAATATATCCTACCGTTTTGTTCAGCAAAACAAATGTAAACATTAGCATTGTTAACTTATTATTTATCTGCTTCTTGTGGGATGCACCTTTGAAATTTTATTGAGCTTATCCTCCTCGCTCTTGTTCCCAAGTGTTGTCCCGTTTCTTATTTAATATAGGATTTATTTATTTTAAGGGTTTTTTTTTGTAATTAATAAATTAACAAAAATTCATCTGAAACGTCATTTCCGGTTGTTGGCTCGCTTGTTTGCCCGCCAAAATGACTTCCGGTCGCTAATGGCGTTTTAGCTCACCTGTTGGAGAAACAAGCATTTCTCCCGTCGGGTGTTTAAATATTTTTATTCATTGATTTATTTGGGATATAAACGCTTTTGGAAATACAGACATGACTTCAAGACGAAGGTAGGTTCAAAGTTTTGTGTCACTGAGCGTTATTAAAAGTCGAAAAGTATTCACATAACTTATTTACTACTACTTTTTTCCACTTTGTACTTAAAGTTTAGCCCTCTTTAGTCTCATTTATTTCTCTTTTCAGCAGAGAAAATCTATAACAATGATAAGTAATCCACGTTTCTGCTAAATTAAATTGTATTAGCATTGTTTCAAGTGCTACTATGGCTACTAATGCTAATAATAAACTTTATTTATCTTAACAATATGACAAAGTGCCTCTCAGAAAATACAAGAAAACACAAACAGCAAAAATAAAATGATAAAATTCACACTGAAATAAAAGTGTTTGTGTTATGTTCTATATTTCTGATATATTTTAAACTACATGCTGCAGAAATCATTTGTTAGTCCCCTTCACACTAATGTCTTACTGTCTACATGCTACTGTTGTTATTTAGATGTACTTTTAACTCGCAGTTTAATGTTTATGTGCACATTGTTGAACTGGTACATATATTAAAATACCTAAATATATATGCATTTATATCTTTACATACCTCATCTGTATACATTATATATCTCAATTATTCAATAAATCTTATTCTGATTGATTAGATTGCCTGTAGTTGTGCAGCATGTTCCTGCACAGAATATGTATAGAATGTATATGCACACATATATATCCAAATACCTAAATGTATATGCATATATATCTTTGCACATGTCACCTTTATATATATCACTGATGTATATATCAATTGATCAATAACTCTAATACTGATTGATTAGATTGCCTGTAGTTGTGCAGTGTGTTGCTGCACAGAAGCTTTTATTTTGAGCTGTCTCACCGGAAGCTCCTCCCTCAGTAAATGCTGCTGTCTTGTCGCAGGTTTTCCTCCCTCAGACTCCCGACAGGAGCAACACACACACACCGGAGGAGAGCACCGTCCGTCCGTCCTCCCCGACCGGCGCTGCTGCAACCCCTCCGACAGACGGAGGAGCGCGGACTGACCGACCCCTCCCTCCCCTCCCATCCTGCGGGACTAACGCGGCCGTCAGCTGCTCTCTCTGCCCCCGCTGCACCCCTCTTGGAGCCGAGCCTCTGCGCCCATGGCCAGTCCGGTCCCAGACACCGGAGCGTCTCATCAGCATCCCCCGGTGAGCGAGTCGGCCGCAGACTGCGCGTTTCAGGAGGCGCAGAAATGGATCGAGGTGAGTGCGCAGTGTGTTGTTGTTGTTGTTGTTGTTTTTGTGTGACCTTAGTTACCACCTGTACACTGTGAGCAGCCTGTCATCTGCAGCCACTTGTCATTTAAAAAAAAAAAAAAGAGAGAGAAGCAGTTTATTGCTTCGTCACCTGTTGAAAGGTGACTCAAACTGCGATGGGTTAACTCAGACTCTGACAGAAAATCACAGTTGTGTTCCTGTGAAGTGTTTTATAGTGCACAGAAATGCATTATCCTAAATATATATTGATTTTATTCACATTTTAATCATCTGCAGTTTCACAGTGCTATTATATCTTGCATCATATAAAGTCAACATCTCAGAATAAAAAGTTAAATTTTTAGCCTCTGTTGATAAAGTCTGACTAAGATATTATCTTAAATATGATGTTGCATATTTTCATTTGCACAAGAGCCGCCTAAAATGTTGCAGTGGGCTCTTGGTTGTTTTTTCTGGTGGTGGGGGCCTTTGTACAGTAGCTGTGGCTGCTGTGGAGCCTGGTGCGTGTTTGGCTGAAAAACAATGAATGCATCATGTGGAATGGATTTTTTTTTCTTTGCCTCATTGCAAGCCTGGCGAACAATAATCACACAAGCGAGGTTTTGTTCTGGGAGAATTTCAATCACGACACTCGCCAGCCCCCATCGCGTTTGACTTTGTCATCCTGCAGTGGGCTGCTCTCTTGTCAGCCCTCGGAGCGCAGATGACTGGCTGATTATCTGTTGCATGTCGGTGGAATACGCGTTTACAGAAAGACTTTAAAATCTCATTTAAGACCCGCTCCAGCACGAAGGGTTGTATAAAGTGACTGATTCAGTGTAAGCAGAGGCGTTGATAAGGATTATGGGGCCCTCCTCCCCCCCTGGAGAGGACTGTGGGGCCCCCCCCCATACTTTTTCCTCATTTGCATTTAACTAATCACTGATGTGCTGAATGCATGGAAGTCCTTTGGGTTTTCTGCCTCTTTGATCTTTTGATTAGCTGACAAAATCATTCTTTTAGTTATAGCTAAAGTAATATTTTAAACAAAAATTATAACTTTGTAAATGTGCATGTTAACTGATGACTCATGTAACATTATTCTATTAGAAAATAGAAGATTATTTTTTATGAATAAGGGTACAGAGAAACTTTATCATGCTTTATTTCTCTTTTTCTCAGTTTTATCAACCTCATGATGTTTTATAGTTGTCTGCCAAACTCTGCTGACATCTTTTAAAAAAAATATTAATTAGAATATAATTTATTCATATGTGCATTAGAGACAGATAGTTTTTTTTTCTAAGTGTGTCTCTTAAATTAAACAACTGAATAAAAATGCTAATGCTAATGCTGTTTCTTTGCACAATATGACCATTTGCACATTCTGCCATATTGCACATTTTGTCACTTACCATTGCAAT
>JBAJHX010000053.1:4388620-4405090 GCA_037176925.1 Amniataba percoides
TAATTTCGTTTCTAGCCCATGTTTTTCTACATGTGTTGAAATGACAATAAAGAATCCTTGAATCCTTGAATCCTTAATGATATCTTAGACCCAGGTATGTCTAACAAATTTTCCCTGTGCAGCACCTGCACTTAAACTAATAATACCAGCGTCAATATTGTCAGCATGGAAAGGGGAAATGTATAGTGCGATTTGTTGAACCATTCTGTCGCATCCCTGCTTATTTGTTTAATCTTTGTTGACTTCAGCTTCCTCACTACATTCAAAATGGGCTGTCCTGTTTCACCTACTGTTCATAGTATTTTATTTAATGCATCCAACGGTGCGATTTAGCTGCTTCTGCATTACCAAGAGGACAGCATTCATTTTAAAAAAAACTAAAGATGATACAAAAGATGTCTGTCTTCTACAGTTTGAAACTGTCTATCTTACTGATATCATAGTTTTCATGTGTAGTTATTACCTCACTGTATTTCAGCTAATCCAAGTCTGTTACATCTCAAAGTATCGTTGAAAATGACAGGTCCTCTTTAAGAGTGTCAGGCACCATTACAGGCCTATTTAGCAGCACCAAACTCCTCCGAGGCTCATATCAAATCTTTAAAAAGCCACTACTGACCTAGAATCTCCGAGGCAGATCGAGGCTGGGAGCTGAAAAGGCTGTAGTGAACTGACACCACTCCCGTGCTGTTGTTCCTCTATAACCCCTCCCCCCCAGGGACTGATTTTGTTACCCATACACACCTTCAGTCACCTCAGGGAACCAGAGCCAGGTCACCGGCTCCTGAATGAATAGAACCAACACAAAGCCGCAGTCAGCGTCCCAACCATGGTGTTTGCCTGCTTATATTCTGCTGCTATGTCATATGTGATGTCAGGACTGGAGGCTAAAGGTTATAACAACAGGTCTCCTGTTTGTCATCCATTGTCAAATCACTAAGTGCAAAGAAGCACCAGAACTTGTCCTCCAAGTTGATGCTTTGTTTTGGTCACTTTGTCAACCACGCGTCCTTGGTTGGAAACTAAACTTTGTCCATTATTGTCATCTCTTTGTTTCTTTGTTTTTGGTTTGTACTTTTAACTGATCATTTTAACTCCTTAAATTACATTAAACACCCGGAAATGTGATATGATTCTTGACTGAGACGGTGTTTGTGTCAGTCCTCTAACCCTCTAGATATGCAGCATTTTAGATACTGGTCACTCAAGTGACATCTGTAAAGAAATAGATTACAGTAAAACAGTCAGATAACACAGGCATGTCTTGCAGAGACATGTTTCATAGTTATGTCAGCATCTATTCACACCCAGCATGTTTGGAGTAATTTTTATTTCTTTCTAACAATCTACAGCAGTTAGTATTTAATTTTAGTTTGTGTTGGTAGGTGAGAATAATATGAACTCTGCTGTACACCAGCTAACCGCAAAGAGACCCTGTTGAAAGTGCTGTTGAAATCCAGATTTATGTTTCTCTGTCAGCATGTCCTGGTGGTCCTGCCATCACAGCATCTGCAGTAGAATCTGACTTATAGTTCAACATTTTAAACCACCACAGAAAATGGACATATGACTCTGTTCCATATATTTATTATACACCTGAAGTTTGTCTCTGCATATGTTGTAGCAGAGAGTAATGACGAGAAAGGTCAGCAATAAAGCTGGTCAGCTAGATGAGAAAAAATAGGTTCATGTAGTGTTGCCCGCTTCATGTTTTCTTCACAATCAGCAATCTCTACCAGCTTTGAAAATATGTAGCAGAAATATGAGCAGCACCAGTTGACTAATCACAGTTGCAGTAGTATTTCCATAGTCCTAACACATCATTTTTTCAGGGAGAATGTCGCAACTGAATTTTAAAATTGATCTGTAATCGACTTTTTTACAAAGCAAGTAACCCTCATTCTCCACTTTGAATTTCAAGATAATCCTCACAAATGTGTCGCCATGGGAACTGAGCTAAAATGAGACAAATGGGAACCAGCGTCCCCATCTGTAAAACCCAACACCTTGATGAAGCATTCACACCTGCACTCATTACTTCCTTTCCCGCCGCTTCCTCTCACTGTCTCGTCAATAACGCTGCTGCTAATGACGGTGTTCAGGCTCCTCTGAACTTCAGAGGACCCTTTGATGAGGGTGTATACCTTTTTAGTTAGTTAGATTGATTGATTTGTGTTTTAGACCCACAGAGTGTTTGCATGAACGGAAAAGAAATGATCTGACTGGTTTCCCATCCCTGATGAATTAGCTTTCTTCTGAATGGTGGTTGAGGATGTTTTTGCTGTTGGCAAATTCTTCATGAAACCACAACCATGAGAGAATGGCTCCATTAGAGTTGCGTAATTTCATCACTCGCCTTGTTGTGATTAAAGATGTTGCTGGGGGAAAAAAAACATCTAATGGATAAAATTAACATTGAGAAGAGGATGCATTGGAATAAATGGAAAAAAGTTTAAATTATGTAACCCAAAACTTTCACAGAAAAGTAAACCTAGTTTGACACATGGAGTGTAATAACATATCTTGTCAGTTTTAAAAGTCAAGTATGAGAGATTAACTCTCTAATGCTGAAGTATTTGACGTTGTTTGCTGCTTTCCCTTGGAGAGCCAGTAAAAGCAGACAAAGTCAAATAATGAATTAAGCCTGTATAGACAGGGAGTTAATCTGTGCTGCCAGAGCGGCTGTCTTGTACAGTTTCAAACTCACTGCATGATTTAAAACTTGTTTCAAACTGGGAATTTACCATGACAGCTGAGTCTGCACGAAAGGGAAGGTCATCTTGGACTGTCACTGTGCATTAACATGTAGTCTATGAGAATAAACTTCTGCTCCCGCAACCATCACAGTTTAAGGCTGCAAATAATTCAATTTGTCATCAGTTAATCTGCCAATAATTCCTTCAGTTAGTTTATTAATTATTTGGTCTTTGAAATGTCAAAAAAATGTTTTTAAAAATGCAAATCCAGAGCCAGAGGTGACTTCCACATTTGCAAGATTTGCAAGAGGTTTTGTCAGACCAAAACCTGAAAATATTAAGTTTACTATGGAAAAAGAGACACAGCAAATCCTCCCATTGGAAATGCTGGAACTTGAGAAAACATGTTTGCGTCATTTTTGAAAATGAAATTGCATAAACAGCTAATTGATGCCAAAAATTTCAGCAGATTTTCAACTATCTAACCAGTAAACAAACTCATCATCTCAGCTCTGTTGCGTTTATATGAAATCATCACAATTTACAGAGGAATCTAAAAAAATGATCTTGTTTTAGCTGCATAGTGTGTTTTTTCCGTTTGCCGTATCTCCAAAAATCAAGTATTTTAAGGTGCAGTGCTTTGTCTCTTCACTTTTAAGCTTTACATGTTGGTCCATGCAGGAAAATGTCATTTCCTTTTTATTTTATGTTGAAAATGTCCATTTACAAATGACTGTTTAGTTAGAAGATGGAACATGCCTCTTGTTGATACTTGAAATAGCTGCATTATGTGGCAATGATGTAAATAATGTTTCCCCATCCTGGCAAGATGTCTGTTTTTCCATCCTGAGCTTGTCTCACCTTGTTCAGCGACTCTTCTCCCTTTGTGTTGTATTGTCTGAGTATCTCTTTCTCTCAAACCTTGAACTTCCCACCTCTTCTTTTCCAAGTCATGGCATGCTCAGGGGGCTGTTAATAATACAAAATTTTATTGTGACATGCCTGAAAGGGAAAGTGATATCATCTACCTGTCAATGGCTGTAATCATTCACTTAACAGTCAAATCATCAGACAGATCTATGTTATTAGATTGTCTGCTCAGCGTAGATATCTCTGTGACTGGAGAGTTAATCCCCATACTGATTTTCACAATACACACACACTATCTTATATGTGGATGAGTATGTGTATATAGAGTGTAACACAAAAATATCCAGCTCAGAACAGCAAAATAACTGATATCCATGCTTATTTTGGTATTTAATCTTTTGAGTCATCACTGAATCAGAAAGATATTTTAGAAATGCATAAATCATGTAGTCAGTCACATGCCAGGGGGCAAAAGGGAGTAATCCAGTAGACAACGGACTACACTGCAAAAACAAACAGGTTTCAGTCACCATGCAAACAAGAGAAATATTGACCTACCTAATCCAACTGGAATGAGATGCAATATATCAGGTTAAAATGCCAAGCGGGACCAGACGTGATGACAGATGTTGGTGTTTGCTCTGGAAACTTTAAGTTAAGGAGCCAGGAAATAATGAACCAAGCCAAGCAAATTGGGAAAGCTTGGGGGGTGTAAGAGCTGCCAAGAAGTTTTTAACACTGATGATGATCCTTACGCATTACAAGAACAATATGTTGTATCCTTACAGTTCTACAGTCACATGTTTTGTTTGGTACCAGATGCATTAAAGGTCCTTTATATAAAAGCTTCTTTAAATATTGGTTGTGCAGTGTGTCAACAATATACCACTAGATCAAAGTTTTTTAACTCATTCGGATTTGGTTTAAATTTTGTTTCTGCTCTGTGTGGAACAAAACAGTCAGGATTTTGTTATTGTAAGTTTCCAGAGTGAGAAAATAAGCGATATCTTCCATGTTTTGGCATCCGCATTAAAATGAAACAGAGAATGAACCCATAATGTGAGATATGAGAGAAATTACCATGTGCATGTTTAGTAATGCTATGGTGTACATATTTAGATATATTATTTCTACTAAGTAAATAGTCTAGAGAGCTTTAAATGTGGATACCAGCTAACTGACATCTTTTTTTAAATCTGTGCTAGTTGGGTCATGATGCTGTGATCGAGCCGAGTCGTACTATAGATCTGATTGGGGCTGCCTTTGCAAATGTGATCAGATGTTTCACAGTTGTTTTTGAAGTAAATTTTGTTTTTTGCTGCAGTCGCTGTTGATCTGTGCATTTTGAGAAATCATGGTTGTTCGGTGTTTACAGAAACTCCTACCTAAAGAAACTAATGCACATTCATCAAACATTTGTCCATCAAAATGTCCTTGAGTGACACAAGATTAGCGTCTTACCTGCACTCTAAGTTTTTAATATGTTGAATTGTACCAGTTTTTTCTTGTTGGATGTCATGACAGCAGCAGAAACGAGAGCTGCTTTGCAGCACACTTCTCAGTTTGTTGCCCGCGGGCTGTTTTGGAAATTCAGTGCCATGTGCTCAGAAAGATCTGTAGTCGCCCCTGAGTTCATCCATGATGTCATTCCCAGTTTGGGGGCATTGTCATTCTTTCCTTCAGAATTGACTGATCTTTTAAGTGCTCAACTTTGCTGTCAGGTTTTTTCTCATAATAAGTGAGAGGCACTGCTGTCACTACAAGGCACAGAAAAATGTTACTTTACAAGGAAGCGTCTGTCAGAGGATGGTTTAGGCTTGATAGAGGATGTCCCCTTCATCACTCACCTTAATGCTCAGATGAGCTGGAAAACTGTGGTCGACCACAGCCCCCCTCTCCATCCCACCCCTTTTCTACAGCCTGAATGATAAGCTTAGAGTACACGGTTAAGTGTATTATTCCAGGATGTGAGAATCAACTTGAAACGTGCACATGATTAATTTTAGCTGCCCAAGTTCCTTTGTTTCTCTGCATTCAGAGCTAAATTTATCTGCATCTTCTGTCAGTGTGTTTATAACCATAGTTAAGTCCAGTCATTTTCATGCACGGATAATGAGTCTGACTCATGCTACTGTCACTGGGAGACTAAATCTAATTGTGTTTACAAGTTAAGGGGTTGCAATGCAAAACTGTACACAGACAGTTTATTCAAATGACATGATGTTTCTGTCTTTTATTGAGTGCTTAATAGATCATATTTAACAGTGCAAGATAGTGCTAACCATGCCCTCAAACACAGTTTACAGTCAACGCTTAAGTTGACTGTAAATCCAGGGAATAAGTTTCATCAACCAGTTTCAGTAAATTTCCCTTTATTTGTGTTTCCTAAATGTAAGAATCCACAGCTATTGATTGAACAAGACACAACAGATATCCAGCTGATACAAGTGCAATAGAAAATTGGCAATATATATATTTATTTTTTAACAGTTTTATTTGAGCTCCTCCTTTCCCAGTACACAAATCGGCAGCACGCAACTTCAGTCACTCACACAAATGAGAAATCCCTGAAAGTAAGATGCTGATCACTAATCCTGTCGTTATGATCTTCTGAGCAGAAGCCTTCTGTCCTCTCCCAGCAAAACAGGGAAAAGAGCTGGTGTGTTGACATAGTGGCATTACTGAAAAAGCAAGAACGAGGGATTAGATGTTTGAGAGAAGCCGGTTAACAATCTTGTCATTACAGTTATATTTTTCTAAAAGAAATAGCTAATATTTTCAAAAAGCAGTGTAAGGTGGTTGAAATAATCAAAGGCGGATGATCTGTTTGAGTCATATAGGAGGGATATTCTGTTCACAGCATGTTTGATAGAGTTGAATGGTGTTATGTATGTTTACTATAATTCGGCAGACTTGTAAAGAGGATATCATGGCAAACCACCATGTATTAAGACAACGATGCAGTCATCAGCAATTGCCTGCCAGTCTGGGTCCAGATGGGTTTTGTGAACACGGATGCATGTTTGGGGTAAGAGGTGATCATGTGGTGGATTACAAGAGTAGATGGGAGATTAGCCTCCTCCTTCCCCACAAAGCGTGTACATGTTTGTGCATTCGAGCTCCTGCAGGCAGTGAGGACACATTAATCCACTCAAGGTTATTTCACATTATTTCTTCTCTGGAAATCTGGAGTCATGTTGGCAATGACACTTGCAATGTGGCAAATAATAAAACAGTTTTTTCATTTTTGTGTAGCTGATCCTGAAGGTTTGATCATTTGATCATTATGTGTGTGTCCTGCCTGTGGCTTAATTGTCTAATGCCCTTCATCTCAAGGAGCTTTCAAATAAAGCAGTGGATTTCTTGGCTGCTGTTCATGTCCAATAAGGGCAAAGTGGGTATTTGAAGGCTGTTTCTGTTAAAGTAGACACACATCAGTAATGACCTCTTCTGAAACAGGGAGGAAAAGAAAAGACAAACTTATCTCATAAAACCTGCGGGTGCTTCATTTCATAATCAAATTTATTCAAATAAAGTAAGCCACCAGATGAGAGCTCTTCACCCAGTTAGGCTGATGACAACTTATCACTTATCCCTACAAAGTTAATATTTTCACTCTGTGTACCCTTTTATAGTCATTGCGGCCTGTGTTTTATTTCATTTACAGATGAAGATGATGTTGGTAGCTTGCCCAAGAATGTTCTTTATTTAAATGAAACTATACTGCACATTTAATTTTAGGTTTGTTTTGCTCTTAATGAAAAACATTCAACCTTAAACATAAAAGAGAGAGGATGCTTTAGTTTCTACAATATTAAAGAGTTCAAAGAGAACTTGAGAGGTCTCTTCTGTCTTATTTTCTTTATCAATTGAAGATTTAGTAATGCCAGTCATCTTTTATGTGACTACTTTTAGCTGATATAATGCCTGGGTTTACTTAATCAGATATAGTCAGTACATGTTGTCAGACTGTGTATGAAATCTAAAGTATTTGTAGTGTAGGTAAAATTAAAAGGTATGAGTGTTATGAGGCTGATTCTTGTGCCGCACAATGCTGAAATTTGTGTTTAAATCAAAGGCTTAAAAAGAAAGCCATCCCGAATGTTACAGAAAGATTAAATTTTACATAAAAACTTTCGCACACTGATGACTTGTCCCCTCTGCCTCTCTCCAAATACTGGGGGAAGCCTCTGCCCACTGCATCCATGAATTGGATGTGCAGTATAGAAAATGGCTTGATTAATAGATGGATGGGAGTTTAGGACAGCCACCGAGAGCGCCACACTGAGCCCGTCAGCTGCTTGCCTGGATGTCCCTTTGACTTTCTGGCTTTTTGTGTGCCTCCGTGTGTGCCTGTTAGTGCCTGACGTTGTAAGTCTGCATCTGACAAGGTGAACATATTCATCTTGTTCCCCTGTCAGGTCTGCGTGTTCATGCGCAGAAAGAGAAAAGGAGCGCTGAAGGAAGCGAGAGAGAGAGCTAGGCAGACTGGCACTCAAACTGCAGTGCGACACACACACACAAACACACACACACACACACTCTCTCTCTCTCACAATAAGAACCAGGGTGAAGGAGGTACAGCCGGCCGTGTGCCAGGGCTGCACAGCCATCCTCTGCAGGGAAGCTGTTAACAATTGTTGTTACTTGCCGTACTAGCCAGTGCACCTAATGCTCACTCTGAAAAGAAACGCAACAGACAGCCGTTGACAGCGCGTTACTGTCAGGACTGGGAGGTTGTTTTCAAGTCTGTTTCAATGCCTTCATCCAGAGTGACTTATAATTTAAGAATGGAATAAGCTTAGCGTTGCAGTGTGGACGTTTTTTATGCAAATCTGCATAGTTGAAACCATTTAAAAAATCTTCTTGTTAATGTTTTGCTGTGAGTGTGTCCAGATGATGGGGTTTTGGGGTTGATGGGGTTTTTGGCAAGCATGAGGCCACACTGTCTGTACCCTGATAAATAATCAAATATACTTAAATCCAGCCCTTCTGTAATGAGACATTCAAGGGGAAAATAAAATCTAATGAGCCAGAGAAACTCTCCTCCTATCGGTCTCTGCATGAACCGCAGCTGCTTCAATTAAGACATTGCCATTAATAATTTTTGCAAAAGAAAAAAAACAAAACTCCTCCAAGGCACTCTTGGTGTTGAATTTATTATGCAGCCATCTTGCAATGTGCTGCACTACGTCCTCATGAAAGCCGCAGCATGTCCGAAAAGCCCCACAGTTGTTTTCAGTTAATAAGATTCCTTTGATGGAACCACAAAATGAAAGCTTTTTTAAGTTATACTTAAAGGACCTGCTTTCCTTTCCATCGAGCCGCAGCCCACAAACCAACGGTGACATTGAAACAGTCACATGAAACTCTGCGGGAGTGTTCTTTGAGCTCTCGTCTTTAAATGAATCAAATGGGAAATATTCAATACTGGCTTTGTTTAGTAGACGCAGGGAAAAAGCAACCAGTCACTACCACCACCACCACTCGTTCAAAGCAGTGGGAGTGATGCTTCGCTTCCTCCAAACAGATTTTTCTCGACCCATTTAGGGACTAAAACTGTTCAGTCAAAAGCCTGCTCTCTAATCTTTGCCCGTAATTACAGGCCGTACCTCCCCTGTCATGTAATCTGCCATCACTCTATTGATTGTCCTCATTCGCAGGCAATGTGGGTCACTTTGCACGCCTCCCATTCAACTCAGATTTATTGATTGTTTTTAGGGGCTTTTGAATGAATTGTCAAAAGTTCAAGTTCTTACACCAGATAGGAAAGCCTCACACTGTTCTCCAATCTGCCCAGCAGATACATTTCATTAAATGCTTCTCCTGTAATGTCTTCTCCTTTATTTAGCTTTATTTAGTCGATTGTAGGTGTGACACATGTAGGTGTAATTTCGTTGAAATTGAGCATAAGCAGTCTTACAAACATGTTATGTGATGTTGCTCGTGCTCCCACTATTTGGAGTTGTTCTCAGGGGGCATATGGGACTGTTTGACAGGCAGGACAGAGACTGATGTTTCTCCACCGTCCAGGGGATGTTTCTAATTGGGTCATGGAGGCTGAGCTGGTTTCCTAGTTTTCTGAGTTGGGGCACAGGGGAGCTGGACTCTTTCTGACTGTCGAGGGAGCAAGTGCAACCTGCACCGGATGGGAGGCTGACTGACAGTATTATAGAAACAGTGTGACACTATATAATGAAAAAAAAAGCCATTTTCTCTTTCTTCCTGGCTCCCAAGCTTGTTCTGATCTGTTGTACATGGCTTGATTTTTTTTTTTTATTTTTTTTTATCATACTCTATCCTTGAATAAGCCCAAAGTTTTGTCTTGACTCTTCACAACTTGTTTATTGCCTTAAGTGCAAATTTAATGGTTGGTCCATTTTAATTTGACTTCAGTTCAACTTGTTTCAGCGCAAGTCAGAGAAATAAATCAACCTCAGCTCTTGCCTTGTTTCATAAAAAAGAATATCTTCTGTTCCTTCAAGTGGAAAAAAAGAAACACAATTTGAGATGAAATAACTGAGTTTGTTCACACTGCAGAGAACCAGATGACTCAGGTCCGCCATGAATGGAGCCTTTTAGAAGCGAGTGGGATGGCTTTCATTGTCTCACACACACACGATGCTGTGCCCACTCACCCCGACATTCCTGAGCCCCTCAATCGCCATCCCATTCAAACATTTGTACACACATACACAGTCGGAGCTCCCCAGCTGGTCGCCCCCCGACAACAATGCATGCTGTCACTAGACTCTGGAAAGTGACACAATTGTCCCTCAGCTGACTGGCATTTGTCTGGACAGTGTTGCATGATGCAGCATTGCTCTCTTATATCAGAAGAATTTCTGTGTAGACAGTCAGCATGGCATCTTTGCTGGGTGTCTACAGTCTAAATGTGCCATAATGCTCTAGATTTTTCTTTTAAAATGATACAGAACGTGTTATAATATGTTTCATCTGTCTGCTGAAGTCCTTTCATTATAGTTGTAAAGGTACCTTTCTAAGAGCATAGACATTAGAAGCTTTATGTCACTATAGTACAAACTATTACTATTACTACATACATACATTATTTATTTATGTATGTATGCTGGTTTAGGATGGAAGAATCTGAGGACTGATAACGTGCATGCTCCTGCCCCCTGTGCTGCCATTGCACAGCCTTTAGTAATAGTATTCACTATTCAGCTAAAACCATTAGCTGTTATTTGCATGAGAATAAGCGCCTGCTTTCCTTCTTTTTCTCATGTTTTTGAACACTGCATAGAGATTTTTTTTTCTTCAACTGGAATGAATCCACAGAGTACAACCTTAGGTGGTCTGGCCACCAGTTACATGTTTTGGTAATTTCCTATCCTCCATCTGCACTTGTCAGAGACGTCACTACTGAGCATGAAGTTTAATTGGCAGGGTTGGAAAAACGACCCCATAAATATAGTTTCAGCAGATGTTAACTAGTAAACCTGTCTGTTGAATTGTGACAGTGTCTGTTTTCACCTGCACTCATTCACTGCTTGAACATGTAAAATTTGAGGGGAGGGGAGGCCAAAATCAACTGTCCCTCCTTTTCTGCCTTTTATTGCCTTTTATTTTCTACTTTTTATCTCTTTTCTTGAGAAAGGAAAGATGAAAGAGCTTGTTAATTTTACAGCTACCACTCTAACAGCTCTAAATGCCGCTGAATTGAAAATCTAATTTGCTTTGGTATGAAAAAGTCTTGCAATTGATTAACTGAAATATTTTCCATAAAACTGTTTTGCTTTGAAATCGACTGATGCAACGCAGCAGCCATCCAACTTACCCAGATAATGAAATCATCTGCATCTGTTTCCTTTGTTTCTCTGTATACTTGGTGTGGGGTAAGTCTTTTATGGGCGAAGTCTTTAGGCACAGAAGAGGCTTTATGTGTCTTGATACCAGAGGCTGCAATAACAAGTAAGCAGAACAGAAGAATAATTGGGTAAGCAGTAAAAGAGTACTTAAACCACCGTGACCAAATCCATAAATAGCTCCACCTGCTGTCCAAAAACTCAAACCTCATTGGCAGAAAATCAGATGCTTCTCTCCTCCACTGTTGCTTGCTTTGCTTTGCATGGCTCACAGTTGAAACTGACTCGTGTGGTTAATTTCAGGTGGTCAACAGCACAGTTTGGCCCAGACAGTCTAATTTTGACCATGAACTTTATTGGTCATTCTTTTTTTTTGTTTTTGTTTTGTACCCCTGTTGGCATCCACTTTCTGTGTCTCCCTTTGTGTGAAATCTTTCTTTGGCTATCTATTACTGTGATTTATTTCAATAAAGGCGTAGAGTTAAAGAGAGAGCCTTTAGCAGTAGTGAGATAGAAGAACCCAAACAAAATACAAGCAGAACAAGCTCTTATTTTATGACTGCAGATAATATCAGGCTCACAGACACACAGCAATTTGCCTGCCTTTCTATTATAATTTTGTCTACTAATGCGTTCTCTTGCAAACTTGCTATCTAAATTTAGTACGTTAATATTTTTACTGCCATTTGAGTCATCAGTGAAGCTAAGCCACTGAAAAAAATCCATGTAATGTGCAGCTTTATATTAGTCTCAGATAGAGATGGAGACTGAAAACAAAATGTATTGAATTTCTTCGTTATCACTGTTTTGCTCCAAAAGACACTATTGTACTAGTTACAGACAGTTAATATACCAACCATTATGTCAGCATTGGCTTTCAATGGCTGACGGCTGGCTACAAGTCTGGCAACCAGTTTTAAACTAACTTTCAGTTGTCGATTGTTTGTAGCTCAGAGGCGACAGCCTGGCACTGCCACTGCCGGGGTGAAGGGTTCAGATTTCCACTGGGCCCAGCCATGCTGAAAAAACAAGCACTCACTGTATTGGAGGGGATAAAAGCATCCGCTAAATGGCACAAGTTTGACTTGTACAGTGGGAGTCCTGTTCTCTCCGGCTGCAACAGGTCAGCCCCGGTGTATTGACAGCAGCAGGCACAGGTCTCCTCGGGCCCCTACAGGCCTGGACCAACGCCAGTTCTGTAATTCAGGGAGGCTGTTGTGTGTTGTGTGTTGAATGTTGGCCACAATTTAATTGTGACAGGGCATTTAGCAATTCTGACTGATGTACAAACGTAATATACACAAACTGCGTGACCAAAGTAAGTCCTTATATGCTGTTTAAAAGGGCCCTTTTGGTTACTTGTTATTCTACAAATTGCCTACATTGATTGATTGATTGATTGATTGATTTGATTTGATTTACACAGACTAAAATCGTACCGGAACCTTTTCTGTAGCTTTGATGGATGAATTGATTCTCATGAAATTCCTCTGTCTCTCCCCCAACTTAAGTCTTGAAAATACTCTGCGTTTAGTTATGTCAAGGGATATCATGGACAAGAAAACAACAATTTGAGGGTTAGTAAACAACTAAAGCAACTTGAATTCAGCCAAAGCAAACCTGTTTTGTCTGATGTTGTGGAAATATTCAGCCTTGGAATTAATAGTATTAAACTGAGACTGTTTTTTAACCCGTTATAGTTAAATATACCAATTATAGTATACATTTGACATGATTATTTCTAGAAAGCTATGAGTTTATCAGCAAAATTAGCTTACTAAACATGGTCATGGAATTTTATGGGTTATTTTTTGTATTGTTTCCTTCATATTCATTTTTTAATTAAATGCAGTATAGCCAAGTAGAGGTCATGCTTAACCTTGAGATTCAAGTTGATCCAGTGGCTGTTGCAGACTGTCTGGCCGAAGTGTCATTGATCAAAACAAAAGCAGTTCAGTCACTGCAAGTCTCCCTTGTTAAGAGTGTCAACTAAATACCTACAATGGAATGGCTTATCTTACAGTACTGGTCTGTTGAGTGCTGTTATCCCCATCAGCTTGCTGGTAGCAGGGGATAAACTCTAATCCTGACTAATCTAGCCAGCTGCACCTCCCTCTTTTGGGAGGTGAGCATGACAAGTTCCCTGGGTGGTCCTAGTCCACCTTTAACATTATCAGTAAAGAGATATAGGTAGGTCATCTGTAGAGTATGTATTACCTTGACACTGTGACCTCTATCTTTGAATCCTTGTCATGGGTTTTCAGTCCAAGTATACATGCACTGACAAATAGTTCTCAGCCCCAAATTCTACATCCTGAAAACCAAGCCACATCATTATGCCATACAGATCAAGGACCTTTGGTCAGGTAGACCAGGTAGGTTTCAAATAAAGACCCTCTTTCATTCTCAAGGGAAGCTAAATTATATACTCCTGCAGAGGAGTGGGTTTTTTTAATTTTTTTTTTTATTGAAAAATGTGTCATGTTTACTTTCTCTTTCACTTTCTAGAACTACACTAATCCTGAGTTGAAGTGGGCAAGACAGGTTGACATATCACAAAAAACAACACAGAGAATACTCTAGAATACTCTATCACACATTGACAGCAGTAAGCAGATCAACAGGGGATTTCCTCTCTAAATTTGATCAGTCCTTGTGCAAAGTGTACGTTGCTGTGATTAAGATTACCAACTAAATGCAATCAGGTGCTAGCAGAATGATTCAATCAAAAGTTTTGTTTTTGTCTGATTGATCTAATCTCACACTGCAGGAAGCTCAAACATAATACCTCCAGTGATATTACATTTCTTATTTTTAAGCAAATTTACAAGATAATCTCTAAACTAAACTCCTTGGTCCCCCAGTGTGAAGGCCAATACATTCAGAAAGGTTTTAAAATTAATATTCGTCTTCACATTGTATACTGAGTCAGCTGTAGACTGTTAATGTTCTCAGTAATATAATCAGTTATTCAAACAGCCACTAAGCAACTTATGCAATGCATGCAAAGCCTAAGCTTCAGGCATTGAACGTTCTCAGATTTTAGGCGTTGTGAAACTTTTCAGACTTCACAAACTTACTCAACGAAATTCTCTTTTCAAAGCTTAATTCCAACACTAATGTTAATCCCACCGCCCGACCTGATCAGTCATAGGTTCATCTCAGATTTCCATGTAGTATTTGCGAGTGTATAGGCCAGTGCATGTAGGCGTTGAGTAATATGAATGAGTGCTACTATGTTTAAGAGTGAAGGCTATTAGTTTACAAGATCCTACATTGGAAATCCGAGCTTGATCTAATAACTAAATTCCTCTTAAAATCTGCTTAAAGAAGTATTTAATTTTATCGCATTTGAACATTTTTAGGGTTTAGCTAACAGTCACTCAGAGCTGTGTCCTTTGGTCTTGTTTTTTTTCTCATTTGTCACATGGATTATTACAGCACATAGCCCTTAGTCTCTGTATAGTTGTGTTAATTCCCCGGTGTTTTTTGTCCCTTTGTCCACGGTTATTTAGCTGTCTTTCACTCCCAGAATATTATAGAATGATACATAAGTGCTTAGTTTGCAGCTCGAAGAAACAGTGTTGTGGGGAAAACTAATTTTTTACGAAGAGTAGCTTTTGTAACCCCATATTTATTTTTCCATCATTCAGCGCAGTTATTCATTCAAACAAATAGCAAACTGGCCGTCACTTGTGTGCGTGTGTCTTGATGTGGCTCACCTTTCTTTCTCAGTGAAAATGCGTGATATTTTTCTTTTCTTTTTTTTTTGATAAATTATTGAAGGTTCTGGTACATGCACCTACACAAACAAACAACATATGTACATCTTTGCCAAGTAGATGACTCAGATATCTTAGTAAGGCTGCACTTTTATGTTATGTTTACCACACTCTTATTTTCCAAAACTATGAACTATAGTAGTATTGACACACAGGCATGAATAATATTTAGATACTCATATCTGTACATCACAGCTGTACATTTATTGTTGTACAATCTGTAGCTGAAATGATTTGTTGATTGAATAGTTAGTCAATTGACAATTACTCAGGAGCGTTTGAAATATGATGTGAAAATTAGCTGTTTTTTGTACTCCTCCATAAATAATATGAATACCTTTTTTAGGTTTTTGACTATAGGCCAGACCTTCAAAGTATTTTCCCTGAAATTAATCATACGAGTAATACACTTTTTTCAGTTTGGAAGGGCTGAGCATTTGATATGTGATGGGGTAACCTCGACTGTTTATCTCAGCTTGGCATGCTCAGTCAGTATCTAATCAATAACTGGGTAATTGACCCGTGTGGTGGGGCTGGTCAGCCAATACATTCAGTGGCTATGATCCCCTAACGAGAGATTTGAGATTTGTTGACAGTCAGAGCTACATATGTTGAAATAAACAGTTTTTGAGCCTAAATTATATCCATATGTACCACATTGACCAAGCTTACTTATATTACATCTACAGAATTTTACAATAAGGAACAAACTTCAGAATTGTGCAAACCTTTAGTGTATTTGGGTGATTGTGAGAGGGTCAGTGAGATTGTGATCTTCACGACCTCCGCGACTGAAACAAATGTGGAGAGTAAAGTCTGTTTTGTTGTCCTTGGAAGATGCTGTGTCGATCCTGGGATTCGTTCTTAAAATCCCTGAGCCCCTGGGGAGAGGCACAATGGCAGGATTTCTGTGCATTTGGGGTAAGGAAAGCCTGGCTCTGGTTCTTCCTTTTCCTAATGGGAGCTCAGCGCTAACTTGGACTGACAGACGCCCCTGTTCTCAGGGGTGACAGAGGGGCTTACCCTTGGGAAACTGTTGGTTACCTAGGATTGCATTACCTTTCACTTACGCATTCGAGTCCTCAACATGGGATGGAGGAGCTATTTTCCAAGATTTAAATTCATTAAGGCTTTGTATAAAATGACCACTCTTCCTGTTGCATCCCCCAGCAATGGCTTCAATCCAGGAGGAACCCATTTTCAACTACACACCTTTTAGATAGATAGATAGATAGATAGATAGATAGATAGATAGATAGATAGATAGATACTTTATTGATCTCCATGAGAAAT
>JBAJHX010000053.1:4407267-4438552 GCA_037176925.1 Amniataba percoides
GGGGTAATGACTAAATTGAAGAGGTGGCATTTGTGCCACTGAGGGGAGATAAGGGTGCCCTGGAGTGTGTATAGAGTAGAAGAGTTTGAAGGTTCATTCCTCCTCACACGCATCACTTAAAGCCAGTGCGGGGCGACACAATGAAAGCCCTGTGTGTCTCTGGTCATCTAAAGGGACATTGTTGGCAAGATCAGACTGTTTCTTCAACCTAATTTCTTTTCTCAGCAGCTTTTAGCTGGTGGCAGGTCAGTTCTGCCAGATGGTTATCAAAACTTTCAAGGCCCTGTCTGTAATTTAGATGTAAATTATACAAACTACTCAGTCCATCAAAAGTACATAAATTACATTTATCGCACTGGCACAGTTAGACACCAATTGAATCTCAAGTTTAATTTAGTGATGGTTGTAAACAGCATTTGCAGTTAGAAAATATAACCGTAACCCTAGAAATGAAAGATGAAGATCATATTTGACAATGATGTACAGCTCTGTTTCTCTTAATATATTTACATTTGAGCCAGAGCAGATTTGCACATTAGTGGCATCAAATGGCATCAGTTGAACCTTTGATGCTGTGAGCCTGTGTTTTTCCACAGAAGCTCTATAGTACAGTTGGGGAAATATCTTTCAACATGAATTTACAGATATCATCTTACCACACACAGCACACCCATTCATATCATCCTGGTCAACATGTTCGTGCATACTGAAGGAAACTAGAGTGCTTTATCTTGATGCCGTTTTAAGGATTTTCAACACTAGTATTTTGGTCCAATATTTAAAACCATAACTTTTCAAAAGTGACCTTACCTCATCCCTGGATTAGAGTGTAACTGCAGCCATGTTTTATTGTAAATTTTAAGTTCTAGTTTCACACTAAATTGAGTGAACTGACTTTATAGCTCTGGAGTTATCATGGCAGCAAACATGTCATGTTTTATTGCAACAATTGCAAGGTAAAAGTTCAACATTCACATTACTCCACCAGGAGTATGCACTTACATGGCTAACGTAGCGCCTTGTTGGATAACTTTGCTCCATTTAAATGAATGAGTGGGCTGCACTTCTTTTTACTCATTGTCATTGTAGATATCTGTAGGTTGTTGTGGAGTACTGAATCACATATACCATTGTGTATATTGTCTCAGCTTTGGTTGTAATTACTTTTATGGATTTAGTTTTGACAATTTTCATGCCTTCTGTATACGTGCATCCTTTTTTGGATCCATTATTGTATTGGCTTACAGATAAAAATTAAGTGACTGCATCAGTTCCAACCACTCTCCTTATACACACACTCTCCTGCAGATTTATGAAATTGTAAATGGCTTGGCAGAGAAGTCACAGCTGTCAGCATCACCTTGCACCTAAAACAGGATGAAGTAATCAACGTCAACCTGATTCTCACCCTGCACCTTATTTCACTTGTGACCTTAGTCAGAATTTCCCTTGTCCTTTTTCTTTTTTTAGCAGAGGTCCCCTTCCCTCTCCTTTATCCCCGACAACTGCCAAGCCATCTTCACGCCAAATACTCTTTCCTTTCCCCTCATGTGGGCTCAAGGCCCCAGCAAGCCTGGAGGAGAATGGTGGGAGGGAAAGGGGATGGAAGCGAGTAGCGCCAATGGGGGCCAGGAGTGGGGTTAATCCGCAACCCAAACATTGTTCCATCATCTAATCAGGGTGGAAATGGGACGGACTGGCTGGAATACTAACATTTAGCTCAGGGCTAGGCCATTTTAGTCGCAGGAAATTTGGCTTGTTTAATCAGAGGGGGCTTATCAAGAGTTGAGGGGAATGGGAGGCATAAAGGAGGGAACCAGGCGTCGGAATTCAGACTGTGTAAGCTCTTAGGAAAACAAGTTTGGAAGCAAGCTGTCTCCTCTGCATTCAAATCATAAACCTCCAGGCCTGTATGCTCCACAGTCATAGACTAAGGCTTGTGTCTATTTGCATTTTATTTTTGAACTTGAGGTTTTAAAATTTTGTCAAAAATTTTTTTTGCTCTACTCTGGTGCTTCCGGCAGCTCGACCTACTATTTACAACAGCATGGACCAGAGTAGAGATGGCACTGTGTGGCATGTGAATGGCTGCAGTGTGTGAGTGTGTGGTGTACTTACTCAGCTGTTTTAGCCCCTCTGAGTAACAATCACTGCTGCAGTATGATAGACTCAGTTGAGAAGATGTCCTCTTATGGTGCTGGTTAAGTTTGAAATAGTTTCATTTCAGCAGCATGTTATAAATCTAAATATATTTGGTTCGTCTCCTTGTTCACTTTTTTAAAGAAAAAACACTAAAAAAGTTGAATTTGTCCCTTTTATCTATTTTTTTTTCTAAATATAGTTCATTTGAGCAGATAATTCATCTCATCCAATAGTCAAGAACATCTTCTGCAGTATGTAATTATCATATTTGGCAGAAGAAGAAACCTGTCTGTGAACACAAGGGCTGGACCAGAAGAGCCCAGAGGATGAACTGGGTCAGAGCTGTTAATCACTGCAGGAGGGTGGCAGCGTTTTTCATGTGGGAGATGAATGTCTCCAGTGTGTGACAACACAGAGGCATTCAGTGTTTTTATAAGTGTTATTTAGTCGATCAAAGTTCTACTTACCATAAGATTTGTTTATGCTTGTAAGTTCCATCAGTTTCAAGTTTGCCTTAGCAATGTAGAAAGCTGTTCTTCAATGTTTTTCAGTCGTTGTTCAGTCCAAAAATCCTCATGGTACCCTAGTTATTGATCGTAAAATGAAAAATTGATCACTTTCTTGTTGTCTAGGAGTTATGGAGGAATCAACCTCTGCTCCTGTTCTTCTAGGGTCAACTTGTCTTTTGTATGAACTGATATATTTCCTATTGTTTTAGCACTGAATATATTAGTATTTTCTTAAATGTAAGGATGTTCAACAGGAGAATGTGAAGTAAAAAAAATATATATACAGCTCGACATGAAACGACTCCGGTTCATTCTGGAAATATTTGAAAGTTGACCTTCTTGTTTAGTTCCGAGGTTCCTCAGACGATGAGTTCATGTGAACGATGGCGTAAGGCCATTCAGCTTTTCATCTTTCATGTGAAAGGAAGTGCAGAACAAGAACTGCTTCCGTAGCCAAACCTAGAAATCTAACAAGGGTCAAAGGCTGTTCTGAAATCCATTGAGAACCAGTGAAACATAACAAAGAACAAACACTTTGTCCTGGCTGGAGCCCCAAAGGACCTCTGGTATTTTATACATTGCATTACGTAATATGACCATTGAAATCCAGTTATGTCAACTGTTCCATCCTGTGCTATTTAAAAAACGTAACTCTTATAATGATCTTGACACATGGCATTGCTGTGCTTGCAGTCTTTTCTCTTCAGTAAAATCTTGACGCTGAAAGCTTTTCACACCAGAAAAGCAGAATTTTGACTGTTTAGTCTGCTGCCCAAATGAAATCTGTAGAGGCTGCCAGTATTTTTACATGTAATGTGGTAGTATTTTGTTAAAATGAGACTCACTGTACCTTTTTTAAGCTTGTACTTGGCAGGTAATACAGCTGAAGTTGGGTGTTGAATTTGTAACTTTCCATCGACCGTGACAGTGAAAGCATTTTTGACAACAGTGCTCCTCGCATGGTTCCCAGTTGACATCATGTGTTTAACTACTCTTGACATCCACTGACACGATGTATTTACAGTTTGACTGATGCTGGAAAAGGTAGGAATGCATCTGATGAGGACCTCTTTTTTTTTAAAAAAAGAGATTCACAGCATACTTGCATGACATGTATCACTGGCAAATTAGCAGTCGCTTGTTCTGTTCTGTTATGGTAAATTCCTTGACTGAGAAAGCAAACAAAAGAACAAAGGGTGAAAGGAAGCATAGCTATAATTTGACCTTTGAAGTTCTGTCTAATTGAAACATTGTTCATATTTATGTGTCACGTGGCTCTCTTCTGCCTTCACAAGTGTTTGCTGCATTGCTGTGTTGAAGTGTGGCATAAAAGCTGAGCTGAGGCTGGAAATCTTCTCACTCTCCCGAGTTCTTCTCTTGTCTTTAGGAATTACTGTCACTGAGTGTGTAGTTAAATATGACAGCTCCTGCGTGTGTGTGTGTGTGTGCACACGTGTCTGTTTGCAACTTGGTGCACGGTGTGCACATTTCCTCGTAATCATGAGCAGGTGACAGACTGTTTTGCTTGCAGGCATGTTTGTCTGCAGGTTTCGATAAGAAGAAGTGGTTGGTATTAAACTGGATACAAAAGCGAAATGTTATCTTCATCAGTGTAATGACGGCACCAGAACCCAGCTCCTCAAGAACAAAACATGGATTGTATCAGCGATGAAGACTAACTTAACCACAGACAGGAGGTAGCCTAAACTCAAGTACAGTACACTTAAAAAAAAAAAAAAAAAAAAAACTTTCAAAGATACAACATCAAGGCAGCTTTCAACTTCAAGGATGCCAGACCTCATGTTATGTTTGGGCTTTGAGTGAGAGTCGCTTTTTGTTCACTGAAAAGAAAAATCTTCCAGGGCATGTTGTTGGTGTTAGCTTCTATTTTACAGTGCTCGAAGTTAAATGCTCATTGAGTGTTTACATTTTAAATGTGTCTACAGTAAAGCAGAATCTACATTAAAATCTGATTTAGATGTTTAGCAAGACTATTTATTGCAATCATGACAAGACAAACACTGTTTTCCATCAATGACCATCAAATGTTTAGATGGTTTATAAAGTGACATAAACAGCACAGAGACTTAAACTTTGAGGTAACATGAACAAAAACACGTCGACAGAAAGATGTCATATTAGGCTGCATGATGATAAGCAGCATCTGCTGCCTTAAAAGAGGCCCGGTAACCAGCACTCTTTGATATGTGGGTTTCAAAGCAACATGAGACAGACCAGCTCAAAGGGATTACATCATCTGGTGGGTATCACTGCAGAATAATCACGTGTGCTGTGGGGAAGAGCCTTGAAATCATGGTGACATATCAAATACCAGCTACACTGTCTGAAGTTTGTTGTTTTTTTTTTGTTTGTTTTTTTTTTAAGAATATCATGTCTACCATCATTATTTTGTCTATCCTCTGCCCATATTTTAGTTTTGGTTTCATTTTATTTTGATCATATATCAACTCCCGTGCTGAAATAGTGGCATGATTTTCATCTCTTAAAGAAAAGTCTCTTATGATACATTGAAGTTTAGACAAGTCAACCACGTGTGGCCCAAACTTCCAGGTGGCCTCCAGATTTACAGCATGAACACAAGCAGCAGACGGACATTCATTCAGAGCTCATCTTGACAGACAGTGGGCCGGTCTCCAGAGACGAAGGTGTGACATCGAAAACAGGTCCGCCACGGGGAAACGTGCTGCCGCCGGCTGGTGTAGCTGACAGATCAGTGGTCTCTGGGGTGCTGTTATTTTGCTGTGTCTAATTCACCATGTGACTGAAGGTGATTTTTAATTATTTCAAATGTTTTTTTTGTTACACTGAGTCTGCTGGTGGTTTTCTTGGCTTATTGGGATTGTGTTTAAATGTTTATTTGGCTCATATCTGTTCTGCTATACTTAATCTTATTGTTAATAATGGGTTAATTTAAACAATATATAGAGCCTTCATGTTAGCTCACAAAGCGAAGTGTCTGTTTTTCATAAAGTTGTCCATACGCCAAAGGATACTTGTGGCTTTTATAATTTAGGCAATTCTCTGAGGACATCCCTTATGTAGTCTGTAAGATGGATTACTTTTTACTGACACTGTCCTGTAACCTGAGAGTAATATTTATGTGCCCAGTAGTAAGAGAAAATCTGAACTACCAGCCTTTCATAATGACAGTATAAGCTGCTCTCACTGAGTGTCAGCTGACAGCTACAGTCCAACATGTAAATGTAAAAGTAGCCTCTGATCAGATGAAAGCAGTTTGTCTTGCTGAGTAGGAGCAATAGATGAGTAATCAGGGGTTGCGTAAGGTTACCCACGCCAGATGACTCTCACAGGATCCACCGTGTGCTTGGGAACATTTGTGCTTTTCTGACTAAAATCTGACAACAGGAGCGGCAGCAGAAAGTGTGAGTTTGCCTTACAAATACATGACAAGCAGTGAGTTTGATGGGGGCGTCGGCCTGTTTCCCTCCTCTCATTATTTAAAATGTGAGATAACGGAGACCTCAGTATGCTGTAAGCTGTTGTAAAACGTGTTGACAGTGTAAACTCTGACCAACGACACTGTAGTGTTCACTTAAAATGTTGTTTCTGCAAACATTACGAGATTTCTTAGTCCCCTGAACTCCTGTTTAACTGACCTGGCTCGGAGGGATTTTTCTCCACGTTGGGGCAGCACACTTATTTATGTCTTCCTCTCTCCTTTATTGTGCTCTCCATGACTACAAATCAACATAATTCACTGCTGCTGCCTACAGCGTGTGGTTGGCACATGTGAATGGTAAATTTGCGGTGATCCAATACAAAGCTCTTGCATGATGTTCTCCCCTGCTCTCAACATTTCTCATCTTGTCCTTCCGTCAGACAGCGATGTGATAACTTTGTAGCTGATTGCTCCCGCGTTAATGTTTGGTCCTTTTATTATGACAGAGGTCATTTTTCTCGTTCTTCGGGGTGGTCTAAACTCGGTCATCTATCACGGCAGACAAGGCCTAAATAGCTTGCTGTCGTCAAATCAGATTATAAATATTCTCTTCGGATGCTGTGGTCTGACTCCGGGATTGGACTGTTGCGGTCCAGTGCTGATTCCACTGTATAATACCACGCCAATTATGCTCTATTAACTGTCATTACCTGCGATGATCCCTGTTTCATAATACTCTCTTGTTCTTTGTATCTTTGCTGCGGTTCCAGGCTCGGCTCGGTTGATTTAAAACTTCAGCCGCTTCCTCGGCAGAGAAGTCTGTCTGAACTCCCGCCAAAAAGGGGGGAAAAAAAGCTGTTTGCTGTCGGTGTGCTGTAAACACATGCTGACATCAAATGTCTGCGCTGATGTGTTTGGCAGCTTTTCATATGCGTGGCCCAATGATAGCCCATGAATCTTTGTGTTTGTCAGTTAATAAAATCTCACCAGTCAGAGTTCACTTGTCTTTTGGCTCCAGACTGTGTGAATGTGCTCGTCTCACCGTCCCTCTGGCTCTCACCCCACTACATACTTGTCTGTATCTCCTGGCGTCCCTGTCTCCGGATCGGTTCCGACATGGCGAGTGCTCGGATCTGCAACTGATTGAGGTGGTTTAGTGGTGATCTGCCATGTGGGCTTGAGATGCATGATCCAATATTAGGCCAAATCTTATAAAACCTCCACCAATTCAGGGAAACCTCATGATGCATGCTAAAATTAGGCAACAAGGAAAAAAAGATATTCTGTTTTCCAGACCCACATTGGCCCCAGATGGCTCTTGCAGCTCTGTAACAGCATACTGCATCTCACCTTTGTAGAGCATCGATTATTGCACATATCTAATGATGTATGGTCTTTTGTTCCATTTTATATCTCATATTTTTGTCCAGATGTTGCTTGATTTTCTGTTGATCCCCAGTGTTTAAACACTACTTCAGTAAAATGGAAAATATATCTTATGTAGGGCTACATCAAGTTATTCCTCTCATCACTGATAGATCACTTGTTATGTAAAATGTAGAAAATAGTGAATACTTAGTCACATTTTCCCAGAGCAAAAGGCAAGGCCTTCAAACAGATTATTTTTCACGAACAGCAATCCAAAACCCAAACATAGTCAGTTTACAGAGATGTAATATGGACAAGAGCAGCAAATCCTCACATTTCAGAAGCTGGAAACGTAGACTGTTTGGGATTTTTGTTTGAAAAACAACTTTGACAATGAATCAATGAAAGAGCTGAAAGTTTCTATCTGTCTTATTAACTTACATAATTTCAGCTTCAATTTTATGTGGTGATTCATTTGAAAATTGATTTTATTTGTGCTCAAACATCTACTATATTCCTCTTTCATTGTAATTATATACCTCTACGACACAGACTAGTTTAAATACTATCTCAGATCTACCCCGTCCCCCTTTCAGTCCATCCGCCAACATGCCAACACGCCGAGCTCACAGCAGACTGTCCTTAATCACAATAGGGGATCCCCACAGTGGTGGCAGTGGTGGCAGCTTGTGAAAAGGTCAGGATGATTGACTGTGGGCAGATGCCGCTCCTGACCTTTGGCTGAACTTGTTGAAGCACCATGAGTTGAAGGGACCCCCAGACAGAAAACGCCCATCCCTCCCCCTCATATGAGAAGTCAGATGTTACCAATTTCAATACTGTTGTTTGTCTTTTGGATTTTTTTTCTATCAAATCCTATTTCTCTTGAAGCCAAAAGCAAGATTTTTATCTTTTTTATGATGATAAAAACTTGGCGGTTGACTCTGTGTCTGTGTGCCAGAGTCATGTTTAGCTTTGTCATGAAACAGATGATTTAGGCTCTCCAATCCTGAACAAATTGAGCAGTGTTATTGTTCAGTTTCTCATTTGAAGATCATGGATCAGCGGTGTTGTCTCAGGTTTGTATTAATGAATGACCGGTTTCCACGCTGTTGTTTCTGCACCGTTAACCTGAAGCATTTACAAATTAAAGCTCTCTTGCCAAGTTGAATTAACGAGATTATTGGCTGAGGCCCAGAAGACGTGTTTACATGTGTTCTTGAACTTGGGCACATGGCGTCAGATTCAGTGTTCAGGATTATGCAACACACTTAAGGAAACATCCTGTGAAGCAGAGCGCTTTTGACTACAAAGCGGGCGTGTGACTGTAAAGCGAGGCGTACGGGTTGGGAGTGCACGTCTGTTTATGTTCACCAGCCCTTGAGCTAACAGCTGTCAACTCTTTAACAGGCCGATCGCGCTCCGCCTCAGGGCCTTGAAGGTAAGCAGTGTTTTACTTCCCCCAGTCACGGAAACCAGCCTGTCTCAAAGCCTGAATTATTGGTTGTTAATTTAGGACAGGTAGCCTCTGAGATTACTGCCGCGCCGCAACGGATCTGTTTTCATTGGATGGCCCTCAGGGTGGAAAGATTGCAGTAAGCTACTTCAAACAGGAAGGTGTTACTGTGCTGGACTCGAGTTTGAGTTAAAGATAATAAAATCTTCAATCTTGAGTGGTGTTTGATAGAAAGTTCTTGGCTGTTGTATTGACTCAGTGTACAGTACCAATCTGAATACTAAAAATTGCATTCTTCCTTTTTTTTTTTTTGGCAATACTATTTTATTAAATTGCCTTTGAGTTGCGGTCCACTGGCGGACATGATTTGACTATAGAGGAGTCTTCTCTCATCACATTGATGTTTTATCTCTCAGAACATGAAAGCAGTGTCTCCTGGGAGTTTTCATGGTAAGACTTCATTGGCTTTTCTAGTTTATAATTCATCAAAGGCAAAAAAAATAAAATGGATTCACAAACTACTCCCCCCTCAGGGAAACAGGATTTTGGCAAAAGCAAAGTTTGCCTCTGCGAAGTTCATTCATGCGTTTCTAAACCAACAGAGACTTCCTTTCTTTGCGGATACCGAAGTGATAGTGATGACCGCTTTGGACGAGAATCCATGAGTGTGATTTTGGTTTGGACATGAAGGCTTTCCAAGGGGAAGGAAGTGAAAAGGAGGAAAAAAAGCCAGCCGGCATCTTTTTGATTGTTTGCGAAACAATGCAGGCAGCATTCCACCGAAAACAACAGAGGCGACACATTCCTCTTTTTAATTGAGCCCTCGCATGACCCTGCAGCGGTTTGAAAACACTGTTGAGATGCAGAAGTTTCCAGCATTTTTAGGATGAATCTCTCCATTGAGGGTGTTTGACTTCATTTGAAAAATGTGCTACAGTATACACATACCTGTTCTGTAAATCCCTGTGTAAGTCAGAAACCCAAGGGAGAGGCGTCTGTATTTCATAGTTTTTGGTTTCATGAAGATGTGTCCTAGTTTATTATTATAAAGTTTATAATTCTACAGAACACCTTTAGGTTTGTGGAGAAGATCTTATTTCAATACAGCCAATCAAATCCTGTATAAAACAGCACTGTTGGCTTTCTATAGGTAGCATAGCTTTTCAGATCAAACAAACCTTTGTCGGAGAAAAGTGCTCTGCTGATATCCGATTATTGCAGGCTGGATATCTTATTCAGCTTCAACACATTAAACAGCATGTAAACATACCTTCTAATGTAACTTCACTGTCATACAGTAATGCATTATACATTAAAAAAAGTTGAAATTATTATTTTTTTTTACCCCCAAAGCAGGTGAGTTAATGTGATTTCGGTGAGACTTAACCTTTTAATTCCACAACCTTATTACATTAGGTGAGACTGCTTTCTGTTTTTGTGATCAGAAAATAGTAATATATCAAATCTGGGTGGTCTTCTTTAGGTATTTTATTACTTCCTTTACTTGATCTGATGCAGGTGGGGTTTCTGATTTACTGTTTGATGGCCACTTCGAATGATGTTATGTTTTTCTCTGCACCATCCCCTTAACCTACAATAAAAACTGCTCAGTTACATGCTAAAGGAATATGCCACTTTTATAGCAATGTTACTGTAGCTGTGTTTTTTATTAGTCAAGAAGGTAATGCTCTCAACCAAGATGCAAAGCCCACCTGCTAATCGGCCTCCTAATGATAAGGTAACAGCAAGCGTTGCAGAGTCTGGACAGTATTTTAGTCTGTTATAGCCAGAGCATGTGTTACCCTTCACCACAACATTTCTTAATATAAAAACATTCATTCTGTGTCATACATTGCCCAAGTGTGCGTTGTCTCAAACACAAGTGCTCCCTTGAGTCAGTCAGGAGTTTCATGTGCTGCTCAGCTTAGGATGACACTGGACACTGGTTAGGAGACACAGATGTCCATGAATCAAGATCCCCAGCAGCTCCGCAGTCACTGCCAAACTGAGCAGCAGCATGATGAGAAAAACTGAGTCCTTGCTGGTTTTTAAACTGCTCAGAACTGGTCATAGCCAGAAGAGAAATGTGTAATTTATGTTAATGTGCACGAACCCCTAAAGGACAGAATATTAATTGACCTAACCTTCAACACACTGTTTTCCACCTGGAGGTTTAGACTCATCAGAGACCCAGAAAAATGATTCAGGGATTAATTGAAGTGGGGAAAAAAGTTTTAAATGTTTCAAATACCACCTGTAGGGAATTTGCGCACCTCATTTATCATAAGTGCATTTTCCATAAGTGTTTCACTCTCATAAAAGTAACAGTAAGTCAGATTTTTTTAGCCCTTTTGTCCTTTCCTGCACTTGCTGTCCTCAAACTGTAAATGAATCTCGGTAAAGGTGGTGACACGGTAATCTCTCCCTGTGAAGGTGGTGTGACACTTTAATCTCCCTGTGCTGTGGTACTCATTGACAAGGTTAGAGAAGAGCTGGCCTACTTATTAGAGGGACTGAAGCGAAAGCACACAGGTTCAGTTCCTCCAGTGTATTTCTTTTTTTAAGCATGAATCCAAAACATTATCATATTTACAGTATGTAAATGACTGAATGTTACTTGGCTAAGCAGTACAAGGTGATCCATCTTTAGTGAGCATAACGTTAACATTCATGTGACACATTTATTGAGGAGCTCCTAAATCAAGGTCATCTACTTGGCTGCAGATTTTTTTTAAGCTGCAGATATAAAAGTATCTAGGCCACTGAATCTTAACTGAGATCAGACCATGAAATGTTACTGTCTCGTGAACAAAACCAGGGACTGCTCTACTGTAGTTTGGTATCGCTGTGCAAGACCTGGGAATGTTATTCCCTCCCATACAAGACCACAGAATATTATTCATTGACGAGTCGTGGGATCTGCTGTCGTTTAGTTGCACACAAAAGACTGAACTCTTTGTTTTCCAAACATGTATCAGAAGTGGATCTGGAGAAAGTATTAATATCATTAAGCTAAACCTCAGTGGGAGGGTGGGCCAAAGACGTTTTTCTGGCCAAGTAACTTTAGCCTAAAGGCCAGTGGAAAAGGCAGGCCCTCTCTTTTAACTGAGGAAATACAGCACAGCAACATTCAGACTGTGTTTGTTTCTGAGCTTCCACCAGCTCGACTGTCCTGTAGCTGTTTAAATGAAATGTTTGGGACTTTGGGAACATGCTAATTCACTTCTTTGCCTAAAGTTAAAGGAGAAGATTGATTCCACTTTATCAGGACTGTGAATGTGAAATTTAGATCAGCATGAGGACTGGAAAAAGGGAAATCATTTAGTATGAGGTGCCCCCGTGCTACCAAAAATTGTTGTTTGATTGATTTAAATATAACATGTTACCTGGTGAGCTTAGCTGGTCTGAATAGTTTGTGACTTCCGTTTTTAAAATTGGAGTTAGCTAGCCTATTGAACCCCAGAGGTCATGACTCCATCATCAGGAATAAATGAAAAAAACTAAATGATGGACTGCTTTTGTTATTTTAGTCCTCTTTGCCATTGAAGTTTCCCTTTTCACCAGCTTTGCCCAGTGATGGTTGATTTGACAAATACCATGACTTCTCCCTCTTTGAACTGTAATTGCAGAAAACTATATGCCTTTACAGTGAGGCAGACTATTAGGCCTCACACTTGGGCCTCACTCATCACTTCTGTGCTGTCAACACCAGCCACACGGCGCATCGTTCACAAGTGCTGCCGCAGCGGGGAACAGTGGCAGTGAATAACTAAATGTCAGCATATAGAGAAAATCTGCGCTACTTTCTTTTCTCTGTCCTGTCTTTATCTGCCGCGCTGTCTGTCTAACGCCTGAGCACCAAACACGATGTCTCGCTGCCCCCCAGCAGTAGAAATGATCGGCCTACTCGCTGACACACAGCAGTCCATTTCTTTTGTAACAGGTCCAGGCTCCCCTGTGAGCCAAGAAGCTGACAGAAAACGCACACTTGGGCCAGACACTCCACATCGCCACACTTTTTTTTTTCCCCCACAGCTGTGCAAATAAATGTAGAAGAAACTCTCAGGAAATTTAATCTTGTAATTGTTTTGGCTTCCTTGAGTAGTCCAAAGGGGGTCCCCCCCCTTTTTTCTTAGGGCCAAATCCCTGCCATTTATTGTGAGAATAATGGATTTTAAGTAGGTTTCGTCCTTAAAGTATTCTAGAGTGGGAGGCAATTATTTCACTGTGTTGATGTAGTTTTGCAGTTGTGGTGTTTGTGTTTGTTTGTGCGAGTCTTAAAATGTATTTGTTAGATGAATAGAAGAGAAAAGATCAAAACTTCAGCCGAAGGTTTAACGCCAAGAGTGGGAAAAAAGCAGTTTTGTTTTACTAAATTTGCTGCGACTGAACCTTAAACCTTTTGGAATAAGTACAGGTCTTCTGCAGCGGGGGTCTCGTGCACTTACTCGTCTTGCAACAAATAAGAAGCATTCATGTGTGTTGCGGCATTTTGTTCAAGAAAAGCACACATGCCCGATGATGCACTGTAGTCATGCAAATACATGCAAACGGGCAGCTTCTCCTCCTCCTGAGCAACTATTACCCGATAAATCCCCTGTTACAACACATTAGCCTGCCAGAGCCATTTGGTCGGGATGATTGCGGCTTATGTCAAGCTTGTTAGTGTTTAGCACTGTTAACCAGAGAGGGACTTGATATACGGCCGGCAGCTCTTTGTGCTCCTCTCCATACCATTCCCAGGATTTACCGTGAAGGAAAGACGTGAGAGGAGTGTTGATAAGGTTGTCGGCCTTGTTTCTCAGTTTCCAAGTGGAGCTTGTGTGCCTTGACTTTAGATTCAGAAACTGACTTGATTGTTTGATGTCCTGTTTTTTTTATATTCTGCTAACTCACCCCTTTTGTTCTCTCTGTAGGCTGTGACAGGAAGATGCTTTGGTGACAAGGATTTCAGAGGAGGTTTGGAGAACGGGATACTGCTGTGCGAGTAAGTTCTGATGGCATTTTAAGTTTTACATCACCACTTAAGTAATTAAGCAATCTGTCTCTTAGACTTTTAACTTCCTTGTTCTTATTCTCTTCTTTCTAACTGGTGTTCAAAAAACTGTGAAATATGGGTTCTTTTAATTTTGGCTCTTTTTTGTATTATTTGAGGTATTGGGATGATATTGTATTCCATACTGGCTTAAAATGGGAGCAACAGTCCTCAGTCCTCAGTCCTGAGAGCAGAAGTGCAAGGGTCAAAGTCATAACGTTCACAAATGGGTCGCGTAAGCACTTACAAATGTTCTCATTGCATTTTTTCTTTTATTACATTTAGAGCAAATGTCCGCTCAAACACACAGATTTTGTGCCCAGCCTTCTTCAGCATCTGTTTTTGTCAGTTATAATGACAATTCATTAGAAATACAACAAAACTGTATTATGTCAACCTAAAATAACCACATATGATTCAGATTTAACAGCCTAAACATTAGCAATCATGTTTTTTCCCTCTGAAGTGCACTAATTTGTTACAACGCTGTGGTCCAGTGATCAGAGAGACTGACGTCGTGTTGAATTGTCCTCCAGTGCAACACTTGAACTCTCGTCCGCTCACTCGTAATGAGCCGAGGTGCCGAAATGAGACTGAAAACACACACAGACACTCTTCCACATTCCTTTCTGTCTAATTCAGTTACACAAGCCCAATTATTACACCGTCTTTATTGCGAATACAGACATCACATCCAATTTACTGGTGTCCCCACTGGTTTTGGAATTTCCAGAGGTACAACAGACCTCCAGGCCTGAGAATCGGTTCGTAATACTGCTTTCTGAATGTGTGATTCACTCAGTTAGGAAACAATATTAACTAACTCAAATTAATTTACTTCAGTGGAGTCATTGAAACAAAGGTCGGCATCATCATAGCTAAATTCACCAGCGAGAGGTGTAACGAACAATGAGTCATTTAAGTGATTAGTCAGTCATCAGAAAATAACAAGTTTGAGAACTGACGAATCATTTTCATTCATCAAGCAAAAAATCCAAATACTTTCTGGTTCCAGCTTAACTAATGTGTAGAGTTGCTATTTTTCTTCTGCTATATATTTTAAATGTATTATCTCAAGGCTTTTGGATGGTTGTCAGTAAAAAAGACATTTAAAGGCCTCACCTTGTCCTCAGGGTGCTTACAATGGACATTTTTCACAATTTTCTGACATTTTAAAGACTAAAAGCTTAATTTGATAACAAAGTAATTGAAAGATCTTTTGATGATCAAAATACTGGTCATTTCCAGCCCTGTCGTTAACAATAATGATATATTTAAAAAAAAAAAAAAAAACATTTTGGCCCGTTCTGCACAGTTTCCTTTTTTTTTGTTTCAATAATAAAACTGTAATGAACATTCATTTATCTCTGCCACAGAAAGCACTTATTGCAGTGATAGGCACTTATGAATACGCTGTCAGTCAAGTAAATGTCATAGTTCACAAGGAAAATATGCGAGTTGTCAAAATTGATAACTTGTGCTTAACTGAACCATCTAAGCAAAACTGAATAATAATGTTCATTGATCAGCAGGCTCATACAGTAGAAGTATATTCTCAGTCAAAGCACCCGTTAATCATCCATCTAAAGCTGTAACACACACCTTGGCGAGAAACTGTATTCATGACATCACTTATCTGATGCTCTTACCGAGAGACGGGGAGCTTCACGGTGAGTAAATTACCACAGATGACTCGGTGACATTTAAAGTTAAGAGTCAGGAGTTTATTCATGCACGTTGTCAGAATATCCAAGGTTTGATCACTGTAAAGACAAACATTTAGGTTGCCAATTTGATTTAGCCATCAACCTTACATCCTCATGTCCAAGCAGATGCAGGCATTTAGTCACTAATGTACTTAATGGGCATCCAATTGTTGTAGGCGAGAGAGGAGAGACTGAACTTCCTGTATACCATTTGTTTTGAATCTCACTGATTCCTCAAGCAAAACATCCGACCCCTTCCTATTTCTCCTGGTGCACGAGGCATCAGGAAGTGTGTTTGTCCCTGTAAATGCCCACAAGATGATGTATTTATATCACTTGGTCTGTGTTTCTTTCGATTGTGTCCATGTTTGAAAATACAGGAAAGCACTCTCACTCTTGTGTTTTTTTCCACATTTCCTCTTAATGCTGAAGGAAGTTTGAACTGGAACGATCTTAAACACAAACGAGCCACATATTTCTGTAGATAGGGAAAAAAAAATCAGATTTTATCGTAATTCCGTCACAGGCACAAGGGGATTGTTGGTCCATTTTCTTCCTCAAAGCTTTTATCAAAACAAAGTCTCACTTCCAGACAGGCAGAAAGCCATCTTAGAAAAGGTAATGTAACAGAGAAATCTACTACTACTTTTCTGGGGAAAATTAACCAAAGAAAAGAAAAGGAAAGCAGACTGCAGCATTATTTTCATTCCAGGCAGTTTTTCAAGACTGGTCCTCACTGTGTCCACCGCTCACTCACTCCCCACCTACACATATTGTATGTAGCTCTGAGAACACCCTTCTCCCGGGGCTGTTGGAAGTTATTCTGGGAAACATACAGTACATCAGGAAATCTCTAAGTGAAGTTGAAGTAGATGAGGTTGGCCGAGGGAAAGGGAGTTCACTAAAAAGGTGAAGTACCGCATTTCATCGCGAAATACCTGCAGGAGTGCCGTTAACATCACAGGAACCACTGATATCTAATACTGTTAGAGTATCCGAGGTAGGGATTTTCCTTTTTTTTGCAGGGCTGAATCATTACAGTGCTTCCTCTGATGAAAACACACACAAAAGATGAAACTGCAGACGGAGACAGAGGGGGAACTCTGAAAGTGCTCGTTCATGGCAGACTGTATGAGGTTGCAGGAATATACTATATTTAAAAAGTCCTTGTTTTTGTGCATGAGAGATGACAGTGCAGGGATAAACCTCTTCACCTGTGTAGATATGAAGCATACCAGAACTAGTTAACAACTCCCAGTGGGTGGAAAGATAAGCACCAATTCTCAGCTCTGATTTAAGATCTGTCTTGTCATAAACCTTCCAGACGCCACTGTGGGACCCTCAAAAATGTTCCTCTCTCCCTTTTTTGTTCCCCCCCTTTTTTTTTTTCCTCTGAACACACACACAGTTTCACACACTCTTTATCTCTTTTGCCTGCAGTTTTTTTCACTCTTCTCGAGTGAAATATTAAAATATTCATCTCAGCGTGACAAGATGAGTTTTAGCGGCCTTTTGTTCCGTTTTTCATTAATTCTGTGATTTCCTTTTTTCTTTGTGTCTTTTTGTCAGGTTGCTGAGCTCTATAAAACCTGGCCTGGTGAAGAAAATCAACAGACTTCCAACACCTATTGCTGGCCTGGTAAGTCCTCGAATCGGATTCTTCCTTTTCTCTGAATTTACAGCAAAACCTATTACAGTCCTTTGATGCTTTTTTGGATCTTGTTTTTCCCATGCAACCTCTCGCTTTTCCTTCCTTGTCACATTGCTTTGTGTGTGCGTCTCTTCCTTCCTATTTTTTCAGTGTCTCTTTCCAGGGACACTTTACCGGGCCATAAGTGCTGTCCTATATTTAAAAAAATGCTGTAATCTATTATTTCCCTTTGAATATAATGTAAAACCTTCAAGGTGAAAGTTTATATCTGAGGCAATGTGGCAAAGCAAAATCTGTATACTAATGAGCGACCGTGTCACCCGAGACAACGTGCACTGACAATAATAATCATGTGACATGTAGATTTTTTTCCCTAGCATTATACATTATTATATTATACAGTTTAAGGTGCGTTATCAGGGTTTTATTACAGATACCTGCAGCTCAAAGATCTCAGTTTCAGTCCTCACAGCCAAGTTGTCCATCAGCAGCTGTGTGTGACACGACGCATTAATGGCTCACTTACTGTACAGACACAGATGAGCTGAAGACTCCTTTTTATGTAAGAAAACTCTTCATCAAACCATCAGCGTCAAATATCTGCAGGAGCTTGTTTTCCAGTATGATTTTACCATCTTTACATCGTATTTCTTTTACAAAAACCAGAAAAAAAAGTTTTCATCTGAGCAGGAAGACGTTTCTTTCAGAATCCCAAACCTGAACCGAAAAATTCACATTGGTGGTGATGCTTTTATTTAAGAAGTTTCCCATCTGTTTTGAATGAGAGCTTGTGACCTTCAGTAGACCCTAACACTCATTCACTTCAGCAGAGTACAGTGTGATACAGTGGAGCCCATTCATGACGTCTTAAGAACTTAATCTGGATAAAGTGACCTTTCAGGACCAGGACCAACATGTAAACATACAGGCACATTGACAGTTTTGGAGCTCACACTTAATATACTTTGACTTGGATTTCCTTTCTCACTTTCTCTCAATTGCATTCCTAATTCAGAAAGACTGTTCATTAAAAAAGATAAAACATTGAGGATATTTGGTTTAAGATCAAGAATAGATGTGGCATTTAGTACTGAAAATTGTAAGCACTGTCCCTGTGAATATTCAATAGGTCTTTGTATCATCACTAATAACTAAGTAGTTACTCTGCCACATTTCTTTTTTCTAAAAATGAACTTTTCAGCTTGTATTATTAAGCAAATAGTTCTGCTCATCCTGCCTCCAATTGTGAAACTGTGGGCCTTTTCATTTCTATTAATTAGTGGCTACATGTGTGATTAAAGAGATGAAACGGCACTGACAGGTGGTTAATAGATAGAGGTTGAAGTCAAGATTGTTTTCATTAGATTATGAATGAGTCCCTGAGAAGAATAATGACAGACATTGGAGGTTAAAATGTAATGACGAGTTACAACAGAGTTACAGGTGATTAGGACAGAAGTTGTTGTGGTTTGAGAGTGTAAGTGGAGCCGGGTATTATTTGGATCACATCATGACAGAATAGACCAAAAGCCTGAGTTGGGACTGAAATGGCTTTTCTTATCTCGTGGCGTCACTAATGGCTGCCAATGAGCCCTCTCTGGCTTTTTATAAGTGGTGGGTAATTATAGAGCCACATTCTTTACAGGCCCTTTTCTCCACCGTACAATCATTGCTAGAATAATAAATTGAGTATCTTGTTAGAGCTTTTAAACTCAAGAGCATCTGTGCTCATTCCTTCTTGGTAAAACTATATGTTCTGTGCATAAACATAAGTATTCAGTTTCTGATGCCACTTTGTTCTTGGTATATTTTTTATTCCTTTTATTCATCTGGTTGTTTTGTCCTACATTTTTCACTAGAGTCAGTCATTTCCTTCTATTTGTGGCTTAGTGGACTCTAATCAGCTCATCTGTCCTGGTTGACAGCCGTCTCTTTTTAGTGTTTTAAAGCCATTTTAAGGACCATCATGGATCCATCAGGGCACAGTGTCAAATTCATACCCAGCAACAATATACTAAGAAAATGATTAATCCCCAAAATTTGTGCAATGGACTATATAATTATTCAATATTAAGTTTCTTAAGATGAATCAAAGCTGAAAATGAACAAATTTGCTTAAGCAGCTTCACTTTATAAATATACTGATGACAGGTGGATGCAGTAATTTGTGGGATTGTTAAGCTGTTCCTTCATTAAAAGAAAAAAAAGAAGGAAAAAACAGAAAAAACAAAAACAGATGTCATTATTGGTCCGCGGAGGGTCAGAGCAGTGACAGGATGAAAAACATTACATGACCATTACTAATTGGCCCAACGGGGCGGATGAATCATCCACAGAAGACAACATGTTTACATTCATGATCTGAGAACAACATATAAAAGGTAAAAGAAATATCTCACCTGTTGACATGTTAACATGTCTCTATACAGCCCTCTATACTTTGCAGGTTTCATAATTCTGTCTTTTGCTTCCTGTGGCTTTGCAGGGATTTTTTTCTCTTGGCTATGATTAGAGAGGTGAGAAACACATAAACAAGAGGGCTGCTGTTATCTGGCCCATCGTATTAAAACACAGGCAACTCCCCCTTCCTCTTCCTGTTTGGGGGGCTAATGGGAAAATGAGTCTCTGAGGAGGTTTTTTGTAATTAGAGCAGCTACCTCAGTGCTTTGGCAGCCCGACCCGCGCAGTTCAGTGTTTGTTCATCTCAACAGGTTGGTTGTTGCGTGATCTGTTCCCAGCCGTCTCTGGGCCGACTGGTATGCTCATGTTTTATGGCGTGTAAACAGACACGGAGTGAATGGTTGTAATTCACATGTTTAAAAATCTGTTGTTCTCCAGACATCCAGTTCAGGGCGGCCGGCATTTGTGTTACTTTTCAGTGACGCACATGTTAAAAAAACAAAAACATCGCTTTAGGCTGTTACGTAAAACCTTTTTAATTCCAGCTTTGGGGATTTTATATTCATTTTAGAGATTCTGTACTTCATTAGTATCTGAGAGCTTTGCAGAAAATGACAGAAAGACACAGGATTTTTTTAAATAATGTGAGTGTGATTTTATCCTTCTGAGAATTGTATAACAACACAATGCACAAGTAATGTTTTCAACTGAAATAATAACTTTTCCAAACATTTTTCTAAGGCTCTTCTAGATAATTGTGACTGCATGTACATACAAAAGACAAGTCGACCAATAGGTGCACTCAGCTAATACTGGCTGTCATACTTGACCAACTTAACACGTTTTATCTTCTGTCATTTAGTGTGAGAACTGAATTTCACAGCACACAGATGACCTCTGAATAAACAAGTAATAATTTGCAGCATACATTTATAATTGAGACCGGAACATTTGAGACAGACTGCACTGCAGCTGAGCTCCAGCCATCACCTCATCTTTATTTTTGGAAGTTATCCTTAGCGGATGGGGAAAAAGAATCAGGAACTTATCTTATTGGCGCCCAAGTGACTTGTTTCCTCATCCTGAGCAGCTTTCCTCTGGGTTCTGTCAAGGACCAAAATCAGGGCGTGAAACGGATCCTCTTCCCTGAGAAACCTTTGTGGTCTTATCATGGTGGTCAGATATTGATTACAGAGCTTATAGATCTTTTTTTCTCACACACTCTCATATACATGTAGGTAAAGGACACACACATTATAATGATAACTATTATAAGCACAGCTGGTAATATTGGAATATGTGGCTCTCACAGATTTATCTTTCTGCTTTATCTACTGCTATCTTCAAATGAGCTTTAACTTTTTAACCCTGATTATATATATGGATGTGGTTAGTGTTGGTATTTCCATACCAGGGATGTCTTTTGCCCAAATTTATTATGACTTTCTCTCTTTTTTTGGTTGGGGGGGCATAATGTAGATGGGGTGCTTTGTGGCGGAGTCGCCCTCCTGCTCTCTCAATCCTTCTCCAAACACATTCAGCTGTCAGTCATTTCTTTGCGGTAGACGCCCAGTTTCCTGTGGCAGTGACCTGCAAATCGCCACAAAGTCCTGTTCACTTCTGAAGACACACACACACAGGCATGCACACACACTCCAAACACCCACTAAATTAGCCCATTTGCCATTACGCACATTAGTACTAAATGAGCCTGTTAAATCGTCCGTTTGCTTGTTGTTTATTTCGATGTTTGTTATTCCAGACTGTGTGAAATACCAGCTAATGATAAAGAGAGAAAAATGTGGAATGAAGTTGTTTAACTGCTGAAGTTAGAGTTGATGTTGCTCTGAGATTGATTATACTGTTATTATTTCCACCAGATTCGCATCTATCTTTCAAATGCTGCATTTTTTTTCTCATGTTAGTCATACAGCTCCATATGGCCTTTACAGTAAATACACTTTCAGAGTGCACAACATGTAAGTATGGCTGTAAGGGGCATGATTATATGAGACTTTTTTTTTTTGCTAAATATGGTCATCACAATAATGGTGAATAATGAAATTATTACTAATTGAGTTAGTCTTGGACTTAAGTTGATATCAAACAGTTAATGTAAATAATTCTCTTTTGATGAATGTGATCGCTGAGAGCTTTGCTAACGTACTTTCTTTATGTCTAACAAATAAAAGATCCACCCAGTTGTTTTCACTGCACAACGGGGATACTTGGGTCATATTTGGATCTGTTTATTTGGATTCAAAAAGTTTGGGAGTCTCTGTTACAGGCCGTCCCCACCCAAAGAGAGAGTCCCTTAAGGTGCCATGTGATAACTCAGCTCTAATGTCTGGAAAATGTTCTCAAACCGAGCTGACATGGATATTAATTGGATGTAGCTTGACTGTAAGGTCTTTATTTTGAAGACAAATTTAAGTTTAGGTGTGTGTTTGTGTGAGAGAGAAATATAGAGAGGGAGAGACCAGTTAATCCCACAATAGGCGTGTCCTCCCTTGAATAAAACTGTCAAAAGAGGAGATTGCGGTGCCTTCTCTCAAAAAAGACGGCTGTGTGTGTGTGTGTGTGTGACTGTGTGTGTGTGTGTGTGTGACTGTGTGTATGTGGGCGGGGGGGTTGCCTCACCAGGAGAGCAGAGCAGGAGTTGTCCCAAAAACACAGGAAGCTGCAGGGTGGGTTTGGAGGGGGTGTTTTGCTACAAATGGGAAAGGATCGTGAGAACAAGTGTTTCCAAGTAGTTTGTGTTTACGTTTGTTTGCCATGCATGTTCTGCTACACCAGCTAGTGTGTACATGTAAATAAACCTCTTAGTTTTGTGTGTCTGAGCACTTAAAATGAGGTATATTAAACCAGCACTTTGTCCAAATGTGTGTGTAAGTGCATTGTATTTGTGTTTTGGTGTGTAAGAAAGAGAGTGAGAGAGAGCTTGGGACAATCAGGGTGGAGTGGAAATGGTGACACCCAGAGAGAGAGAGAGAGAGAGAGTTAGAAAAAACTTTAGCTGTGGCCCTCTGAAGGGTTGAGAGACATAGAAAAAGAGAGAGAGAGAAAACCTGGGAACAGGAGAGGAGAGCTCGGCTCAGGTTGCGTCCAACAAAGAGTTTGTCTGAGAGCAGAGAGGGGAGAGAGAGAGAGAGAGGGAGGGAGGACGAGCGAGGAGATGGAGATGGAGAGAGACTGAAAGGCTGTGAGGAAGAGGGAAAGCGGGAAATAATCGAGGAACAGCAGGTGAATGAGGAGAGATTAAAAAGGAAGCAGGGGGCACTCGAAGGAAGAGAAAGGTGAAGAGTGAAAGCTGGAAGTAATCTGGGAGAGGAGACTTACGAAAGCCGGACACTAAACCTGGTGGTGTCACATTTCTGTCGAGCAGGTATACTGATTTTATGTTGTTTTTGTGTGTGTGTTTTAATGCTGAGAGAAGAATGATTCCTCTTCAGATCAGTAAAAAAATGCTGCTGGACTCTTGTCATCTCTTGCAGTTGCACTCGTGTGTTTACCTGACTGAGAGAGACAGTGTATGAGCTGCTCAGATGTGTGTGTTTCTGTGTCAAAGAGACTTAATGTGCAGTAAATTAAGACAACATTGACCTTATCTCTAATTGTCTGTGTGCTATTGTTCTTCTGTCCTTGTGAGGACCCATTTGAATCATATGAATGAGGACTTATCTGGACTGTTTGTAAAGTTTAGGTTTACAGTTTAAGATTGAGTTTATGTCAAAGATAATGCTTCTACTGTGTCTCTTCCCTGTGACATAACGACTTCCCTAATAGTAACCCTGAGCGTTTAAGTGTGTTTATATGTGCGTTTCCATGTTTAAGTTTATGGTGTGTGTCATGCTTAATGAGCCAGACTTTACTGTCTTTGCTCCGCTGCAGTGTGGTAGTGCCAGTCGTCTATTTCCTTCAACAAATGTTTGATTTAAAGTCAACGTGTGTGTGCGCGCTCGTGTCATGTTTGTGTTTGAGTTAAGATCATGTGGATTTTATGGACCTGACCTCGCTTTGCCGTCTGTCTCTGCCAACAGCGTATTTATCTTGATGAAACTGTTTGTGTGTGTGTGTTTTCTATGCAGGACAACCTCAGTGTGTTCCTGCGCGGCTGTGAGGAGTTGGGACTGAAAGGCTCCCAGCTGTTCGACCCTGGAGATCTGCAGGACACGTCGACACGCCCCACCGCCAAGTAAGGCTCAAAGCTTCAGTGTTACCTTACTGCTCTGTGTGTTTCTGTGTGTGTGTTTGGGGGTGTGTGCACTTTCAGTGTTGTTCCTAAGCACAATATCCACCATTTGAAGAAGGTGAGACTGATTTTTTTCATTCTTCTTTTTTATTGGATCTACATGTGGCACAGAAATCACTTTATTATTTTGAGATAAGCTTTAAAAAAAAAAAAAATTCTAATATTTTTTTCTGGACCTTGTACCTTCCTAAATACCAACCTTGGATGTATTGAAGCATTACAAGTACATTTTACAAATTAAAATCAGGGATTTCGACTGGATTGTGGGCAAATCCTATAAAGCTATATTTTATCAAAAGATGAAACAGTGAAATAAAATCTATCAATACACCAACTTCTCCGGTGACAGGGCTATTCTATTCAGAAAGCTATTAAACTGTCAAACTCAGTTTATTATCTGCAGGGGTCATAAGCACTTCAAAGCAATAGTTTTGTTCCTTCTCTGTTTAGATTGACATTTGAGAACTAAACTTTCCTTACATTTTGGACTGAATAATGTTTATGGAGTTTTGTTTAAATTATCTTTAAAGCCATAAGTGCTTTATTCATCTTTGTCCAGGTCTCCCTTCAAACAGTACATGTTTTGTCGATGATGGAAAGTGGACTTTTATCCAGTTAAATAAATGTTTAAGGTCTTAATGTTTTGGTGATGGTAAAAAAAAGTCTTCAGCACACTAAAAAACAAGCACATGCGATAAAAAGCAGAGATGTTTTTGTGACAAAAAGCTTTTTTTTGGGGGGGAAAACATACAAAATAGCATACAGATGGATGAAGATTAAGGAACATAAAGTGTAATAGTGAGGTGTTGGTCCACCATGTGCCTCCTGAACAGATTTGACCACCTCATCTCAAGGTCCAGCTGTAGATTTAAGTCACATCACAGGATCTTCATCTGCAGATGGAGTGCTACCAGTTGCCATGGAAACTCCTAAAGGACTCCTCCATTTGTCTTAAAATGTTTAGGTTCACAGTTCAATCCTGACCTTGGGAAAGAGCAGCTGAAGAAACTATCTTGTCTCCAGGTCCTTTATAATAAGCTGTTCTGGAGCTTTTACTCTATTTTAGAAATTGTAGTAATGAATAAATGCTTGTATGTTATTAAGTGGACGGACTGTCGATGATGGACACTTTAATTGTGTGTTAATGGATCGTTTTGTCTGTGTCACTGGTTGGTGTGTCACTCTCTGTCGTTCTCTGCATCCAACAATCGCCCGGTTCACTGCTAACATAAATAACTAACCGAGAGTCAATGGAAGTTTGTAGAGCCCGTGTCAGCGGAGCAACAATAGCATATCTGTTAGACACAACTGGTCTCTGTCCAAACACAACACCAGAGTTTACATCACTCACCGAACTATGGCTCTCTCTTTGTTGCTTGGTAACAAAGCCATGTGTATTTTTTAAATATATATATATCTGCTGTATGTGTTTGTGTGGGGGTGTGTAGCATGTGCTGTCCTCATGCTGGCAGGTTTCATTCACAGAAGGCTTTAAAAAGGTGCTACTGGAGATGAGGGGAAAGAGAGAGAGGGGGGACAGCTAATCTTAGCTGGTCTCTGGAGAAGCTGCTTGACTGGTTCTGTCAAAACAAGGAATTCTTTGAAAGGACTCAGGTGTGTGTACTAATGTTAAAGTAGCCTTTGTTTCTGAGCATGAACGCACAAGACTAAACTCCTGTTCCCTGAAGTTGCTCGATGATCTGCTAGATGTTTTTTTACAGTCTATACCTTTGATATCAAATCATAACACAATGTTTTTTTCTGTTCAATTTATTGCACGTCTTTCGGTCCTGGGAGAGGAATTGCTGCTCAGTTGTTCTCTCTGATGGTTTCTTCCATTTTCTTTTTGGGGGAGTTTTTCCTCATCTGAGTTGGGTGTCTGACAGCATAGATGGTGCTGTATGCAATACAGGTTATACAATTCCTTGAGGCAAACTGTGTCATAAAAATGGCTTGACATGAAAATGACTTAAACACCAGGAATAGTCCATTTGCTCCTGTTGGTGCCTCATTTGCATTTCATCAATAATTATGGATTTTGTATGGATTTTTTTGCCCAGTGGGTGTCAGGTGATTGACACAAAGCAAAGTAACAGTGAGTGTGTTAAGGCTAAAGGCTGTCACTTTTACAAACAGTCCACTTTAAACAAAGTTTAACTTATGAGGAATTAGTTAAAATATTGGTAACCATCAGAGTGAGCGATGCTACTTGGTTGCAGGAAGTGCAAGGACAGTGATGAAGGATGTGACAATACAATGTTTGATAAAAAGCTCATTATAAACAGATACTGCAGTAGGAATAAAGCAGGAGCCAAATCAAAGCTTCATCTTAACTTTAATGGATATTTTTCTCTGGAAGATGATTTTTATACAGACAAAATATTATTATGCTCAATGCGATGAGATATCATCAGGAGTATATTGGCCATCTGCACTGTTGGCACAAACAGAAAAGGAAACTTTGGTGTCATTGTTTGAGTGGTCAGGAGCTATTTCCAGTCTTTATGTAACTCCCTGTCCTACAGGATGCTGTTTCCTTGCAGCTTGTACAAATGGCGGGAAGCGGTTTCTGTGCTTCTCCCTCCTGAGTTTCTGGACAGGTGTTTACTCATCGAGGAAGCAGCTTTGGACAGCGAGGCGTAAAAAGACAGACAGGTCTGGGTACACGATGAGCTCAGGCCTGAAATATCTCCTGTTCCTCTGCATGTTGATGGAAAGAGATCGATTTCCAAGATAAGTGACAGTTTGCCAGGCAGATTCCAGGAGAGATGAGAGGAGAGAGAAGCTGTTTTCTTTTTCAGCTGTCGAGAGAATTTTACGCAAAGTTTTGAAAAGCCACAAAAAGTTAAATACAAATTAAATTTGAAAGATAAAGATGCAACCACAGGTCCTTCAGGATTTTATTCGTATTGATTAATTATTGAGTTGCACTGCACTGCAGAATATGTCATGCCTTCTCCTAAAATAACTACATGTTTTAATATTAACAGCAATAACCACCTGGCCATCCTTCACTTAACACAGAGCTGTAGTTCTATTCCCTTGATGAATTGAATAAAGTGTTTTTGTAATAACAAACAAACTGGTTGCACCAAGTCTGCATCATTGTTTATACAGCATGTGCATTTCCATTAAAGTTGTTCAGACATTTTCATTTCTTAATGTTAAATTTCCCCCATAGCTTTTCTAATCTTGTAAGCATTAAATTGCAGGTAGAGCACAATTAGAAATAGATGGAAAAAAGTTCACTATGAAATGCACGACAACTTATACTATTATTTTCATATTTTATAGGAGTCGTAAATAAAAGGAGAGTGAATTAAAGCTGTCAAAATGTATATGGTATTATGTTTCTACTTGTTACTGATAATAAGTAATGATGTGATGGAGAAGAAAAAGTGATGGAGACCAAGAAAGATGGCAAAGGTCAAGGTAGAATACGTATGATCTAATACTTCCTGGAATCTACTGTTTTGTTCTTGAGATTTGCTTCTACAAGGTATCAGCAGAGAATAAAACCTGTCACTGTGTTTATTTAGTCAGCTGACTGAAAGGGGATGAGGAGGAGGGCTTATGGATCATACCCTCCAGCTACTTTCACCTCCATCTTCATCTCCTCTTTCACTCCTCTTTGTCAGGTCACTGCTGTCATGGAAAAATTATGCAACTGCAATTTGGGTGTCATTTTTATGTTGAGTGAGTCAGGCTTTGTGACCCTCAGGCCTTGGAAACTAGTAATTAAAAAGTCTTATAATTTATACAAGGAATTAATAACTAAACCTAGGCAAAAAGAATGCTTGATATTTTCTCTATTCTCTTCTCTAGACAAATACAATTTGCAGATTGTGTTGTGGCTTTTGTCTGACATTATCATTATTATTATTAATATTGTTCTTTTATGTAACTCTGACATGAAAGAAACCTCTTCCAGTTCTGTTCTGTTTTCCATATTGAGCCCAGACAAGGTGATTCACTACGTCACCCTTAAAAGCTTTTTTGTGTCCATTCAAGATCTGTTACCCAATATTTGTTTGGGTGTTTACTTGGATCCCCAGTAGGTATAGCTCCACTACCACATAAATATAGTAAGTTCCACTTAATCTGGAATTATACTTCTCCGAAGATGCACGTAAACTTAGACCTGCACAGAGAAGGGTGTTATGGGTAACAGTAGGTCACAGAGGGCATGACGCACGTGGCTCCTAAATCCCAACAACACATTGTGCAGACCTTTGCATCAAAGAGTTTGACTGAGCTCTGTTAAAAGGCGCACTAAATACAAGTATAACATAAAAAGCCATACTAACTCTCCAAGCGACACCCATACACACTCGCCTACTTGCAGTTTGGGGAATCGTCACTCCAGCTTTATTCATATTCATCTCTTGAGCATATACAGCCCCCTGTTATCCATTGCAGGTGATGCTTCTCACAGTAAGACAACCATAAAAGAATATTTTTTTCCATATGAGGGAACTTGTATTCAGTCTAAAGCACTAGTTTATATACAAGGTGGTCTGTTATACATTTAAAATTAACTTTATGTCCAGTTTTTCTTACTGATCTTGATATCGTGATATGATTCATAATGAGGGAACCATGTCCAAAGCGTCATGTTTTCCTGCTCACCAGGACCTGTGAAACTCTGCAGCCAGCACCAGACAGAGAAACCACATCCCTCCCACTGGCGTCTCTCCACTGGCTTCTTTTCAAACCAGTATAAATTTTGAGAATTATTTGATCTCCTGTAAGACCAGCACTTATTGCAGAGCACATGGCCTGAATGCAAATTTAGAGCTTTTCTGGTCACAGTCCAGACTGAAGTCTGAAGATGACCAGACCGCTCCATCAGTGAGCTTTGAGTCTGGCAGGAAGATTTGGACAGCTCCTTCACTCCAACTCTTTTTCTCAATTTTTTGTATCTAGTTGAATTCTTTGCAGTTTTGGTGCTTATTTTGTGATGTTTTCTATGGTTTTCCATAGTTAAAGCGTGACTTTAAACTTCACTTAATTTATTTATTTATATAATATTTATGTTTTTATTTTTATTGAGTCATTTTCAACCTTTTCTCAGGCTTTTGTGTTTAACAGACACAGTTTAGGTAAACGCTAATAGAAAAATCCAGCTCTTCTACATTGTCAGACTTGTTTGTTTGTGTGTCTGTGCCTGTTTTTGAAAATATTTCTCTAGTGTCTCTCTTTCTCTTAGCCTAGAAGTATATATTTTCCACAACACAAATGTGTATTGGGGTCAGTTTTACAACTAGTTCATTCCACTTCCCATTTATAGCTTCAAGTGGTGATCCGCAAGATCCACAGCTTTCCATTTTGGCAACATCTGCGGCGCTAAGTGGCCACTGCTGTGGTGTTTCTGCACTGCACCTCCCAGAGATCACTTGGCAGTCAAACCATGTGGCCGCCACCGTGACATCTGTCTCCTCTGACTTCTGACTTAATGTTGAAGAGAGTCTTTGTAATGTTAGCTCACAAGGGCAGATCTAGAAAGGCACTCTCGCTTTTTGGTCCAGGGGAACTAACAGAAATACTCTAATGCGTTGTTAGTTTTAGTAGATAGCTGACGTAAAACTGCTTAAGATATTAAATACATCACCAAACAAAAAAGTTGATCCATAGCTGTAATCATAGAGTCTGTTAGTTCTCCATATGTGGGCTACAGTTACTGCAGATTCATCTATATGCTCAGTAAGTTTTATTCATTGCTGGACATGTGGGAGTTGGTTTGGTTTAAAAGGTGTCTGCTGTTATTTCTGTGCAGGATATTTCATGAAGTCTCACTGTCTCTCCTTCTCTGTCTCGTTCTCTCAGGGGAAGCGACTGCAGCCGAAAGCTCAAGAATGTAAGTGATACTTCTGAATTACAGAGGGATAATTTGTTTGTGTGCTAAATGTATGTTTGCATGGGAGCTGTCATCATGATCCAGTGTTTCTGTTGTGCTGTGGTTGTCACTTTTTTTTTTTTAAGCTGCTCTACCTACTATATTATTCCACCAAGTTTTTCTGCTTTGCTTTTTGAGGGTAGTTTCATCTTTTCTGGCTGCTTTACTTCCATCCCATGTTGTCTTCTCCTCCAGATCTTTTAATTGAATCTCCTCCACCTGCTTTTGTTCCACCTATTCTTTCTTTTAGCTCTACATATTCAGTTAATTCTCTGCTCTGCATTTTCCAGCCCCATTTGATCTTCCTGTTGTAGTTGAGTATTCTCCTCTGCCTGCATCACTTCTATCTGTTTGCTCTTACTCTACTTAATCCAGCTCTTCTTTCATTGTCACTTACACACACTCCCCTTTCAGTACAGTTTGGTTACAGTTTTTTCATCATTACGCCTGTTGTACAGTCTTATTCTTCATATTCTTCCCAGTCCTATTCTCTTCTATTTTATTCAGTTTATTTGCCGCCCTGTCACCTTTCTTATTATTCATTTATAACACTCCCACAGTTTTCTATTTTTGTTGAAATATACCTCAGTAATCGCTTGTCTTTTTCTAATAATGCTGCTTTAAGAAGTAGAACACATATTGGTAGCCCTGCCCACTCTGCAGTCAAAGCTCTCTCTCTCTCTCTCTCTCTCTCTCCCTCTCTCTCCATCTCTCCCCCCCTCTCTCTCTGTGATGCTGCTGTGCACTGTACAAGTTAATGTGTCGAGCTGCAGAGAGCCGGCCCGGGCTGCTAGCTCATTTAGCTGACTGCACACACACAGGGACTTCTCAGCCACATTAGCCTGCCGTTGCAGCAAATAGCAAACGGCCCAGAAACTCCCAGCAGACAACAGCAGCAGCTTTAGCCGGGGACCTGCTACTATGATATGCTGCTACGCTGTGGATGTGCCCTGCAGACTGAGGCTGAGGACTAGGATTTGATAGCAGCTGTTTCTGCAGCACATCCCACACTGAGAGGTGAAGGAACTGCACCGAGAAGAAATTTGCTGAATCGGTGACAAAGGTGTTGTTTAGAACAGATTGAGGTAAAAAAAAAAAAAAAAAAAAAAGGGTGCTGCACGGATGTGTTGAATACTGCTGGAGTCATGAGATGATTGTTTCACAGCTGCAGGTGTGAACAGGAAGAGCTGATTGTGCATGATTGTACTGGGATGACTCGTATAGTTTGTGTGTATCTATAAACAATCTACAGTTCTGCGGATTGCGACCTGCACTTAAATGTGAGCCTGCACTGGCTTGTGTGTTTACATTGTACGCGCATTTTTGGGTTTGTTCATGTGCTTGTGTGTGTGTGTGTGTGTGTGTGTGTGTATGTGTGTGTGTGCGTGCGTGCGTGCGTGCGTGCGTGCGTGCGTGCGTGCGTGCGTGCGTGCGTGCGTGCGTGCGTGC
>JBAJHX010000053.1:4451397-4467370 GCA_037176925.1 Amniataba percoides
AAAAGTTTTAGCTGTTGATTATTTTTCTTTGTCCAACACCGTACATATGGGAGAGGCTGATGGAGGCCAGATGTGTGTTTCCTTTGGCTCCGTCTCTGACGAAGCAAAAGTGCGAAATACGCCGCACAAGGAAAAAATGAGGCAGATTAAAGTCAGAAGATCTTATTGGCATTTATTGGTTTGGCATGTCACCACACTGGGTTCACAAATTGTATTTTCTTAAACGTTTCATCGTCACTGTAGAAGTTTCAGATATCTGCTGCCTAAGTGGATCCATAACGTGCTTTGATCAGATGTGGTATCAGTATGTGCAGCGTTGGTGGTGTGTGTGTGTGTGTGGAGGGCAGCGGCAGGTTTTGATTAGTTTTTGCAGGCTGATTTTTAAGGTCTGTGCGTATCATTATTTAGCCGTTTCACAGACAGCTGCAGGAGATCGAAGATATTTAATTAAATGTCAAATACATGCAAATTAATTAGCCTCCAAAAAGTGCTGTAAGTGGACACATATACTGAAGGGATGTGTGTGTGTTGTCCCAGTGTGTGTTGCTAATCCATCTTTCATTCCCCATTTCATTATTTCATTATGTTAAATAACATCAAAACTCATGCATTGATTCATTTTATTGTTGTTTTTTTCTCCATCTCCTTCCTTCGTATCTCATGGTGTTTCCCTTTTTGTGTGTCTCATGACCATCATGTTGCGGTCATCCTCGTGTCACTGTTGCTAATTTTGCTTCAACGTGATTACGTCCTCCCTCTCCTGTGTATGTGTGTGTGTGAATGGTTGATATAACAGTCCACATGAGGTCCCTAGCTTAGTCACCCCGCCTAGAGAATCTCCCAGCCCGTCCCCCACCCCGCCCCTCGAACCCCAGATACAGATTCAGATGGAGAACCAGGCTAAAAAGGACAAGGAGGAAGTGGAGCAGGCTGCCTCCACACCTCGCATTGAGATCCAAGCAGCAGTGAGGAGGAACAGTGATCCTCTGTCCTGTAACCTCCCCCAGCCCCATGCAGAGCCCCCCATGGAAACTCACCTGATGGCCACTTCTGAGCAAAGGTCTTCACCTTGATTTATGTTTTTTAGTTTTTTTCAATACCTCAAATCAGCAGCCCAGTTGTAATTGATGTTTGTGATTCATAATCCCCCAAAATCAACCAAATATAAAAGATAACACATTGTCCTGTAGAGTTTGAAATTTTGTTTGCGTCTTTCTTGTGATAAATTGTTGGTATTGCATGTTTTTTGCATTTTGTTTTGCACGTTAAAGGAGGAACTCAACTATTTTTTACATCAGCCTGTTTACAGGTGGCATTAGGGGGTAAAAAAGGTATATAAAGACTTTTGTGGCTTCAGAGAAAGGTTTGCCACTTGAGTCAGTGTGGCTTAGGGCTGAAGACTACAGATTTGAAAATGAAATAAATCTGGGGTGTGCAGGATATAAAGAATTCAGTCTGGCTGACCTCTGTGGCTCCTGATCTCTGCTGCAGGCTAGAAACTTCTGAATAAAACACCTGAATGTCCAACTGAACTGTTGGCGGTCATGTGGCATTTTGGGTAATCTTGTTGAAGAGTAACAAGAAAGCGTGAAAAAAGAAAAAATATGATGTCTTTGGTCTTCATGTAGTGCTAAATCTGTAGAGAATTGTTTCAAAGTGACTTTGAGGCAGCAGTTTAGGTTCTTAATGTGGCTGAACTTTTGTTTTCTTCAAGGCTAAGTTCACCCAAATCAGAAATAAACTCACTTACCACTCAGGACATGCAAAAAATGTCAGTTTCATGTGCACATTTAGGGATATCTGCTGCTCAAAGTCCTGCCTGCAACACCACATAGCGAAGATAAAGGAAAATCTGAAAACAGTGAAAATCAGCACATCTCTCCAAAAACAATGTCTCACTTAATCAGGGTAATCCACATTCTTCTCTGAGAACAGTTTTCATCAGGACGGTTTCTTTGGTAGAAAATAGTTCCAGTTTTCACAGCTGGTGTTTCCATCCAGCCTCCTTCCTCTTTGGCACTGCCATAGCCAGATCATCGTTTCCAGTGCTGCTCTTTTCCAGAACAACTTAACAGAGAGATAACAAGAGGTTCAGTCCTAAATGTAACCAGGCTACATGCAGAACACTGTTGTTTTATAGGGTCTTTACCCAGCAGGCCAGACAGGGGTCATAAATGCGGTGTCAGGTAGCAAGGTGAGGATTAGGAGCTGTCGAGACATCAGTCTGCTGTAGTTTTATTTCGCCGTGCAGAGGTCCGTGACAGTGCGTGATCACAATGTTACTCTCCTGAAAAATGTCGGTTTAGGTTTCTGTTATTATTTCGCAATCCAGCTCTATCCGGTGTTATTTCCTCGTCCAGCAGACGTTTCATTCACAGTCCTGCTGGAGAGTTATTAGAGCCACACCCCCCACAGTTTCCAGCTTTTTCTGGCAGAGATGTTATGGCACTGATTGGATTGTCAGCATTTCAAGGGAGTGAAACGAATCCTCAGTAGGAGTTGTGTATATCTGCGTTCCAAGGAAAAGGGGGGATTTCTAGGATGTTTGTAAAAGGCTTTGATACGGGCTTCTTTAGTTGGTAACAGCTTGCATTTTTCCAGCAGAAAACTGAGACTGGAATTTGTGCATTTTGGTGTTGCCAGGAGTTAATGCCTCCAAAAACAGTTGTATAACACCAGCACATCTTGCAAAGTTGTGTTCACACATCTTTTTTTAAGATCGTTCAGTTGCTGATATCAGTCTGTTTGGACAGAAGCAGAGCAGAGTTGACATCCAGCCATACGATGGTGTTTGTTTGCTGTTTACAGGCAAAATGAAAGTATTATTTATAAGTTCAACCACTGATTCAGCTGTGGTCAGCATCTTCATTTGAGTGTTTTCAGTTGAAAAAACATAGACATAAAAGTCATACACATAACTTATACACTTTAAAGCCATCTGGTTACCAATACAATACACTTGAAAGCTGTCTAGTTTTCAGTAACGTCATACGTGACCTTTCTTATCAAAGTCAAGGAACAAAACCGGACATTCCTTCAAATGCAAACCCATACAATACATACAGCTGGTACATACAAAATCATACAGTGTGTCCACACACTCGCAGGGAACATGAACATGCGACCCACCCTCAGGATGTCAGGAAATGAGGCCTTTTTCCTTCCCTGACCCAGAGCAGGCTGCGAATGAAGCCTGGCCTTTTCGCAGCCTTTCCCTCCCTGCCATGCAATCTGGGAATTTACAGTCCAATAATAAGCACTCCCAGAAAGAAGCTGTTCATCACAGGATGACAAACAGCAGAGCTTTCAGTGACTTTTGCCCTCGCTTTCTGACTCCAATTTGTTTTCACATCAAGTCTGCTCCGAAGGGTTTTGTGACACCCCCCTCTATTGTATTTTCTTAGATTTATGTCTTCAAAAACCTCTGTTCTGGCTCCTCCAGAGGAATGCTGTCTGATGATGTAGGATGATAAAAAGGCAGCAGCACGTTTTAGTTTGCTTTGCTCTCTGCAGTACTCCATCTCGCTCATGCTCAGAGGAGCTCTTCCACCATTCGACAACTCTAGCGGCGAACGCTTCGGCATCCCCCTCGGTTGCAACGAGCCCCGTCACAACATCTAGGAAACCTCCACCTGTGACGGAGCAGGAGGAAGCAGATGTGAGGAAGGGAGTCACCGGCGCCCTGTCAGTCGCAGGTGCAGAACGAGATGAGAGGCGGGCCGGACAAATGGTGATCTCCCCAAAACATGGCACCGCACAGAGTCCGGCCCACTTCCTCCCCGTGCCCACCGCCACGGGAACCACTACAGCGGCAACGGCCGATACAAGCCGACGGAAGGGGAGGGCGCTGAGTGAAAGTGACGACCCCCAAGGAGGGACGTCTTGGTTGGACAGCAACTCTCCAGCAACGTGAGCCCCGTCCAGCAACTACACCACATTTCATGAATTGCCACCGCGCTGAAGTATAACTACATCATCCAACTTTAAAATCAAAGGATCTGCTGTTCCAATAATCCATTTTGAATACTTTATCTCAGCATGTGACCTCAACCTCAGACTGCCCTGCTCCTATTTATTTGACTTAACTACCTAAAGACTGCATGACCTTTTTGTTTTTATTTGAATGCAAACACGTAGTTGTTATTGTACACAGAATGCATGGAAACTCTGAGAAATATGTATTTTTTCTCATTTCTTTGCTCATTTCTTTTTGTTTTAAGAACTTCGGAGAAGACATTTGAGAATGTGGTCTTTGATTAACTTTTCATGATTTTAGTTGGCAACTTTTGATCTCCTCTGGAGACCCAATTAAGGGATAAGAGCAATGGACACTCAGTTGAATTTGATCCATCTTTAACCAAAATAATTCTTGTACTTAATGCATACATTTGTCCAGTAATTCTTACTCTATCAAAGATTTGTTGCCAATAAAAAGATGTTGGGAGTAATGCGAGCTGCACTGTGTCACATGCTGACATCTTCCTCCAGCATACCACATGGCAAATAGCAATCTTAGTCTGGTCTTGATTTTGTGAGGCTTCTCTTAATTTAGTCTCCTTGTTCTCTTGTGGCATGAAACCACAGGCCACGTTTTCTCTCACACCCTCCAACATCATAGAGGCAGCTCTATGAAAAAAAAAAAGGCTGTGTGAAGACCTTTTGTGGTCAAAGCCAAACCTACAAGTGGTGGTCACAGACAGAAAGAGAGCCACATCCTTGATGTTACTCTTTTGCTGTCTAATAAAAGATGCATGTGCTTTTTTTTTTATATTTAAGTGTCAGCTACACTCTAAGATCATTGCCATATGCACCTATTGTATGCTAGCAGTGTTTTGGTTTGCAGCGGTGCAGTAAACTTGTCTTATGTTCTGCTCTGGCTGTGTTATGTGTAAGACTGCCCCCTTGTGTCTGGTTTAGGGATCATCATTAAACCCGAAAACTGACAAATACATCTGTGCGCAGACACAAAAAACACCAGCAACACTTGTTCAGAACATTTTTAATCAACTTTTGCTTATACATTTTCTGTATTTAACCTGTCATAACTCATTGTCAGCTGTGATCACATACAGTATGTTACCCACAACCCAGTCAACAGTCAAATATTCATCACTGTGTTTTAAAATTTGCATGAGTGGATGATGTGTTTCTATGTCGAGTGTACTTGCATTCATTTGTGATTGTGCTCTCTCTCCATGCTCTCTGCCTTCTGTAGATTCAGCCGCACACATAGTGTGTCAGATGACCCACAGTAAGTTGTCTTTTTACCACTCAGAGGCTCAGCTGTCTGCCTCCACGCTTCTCTGCACGGCAAAATAAAGGCTGCTCAATAAGTCATTTGATCATTCACTGAATGTTAACACTGGATTTTTCTTAATGCAAGTGGAAAAATCTGCTAAAGGTTGAAGTTTGTTTTTTTTTTTTTTTAAACTTAACTGAGACAATAATAACTTTGCATTTTGAAAGCTGAGATTTTTATTGGTGTTGTGTATGTTTGAGGTCCGCATATATCCACCATTTTTAATGTCTGTTTTACCATCTTGTAATGGTATAAAAATTACAATAATGTAGTGCCTTCTTACCCCAGACTTATAAAATACCCCCTCAAATGTAATAATTAATAATTAATAAGCATTTTTAATTTTTCTTTGAATCCCCTGTGCAAAGAATTTCCAGAAGTTTTAGGTTGTAAAAGATATGTGCATATTTTTTTCTTTTATGAAAGAGTAAAATGTATGGCCCTAAGATAAAGATGGTAATTTATGGAGATTTATGTGTTCATGGAGGTGTAAGTGGGAGTAAGTACAGTCAGTCAGTGCTGATGTATCACTATATTTGTAACAAGGAGCTCTTATGTGAACTTTTTACAAAACTTTTCTTTGCATAGAAAATAAAAATGTGTCCCATTTCAGCAGATTTTTCCGACCAGTATCACAAATATAAGTTCAGTGGCTTGTCAAAGTTGACATTGTTTGACATTGTGCACAGTGTCCTTAGCTCTTACACTTAATCTAACATATCATGACAATATGTTTTGAATAAATCTAGTGGGCTCTGTTTTTTTCTTGACAAGCAATAATTCCTCTATTCCTCTGATTTATTCAAAGTACCTGCAGTAGTGGCTGCAGAGAGGACTTACTAAACTCCACTAGACCAACATCTCATTGCTTCTGCCAGCTGCATGTTTCATGTAACGATTTCATCCACTCCCTCCCTCAATGTCCCATCCCTCTATGTTAGAAAACATATGACAGTTATCATCATGGTAATCTGCTTTGCTGCTAAAAGCTTATGCAAAAACTGCAGCTTTTGCATCAAACAGGAGAGAGGATTTATTATCAGGAGATGACTCAAATGTATGAGGGGTTTTTTTTGTTTTTGTGTTTTTTAAGTTTGCCTTTATCTGGTTTTACCTATATCTTTTAAATATTATCATGTCAGTCATCTCTTAGGTTGAAAACACTCTCCTCCCCTCCTTTTTCATTTTAAGCCAAGCAACACGATAGCAGATGCATTTTTAAACAAAAACTTTTTTTACACTCATGATTTTTGTGTTATGGTAGAATATACTGATTTTTTTACCCTTTCAAAGTCTGTGATAAATAACCAATACAGCTGCATGCTCCTAACAATAAGACTGCACTTTACTGTCTCACCTGTAATCTGTGAAAATGGATGTTTTAACATAAACAGCTGTACAAATATACACAAGTGTCTTTGACTGTATGACGAGCATACTGCATGTCTTACACTCACATCTGAATGTGACTAACAGCTAAACACCAGGCTTTCTTGATGATATTTTCAAAGGTCTTATTAAATGGCATCTCAGCATCCTTTATGTAATGCATATCCTGTTGAAAGAAATGTTGGATTATGATATGAAACACTGCGTGATCATTCAAGAGAACAAACCAAGGGCAAATGTCCACAGCTTTCTGCTAATGGAGTTTTTAAAAGATGCATCTTGTGTTGATATTTGTAAAATAATGTTTGTGGATGTTTTCTTTGATACCACTGTATACATAGATTTTAGGTGGAGCATCACATCAGAGGAGAATGATTTTCAGTGTTTTTTTAGCCACTGCTGGGTCATGGAAAACTTAAGTCACGTGTTTTCATGATATATATTCTCTTTCCATCCCTTCCTCTCTGCCCCCTCCAGGAGTGTGAGTATGATCGACATGCGTGGCGAGGAGGAGGCCATCTTGCAGCCCCACAGCCAGGTGCGTCATGAACTGATGCACAACCAGTACAACAAGATGAAGGAAGAGGAGGATCACTGGCAGGACGTGAGTGTCTCAGATTTGTTTGTGACTATGTATTACTCATCTTGTTCCTCTTTATTAGAATTTGTCTTATCTGCAGTTTGTATTTTTCGTCTCCATTGTTTTGGGAGTTTATCAGTTGTTTGCAGTTATTTTAACACCCTCAGCCCAAAAACTTCTGTTCATCTTTTTTTGCGTCCCAGTTAAACAACTTAAATTAAAAGTTTTGTAGGGCCACAGCAGCGCTTCAGGTCTCACAACGCTGCAGAGCCAAGCCCTCTTTCCTTGTTTCACTTGGAACTGAAACACTTCGAATCTGTTTGTGTGTCAGGACCTGGCCCGATGGAAAAGTCGGAGGAGGAGCATTTCCCAGGACTTAATCAAGAAGGAAGAGGAGAGGAAGATGATGGAGAGGTTGATGTCAGGAGAAATGTGTGGCTCGGAAAGGAGGAGAAGCATCAAGACCTACAGAGAGATAGTGGAGGACAAGTAGGTGAAACACACATATAACACAGTGTGTCAATAAAAACGACAAAGCTGTATGTACAAAACAATCGTGGAAAATTAGCTCTTTGTCAGTTTAATTCATTTTTAATTCCTGTTATTGGGAACAGAGGTGACCGCAACTCCTGAAGTTTTCTCCCATAGAGAAAATTTGATAGTTAGTGAAGTTGAAAAAATAGATATCTTGGTATTATGGGTAAGATTATTATTATTGCTAATGAAAATTTGTTTGTTTGTTTTTTAATATATTAAAAAAATATGTATTGGATTTTTGGGGGGATTTGGATTTAATGAATTTAATTAGTTGTTGATGAATTATCAATAATTATATGCTATACCTCCTTTGCTTTTTGACAGAGAGCGTCGTGAGGAGGAGCTGCGGGACGCGTACAGGAGAGCCAGAACCCCAGAGGAGGCATCTGCCATCCTCCAACGTTATGCCCAGCGTTTCTCCATCAGCGAGGCAGTGCTGGAGCGCCTACAGCTGCCAAAACTCCTGGACCGAAGCATATCAGCTGACCCCTCTTTTCCCTGCTCGCCCTTCCCTCTCTCCCTCTCTGTGTCCACCTCCCCGACGACCCCAGACCCCTTCGATATGGACCCCAACGGGCCTTTGAGGTATCTGCGCCAGCAGTCCGCCCCGGCTCCAAAGTTCACGTCTACACTGGAGGCACGAATCGAGGAGTTTCCCAAAGACTCCTCCCACCAGCGGCCTCAGATCCGCTCTCGCTCATCTGAGCCGCCCTCCTCCCGAGGCCTGTCGCCCAAACCGGTGCCTTTGCTGACGCCCAAGCCTTACTTCCAGTCCCGACCTACAGCGGCTGAACCGTGGCCCAGCAAGGTGAGACGAGTCTGAAGTACTCAACGCTCTCTCAACGGATAACTTACACAGCATTATTCTTACTGTAGCTTTACTTCAGCCTCCTCCAAATGTCGTCTGTTAACTCTATTTAGGTTTCTCATATGGTGGTGAGTTGTCTTCATTCATAGAAGAAATGATTGAGATTCGGTTTGTGTGACCGCAGCAGCTCTTCCTTGAGTATAGTTGAGGTCTTGACCACTTTACATGTGGTTACTTCCCAGTGTCGGCTGCCCTCCTCGCAGGCGGCGAGGGGGTAAATTCCCCTCCAGCTCTCTTGGCAGATACATCAGAATGCCACAGAACCTCCATGGTGATGAGCCGGCTGGTTTCTAGGAAAACACAAGACTTCCCCTCCCAGAAGAAGCATGTAATGTTTCAATTTAGCCCAAAGTACTCTCCACAGGATCCATTTCCTTTTCTTCTGGAAAAATTGCTAAATGGGAATATTCAAAATGAGATCTTATGTTTTGGTGTGGCGGTGAGGGCGGGGCAGGTTATTACCAGACCTAATGGAGCAGAGCGCTTTTCTGGAATGTCTTGTCAGGAGTCTGAGCAGAGCTCAGCTCTGAATGGAGCCCTCTGTTTCCTATTGACTTAAGAAGTTGACAAGTAGGGCCCTCTCAATGTGAAGTGGGCTCCCGGCGGACAAAGAGGGCCCACACAGGCTGCAAGAGAAGGATGAGAAGGTGGAGGCGCAGGGGGGAAAGACTGAGAGGCTGCATTCACCCAACTGCACCACAGTGTCTTAAGTTACCGCTCACCGGGAGCTCCTCACACATACATTAGTGCCTCTTTGTCACAGAGGCCAGCATGGTGTTGTGAGCTGGATGAATGGCTAATAACGAACAGAGATGAGAGGCTGGTAATGAGCACAAATGAGGGCATCAGGTTTTTAGACGAGGGGTTTATTTCAATGTTCCAATGATCCATTTTAAGAAACATTTAATCATCTGTTTAACCCACATTCAAGTCCACAGGTTGTCATATTTAATGATAACAAATAATACAACACAGGACTGCTATATTACAGTTAAGGCCTACATTCACTTTATCATGTCACACATTTTCAGGCAAATTATCCAATATTTCCAACCAAACATGTCTTTAATGTGTTTCTTCAACTGCATAGTATGCATATGAAGCGAACGTTATACCTGCTCTCTTTCAATTTAGGCGGATGGTTTGCTCCGAGTCAACGGCGACATCGGAAGTGCTGACGTTCCTGCCAGGCCCGAGAGTCGAGGAAGGGAATCTCCTCCTCATTTCGAGGCGTCTCCTTCCATAACCAGCAACAGCACCGTAGACGCTCCCTCATCAGCAGCCTCACCAACACAAAGTCCACAAACCTCGACCGTAGAAGAGAGCCCAGTGACAACGAAGGCCGAGGAGGCCAAAGCTGGCACAGAGACTGCTTCTTACGACGTCCAGGAAGAGAAAGTCATTGAGCATTCGACACCACCCAGCCGGCCCACCTCGCTCCCATCGGTAAAGATAAGAATAGTTTATAGTTGATTACTTTGCTTTTCTGTCAAAAGTCTGGTTTTAGTTTTGTTACAGAATACAGCCTGGTTGAGTTAAGTTTGTTTAAAAGTTTCATTTGAAAACAGTGATTGGTTTTATCCAGTGTTGTTTTTTTTGGCATAAACTTTCTGCAGTTAAGTATCTGTAGAAATTGGATCAGTTTTCTGGGACCCAAAGTGCTTTAAATCTCCCAACGCTGCTGCAGAAAGCCCTGAATTAGTTAACTTGGACCTGAAACATTTCTGTCTGCTGTCGCATGTAGTTATTTTCTTTACATTCCCTTCCTTTTCTTACAGCTATCATGTAAGAATATGTAAGAAATCAACTGTGTAACTACTCTATGTAAATTTTATCCAACATATGCTTTAAACACCTCTTTCTCTCACTGTGATTTATTTTTTAAGCATAAAAACTATTTAGGCCTTTTGAGTCTCAGGGTGATTCAGTTCATTGTTTAACTTGGAAACTATCTGACCCTTTTTCAGGAGTTGCAGAAGCCAGAAGAAAGCTTTGTGAAGACTGGGAGCCGGTCAGTAGCCCCTCCAGCGGTGGAGACGTCAAACGCTGCAGCTCAACAGATGCCTCCTGCAGGTCTGAACATGCCGCAATGCTGACCCCTTGTGGTTGCTTGTAGACTTCTATCATCACAGATCATCGACTATCATCTGAAAGTTTATTTTGTTAAAGGAAAACTGTCTTTACTGTCTTGTTTTTTAAGGATTTGACTGCAGTGATAAAATAGCGTTGTCTGTATGTTTTCAGAGGCAAAATTAGAACAAGAGAAAACTGAACCGCCTGCTCAAAACATCTCCAACGTTGTCCCGTCAGGCATCAGCGCACAGCAAAGTGAGCCATTAACTTTGCAGGTGAGGCTGCTAACCAATATAAAACTATAAACTGGTATAAACTTGTCACCAAACATATTCAAACAATGAAATTACCTTACCATCCAACATATAATCTCTGAATGTCTGCAGGCAACTGTCCCCAGTTCCCAGGAAAGAAAGAAGGTACCAAGTTTAGCTTCCCCAGAGTCATTTGACTATCACCCATCACAGGAAACAACAGCAGGTCAGTGAACACTCCACATTCAGCTACTAAACCAGCAGCTTCTTCTCCATACATCTCCTCGTTTTCTGAGTTTGATTAGCATGTCTTCCTTGCTGGCTTTTTTTCCCTTTTGCCTTTCAGCCTGACACTGTTTTTTTGTGCAGCGAGATTTGAATCAGAGTTAAAGGGACCTTCAGTGATGTGTGGCTATTTTCAACCTGTTTCACCTGCACTTGCACAAACTCCTGCTTCAGGCTCCTTATCTGTCCCCTTTTTATTTTTCAAAAACTAGATGAAAATACAAGCCAATTATAGCTGACATCCAATAAAAACGTGGAAAAGTTCATGATTATTTTTCCAGATAGTCCAAAAGAAGCACAGTTTTCTCATATCCTTCTTTATTTTGACTTTTTGGCCCTCAAGTTTAGGATCGTCTTTTTTAGTAAATCTGAATTACAACCTCTTTAAAGACTCAAGATTGCTGTAACAACTCATTTAGTGTAAAATATCATAGGAGCAAAAAGCGTTCCCCAAGTCTCTCGATGTCCATACCAACTCCTGGTTTTGACATCTGTCTATTCCTTATCACTCCCCTCCCTCCCTTCCTTCCCTCATCCCCTCCTTTCCCTTCACCCACTTATTTTTTTATTTCGCTATAGAGCTTGCAAACAGTAGCAGGTCTCCGCTGGCAACTAGCAACCCTAAGTTACGCTGGGACTTCTTCGCTCCGCCAGGTAAACCCCCTTCATCCATCGGTGGAGCTCATGTTTCCGTCCCCGGGTGCTGAATGCACAGGGGGCTCCCTGCGGATTTTATTCAAGGGCTCAACAACAGCCCCTCAGTCCCATCTCTTGTTTTCACTCATTTTCATTGTGCTCAATGAAACAAACACAGAGTTGTTGCAGCTCTAACTCATCTCTGTGTTTGTCAGTAAAGAGTGTGCTTCATGATTCATATTATTACAGTAATATCACCATATTAATTAGGATGCACAGTCAGGAGGCTCTTAAATAAAATATCCAATGAAGTAGGACACCTTTGACAACTTGTGAAAAATATCACTGTGACCTACTTTGCTTTCTAAGTGATTGATTTTATGTTTGCCTCTGTGTGCTTTACATTGCTTTTCCACCAAAAGCTTCAATATTAGGTCTACCTCAATATCTGTTTTTCTATTCAGAGTGATGAAAAAAGTTTTGAATATGTCAAAACCTAAAGCAAAATAAAGATCAAGGGCTGAAGAAATGAGAACGACCTCCAGTAGTTTGTTGCTCTTGGTGGACTAGTTTTCTGTCACTGGTTTCTCTTCCATCTCTCTTTTCTTTCATCTGTATCTTTCCTCTTTAGTTTTTCAAACAAACACTTTTCATTTTCTTAATTGTTTGCCACATCAAAAGACATTTAGTTTGTTCACCTATATCCATAATGTTTGTATAAGCTATGTTTTAACTCTTGTTCCCTCTTACGCTTCTTCTGCAGAAGGGACGGAGAAGGACAGCCGTGGAAACGTGAGTAAAAAGCGTCATCTGGCTACGTAATATTTTGTGGTCAGATTCGAATAACACCCCTTTACTGCTTCTCATCTGGCTTATTATCTCCCAGGTTACATTATTTTATTATATCATTTTAACATGCTGCAGGTACACAGAATTTAAGTGCTGAAAAATTTTGGAAAAAGTATAAATATATTACTTAAGTCTGCAGGGAAGATTAAGAATAAATCAGGTTTAAGGTTTATTAAAAAGTGTAAAAAAAGAAACATAACCATACCAAATAAAGTAGGAAATTAACTTCATTAGCTTAGTTTAACACATCATGCATAGTAAACATGTATATTTTTCAAATTGTGAACTCACTGCTTCATACTGTAATCTCTCCCATACGTGCATACACATTAGAGGACACACTGAGCTGTTTGTGTAGCATGCCAGATGAGGAAGCTGTAGAAAACGGCCGATACTGCTTTCGTTTTCCTTTGAGCTCATCTGTCTCTTTCTCTGTCTTCTCTCTCCTTAGTAGGAGTCCTTTGGCTAGCATTGGAGTAGTGCTGTCGTGGTAGACCAACTATTTCTGTCTCCTCCCTTCCCTTCTTCTTTTCCTGTGGTGGATGTGTGTGTACACTGTTGTCGTGTGTGTGTGTGTTGGGGCCATATCGATTTTTTGGTCTCACATCGGCTCCATGGTTGTGTGAGTGTGTGTTTTTGTGTGTGAATGGTGGTTGGTTTGCGTGTATGAATGCGTGCATGGATATTGGTGTGTGTTTGTGCATGTTGACGTGTGTGTGTGTTTGTTTATGTGGGTGTGTGTTGGGGTCTATCAGGTGTCAGTCCCGGTGTTGCCCCAGGCCAGGCGGGGTGACCGCTGGTCTTGGGACCCGGATGAGGAGCGAAAGCGTCAGGAAAGGTGGCAGCAAGAGCAGGAGCGCATGCTGCAGGTACACAGTATACCTCAAAGAGTGAAGCATGGCGCATGAGTCTGCAGGGTCAGGGGATCAGCACTGTGAGGATAAATATTTCTATTTTATATAATACTGGGCCGATAAATATCAACAATAGATATATAATTTATCAGCTGAGTGTAAAAATAAGTGAGGGAAAGCTTAGTCATTTAAAACAGCCCATGAGAGAAATGTAAAGTCAGGGAGTTATGAGGCCTCACACTGTTATTGCTACAAGCTGGAAATATCTTATTAAAATACAATACAGCTTTATTATGCCTCTTGCATTATGTAATTAGGTTTTACATGATACTGCATCAGAGTATACATTTTTTTTGTTGTTTTTTTACTCTAGTTTTTGTATACATCTGTCTTCTTTTACCTTTGTACTAATCTGTACTCAAGATGCCATTGCGCTGCTACAACAGCTTACTTTCCCCACTGGGGATCAGTAAAGGTTCATTTTATCTCATCTAATCTTAGATAAGATAAACACATAGTAGAACAGAAGTTTTATGTTATAGATTATATTAAAACGTCTTTACATTTACATTTTGAAGATACTTTAGATAAAAGCAAATGTGTTCCATTTACCATGGCACATAGATTTTGAGATGACCTGTCAACAAATGCATAAAACAGGCATTATGTTGCAGAAAATATCAATTGCTCAGTAAAGTTGTGTAGACTATTGGCTTAAAACTGGGCTAAGTTTGCTTTTCCTTGGGTTTTTTTTAGAAGTGTTGAAACTGCATTTCAGTAACAGTGTGTCAGTATAAAGCAGGTCCTAGATGTTGACATTTTGTTAATTCAGTGTTAGAATAAGGAATAAAGTAGATATAATGTGTACATAACTTAAATGTCTGATTTTTCATTAAATTTTTTTCCAGTTTTAACACAGATGTTTAGCCACAACAGCTTACTGTTTACCAAACAGTGAAAGTGAATTCAGACCATGTAGCTGCACAGTGAGCTGCAGTGGGTTTCAGACTCAGATGGATTAACCACATTTCACTGCTACTTGCAAAGCTTGCCTCCATGCTTGTTTCATATTGAGCATATCCTCCCCTCCCAAAGGCACACCCCAACTACTCCTGTGCACACTTTGACCACTAGAGGGCGATTTTGTGCAGCGGAAGAACCTTGTCTTTGGTTTTATCCACTCACCATCTCCATCTCATGCACACACACAGACAAGGACTCTGTCCAAGGTTGCTGCTGTTGCTGCTGCCCAAATCACCCTCTCTCTCCTCAACCAATCAGATCTCAGGTCCGCTTAATGTTTAACATTTAAAGGATCCATTGGTATCCACGGTACGCTGTACACGTCTACAGCATAATCTTGATAAACAAACCTCGAAAACCGTCAGTGATGAGAACAGATTTATGTGCTTTTTGGTTGTCTCAGGACTGTTTGAGATGAGATGCGCTGAAATGGATGAATGTTTGGTGCATCGATGTGCTTGTTACCCCCTCCCGGTCGACTCTGTCGTCTCAGTGCCTCAATCTTGTTTCTGTCATCTGTCTTGCTTAAGTTGCTCTCTCTCTTTCTAAATCTTTGCCTTCTGTTTGGGGTTCCTACACAAGTCTGAAAAGAGTAAAAAAAAAATCATCTTATGATCAAGTTATCAAGTGAATGACATCTTTTTGAGTTAATATTGGCACACAAACTTTAATTGAATTTTTACAAGCTTTAAGGCAGCTTTTTAAATGAAAGTTGTGTAGGAACCCTTTGCTCTACAAACTGTGCATGCTCTACTTTTTGCCTTTTGTCCGCAGTGCCTTCTTCTTGCTTCTGGTCTCTTTTTATTTTGCTTTCTACCCCTAACACGCACGTATCAGATCTGAGCAAGTGTTTAGCCAAAACAGAGGAATAACAAGCAACCTTTATAAGTCAAGAATCATATTTAAGGTACATATTGAGGGCATCCCACATGGAAGTTATGTACTGTCGACCAATTATTACAGCAGGAATTTACATTTCTGATTCTCCTCTTGGATTGAGTTGAGCAGGAGATATTTTAATCATCGACTGAAGCCTTTTGAAAAGCCTCTATTAGCCCCCGTTTTTTGATGCCAGATACGTCTGCGCACCGTCTCTGTTTTCCTGCCAAAAGAAAAGAAAAGAAAAAAGAAAATCCACCTGCAGAAGACAGTTTAGTCTTCCTCTCCGTTGAGGCCCTGTGCTGTATGTCGTGTCTCTGTTGCCATGGTAACAGGAGAAGTACCGGCGCGAGCAGGAGAAGCTGAAGGAGGAGTGGGAGAGGGCCCAGAGGGAGGTGGCCGAGGAGGAGAGGAAGTACCACGAGGAGGTGTGTGCATGTTTATGCC
>JBAJHX010000053.1:4472029-4487660 GCA_037176925.1 Amniataba percoides
TGTTAACGTCCTGAGTGAACACACACACACACACACACAAAAAAGAAAACACGTCACAGTGTTCACGTCTCCGTTAGGTAGAATCAGATTCTGTTTTCCTGGTTGGAAAGAAAAAAAATGCAAATATCTACCATTCAGTTCCATGTAATGGAAATGCAGTATATCACAAAGACTCGCTTTTTTATCATATAAGAAAGATTTTCTTAATTTAGAGTGATCAAAATCCAGGAACTGGAAAGAAAACTGAAAATGTGAGCTGAGATTGGACATTTTTTTAAAATATTTTTTTATTTTTATTTCTCTTAACAGGCTGGATCTGGAAGATATGAATAAATTTACCCCCCTTAAATGAAGCACCACAATAAAACAAAAAGAAATTCATTTAGAAAGTGCAATAAAGGTCACTATAAACCCACAAACACTATACACACAGTAAGTCACTATCTTTTCATCCCTTGGCCCCCACAGTGACCCCCCTTCGTCTCTTCTTCTGTGCTCCTGAATAAAAATTAGCTTCTATTATAAACACACATTATGGATGTAGGATCGTCATTAGGGCAATAACACGACTTGTGAGCTGTCTCTGTGCTTTTTGGGTCGCTCAGCAGGTCGGCCAGCCTCGGAGAGTCGGGACTTCAATGTGCCTTAGGAAAGCAAGGTGATGCAGGAAAACAAAACACCAGCTGCATGGTGTTTTATTTCTCTCTTCTTTTTTTCTTAGTTTGTGGGTGTAGGGAGGGATTTTGGCCAAATTTGAACCCTTAAACTGCAGACAGACGGGCTGCAGCCCTCTTCTACATGAAGCTTTACTTCAGTTTGTAAGTACTGTTCACTCCCCCTCCTCTTTCTCCATCTCCCCCTCTGTGATTCCTCAATGATTTGCGGTGATACAGACCGGAGTACACATGTTGTCTATTTGGAATATAAATTCACAGTATAGCTTATATACTGCAGGGGAAAACCATTGATTTTAACTCTGAATGTTTTATTCTAGAGCGATATAGACTTCTGTATGCTATTAAATTGAGGTAATTTTTTTTTTTTGATAATTGCTCAGTGGTAGGATTCATTTATAAAAAGAAAAAAAGAAAGAAAAACACAAAAATCAGCAGTACATGTTACAGCTAGTCACACAAGCAGAGGTAATATGGACACACATACCAGCAGCAGTTGCACCTGTGCAATATTTGGTTGGATGAAAACTAAAGATCTGTGCCGCCAGCTGCACATTTTAAGTCACCTGCTTCTTCTTTTATTTTTTCCTTTATTTGAATTTGTATGAGAAGAGCTCGGTTATGTATTGTGGATGTAAAAATGCACGTTTAAGCCTAAAACCAAATGACTTGCTGTATGAAAGCAAACTAGCAGCCTCCTCCTCTTCTTCCTCCTCTTATAGCCAAGCTTCTCCTCCGGGTTCATCTCTCTGATCTACAGTATTTTTAAGCTTCTGTTCCGATTGTGTACTTTTATTTTTTATCCTCATTTAGTTCACAAATAAATCTCGGCTGAGTCTCTTCTAGCGGGATCTTTGAGACGGAGCTCTATATTCAGACAGGATAGTTGGGGAATGAAACCTTTACGTCTGTTCTGTATTTATTGTAATATTCACCTGAACACTATCCGAAAATATAGATTCATTTGATGTTTAAATGCGATGGCATTTATAGCATACTGTATGTTTATAAATAAAATGTTATAAATTATAACTTTTGTCTGTTGTTTGTGCAGAAATCCAAGAAAAAGGATCATACATGAGCTAAAAGTTTTAAACTAACACAAGCACATAATATAATAATAGTGTTGAAGTAGGTGTAGTGTTTCCTGCAGTTGTCTGTTTAATAAAACCCTTTTGTAACCAGGTACGCCACCAACACCTGCAGAATAAACTGATGACAGGAAACAGCGTTATAAATAAATTTAAGAATACATTTAGACACATTTAAGAATAAAGCCCATCGACACTGAGTTCAGTAGAAATAAATATTCTGCATGTGGAGTCAGATTCACTCACTCGATTGGGGGTTTAAATGTAATTTAGGTTGAAGTTTGATGATGTTCAGACAGTAACAGTGTAGTGCTAAGTTCAGGTGTTTCACAGGATTCAAGGAATTTGTTGCCAAAAAAAATCAAATCTAATATTTTCAGACTCATGAGATCTGTCTGCTGATTGAAAACTGACGCTGTAAATCATAAAATGAGTCATAAAATGTGTTAAATGTTAATAAACACCAAAGATCTCAGAGTGAAGGATCAGTGAGAGCAAACACAAAATGGAGGCCGGTGTCTGTCTGTCGGAGTAAGACGTCACCTGTGCTGTCATTTTTCCTGCAGAAACTCTGAGGAGCCACAGATTTTAGTGGAATAATCTCTTAAAGTTCATCTGTCCACTGTTGAGCTTTAAAACCTATTTTCCTTTAAATATATTTAAAATAAATTTAACTCAGTTCCCCTTTTTTCCCCCCAGGTTGAGATGAAATGTTTTCCATCTCTCCTCCAGTACAGTGACATTTTACAATGACATTAATGAGGTTGTACTTTAATTTCAGAAAACTGACACTCGAATTTTCACCACATCAATCTAAAGGCAAAAAATTCACCTTTTTAAGTCAAAATAAACCCTAAAGCACATGAAGTGAGTAGGTGCTGTCCGTGGTGCTGAAATCTTCCTCCTCAAACGACCTTGACTGAAAAAACTCTTAAATTAATATTAAGCAGCTATAAAGAAGCTAATTTTAGGACTGTATGATTAAATGATATAAAAACCTGTAAATCCCAACAGAGATAAGAAATAGAAACGTGGCTGGACTTCCTCCTTTGTCCAAAAAAAACATGACAAAGCAACTTGGACTATTATTTTTTTTTATCATCAACAACCATTTCAATGGTACACCTGGAAAACTATGTGCACATGTAGAAATATTTCCTTCTTAAATATAAGCATTCATTACCTACATATAAATAACTTTCAGATCCCGGACAAAACATGTTACATAATGCTCACAAAATGGAAGAGAAATCATTTTGAAATCAGACAAAGAGACAACATGCAAATTATATAGAAATAAATACAATGTTTGCATCCATTCCCCCTTTTTTCTTTTGTTTTTCTCTTTTTTGTTCTTTACCCAAAATAAATTCTGCCGAGGGAATTTTGTAAAACATCAAAAAAGACTTGTATGATCGATCTACGAGGGAGTATGGCCTATGGATCAACTATAGGAGACAATAATACGTATTAACACTATACAATTTGAGCCACAAAAACACTGCCGTAGAAAGACACACAAAACACAGATTTTTCCTGTCAGAGGTGAACATTGCAGTTAGTTTGTGCCTTTTTTTTCTTCTTCTCTCGAGGAAATGAATTGTGTTTATATCGATAATTTAAAGAAACTAAACTCTGAGCAGCCCTGAAAAAAAGAAGAAAAGCTGTAAAGTCTTTTTTTTTTTGTCCCAAACAGCAGCAGCAGGTCTGCAGGAGAAAAAAATGCGTCAAGCGTCTCGTCTGGATGTTGGATGAGAGAAAAAGAGAGAGAGAAAGAGATAAAGAGAGAGAGCATCTTCTCTTTGCTGTTGAATCTTTTGAGACTGATCGAGGCTCCTTTTTCTTTTTGCTCCTCTGGTGGCACAAGACGCGTTTCCAGAGATGTTTGCTCAGAAATTTGGCCCAAAATAACAACAATGATAATACAAATGAAAGAAGAATCATCTCAGAAAGTTCCCCTTTTCCGTGTTCAGTCTTTAAATGTGTCTGCTTCTGGATCAGCTCTCTCAAAGTGTCGCTTTGATAACTGCTGCGGTAATAATATGCAGATTAATGTGAAGAGTTCAGTCTTTAGACGTGGCCTGAAACCAGCTGGAGACATTTTCACCCAGCTCGTTTTAAAAAAAGGAAGAAAAAAATGAAATCTGCTCTCATAAAGACAGCAAGAAGCAAAAAGTGTCCACTGACCACACGAAAGGGCGCAAGGCATCAAAATGAACTAACAGAGGTGTCTTCTTCTTTTTTAACTGCGTTTTATTGTCCTTTAAAGTTTGTTCTCGGGCGATTGCTTTCAGTCCGGAGGATGAGGAAACATCTCTCTCTCCCTTTTGCTCTGTTCTTGTTCTCCCCCTCCCTCCCTCCCTCCTTCATTAGCTTCATTAGAACATGCTGGTCTTTACTAATGTAGCTTTGGCTCCGTTCTGTCTTTGCAAAGAGGACAGTACGCTGGCGAAGGGCCCCCCCAAAGAGTCCGGGATGGAGGTGATGGTCCCCGGGGCGGTGGCCCAGCCTTGGCTCGGTGCTGTCACCCCCATGCCGGAGGAGACTGAGGTCTTCACCTGGTCCACCTGCCCGCCCCCGGTGGTGTTGACCTGGCCTCCGGTGGGGCTCGGTCCGCCGCAGCTGTTGGAGGTGGGCACCGGGTTCGGGCCCGGCCCCCCCGTGCTGTCCGGGTCGGTGGATTTGGTCTCTTTGCTGTCTTCGTCCCGGGAGTCGGACTTCTTCCCGGAGCTGGACTTGGCAGCCGCCGCGGCCGCTGCAGCTGCGCGCTCCTGTTTGCGGAACTTTGCGCGCCGGTTTTGGAACCAAACCTGGAAAAAAGTGCGCAAGTTCAGAAAGTGAAACCACCGTGAATGTTCAGTGTGTGCACAAAAACACAACCACTGCTCAGCTTAAACTCATTAGCTCTTACTTTTTTTATAAAATATGCTGAGTTTATCTTATAAATGCGTTTTGAGGTTTAAATGTGCCAAAGTGTCCCCAAAGACAAACACTTTGTTTTGGCGCATTAATGCACGAGAGTGTGTATTAGATGGTGCCATCAGTTAGAAATCGTGTTAAATCAGTTTTAATTCACTAAAATATGTTTTAAATGGCTGATCAGACTCGTTGTGTTTTAGTGTTTCTCATGTGCACCATAAATCCAGCCGTGCGTGATGGTGCGTAACGGGAGCGGGTCTGTGTCTGCGGGGGGGCTCCGGCCGCGTACCTGCACTCTGGCTTCAGTCAGGTCGATTTTGAGAGCCAGCTCCTCTCGGGTGTAGATGTCCGGGTAGTGTGTTTCGGCGAAAACCCGCTCCAGCTCCTTCAGCTGCGCGCTGGTGAACGTGGTCCGGATGCGCCGCTGCTTCCTCTTCTCGTTCAGCCCGCCGTGATCCGTGAAGAGCTTGTAGGGAACTGTGAATAAATTTTAAAAAAGAAGGGGAAATAAAATGTCAGTGGTCTCATCTGCGCGGCGGAAGATAATAACATGAGTGTGTGTGTGTGTGTGTGCGTGTTGTTGTCAAATGGAAGTAAATTCAAATTCGATATTTTGTATAAAATCCGGTTAAGGATGCTGAGCCGAAGCTTTCAATCGCATTACGGCTTTGATTGCCGGTGAATTACAGCCGGACTGACCCGTGATGCGCTTAATTGTAAAGTTAAACTAATTGTTGCACCTCGGATCGAGGCTCGAGTTTGGAAACTTGTCATAATGCTCGCTACTGTAAACTCCAATCCGGTGTCAATAATGAGCTTTAGTCTTTGGTTATCTAATTATTTTCGAAGCTTTATGTCTCATCGCAGAGTAAATAAATTATGCCGATCATTTTGGCAGCTTAAGATAATTCTGTTGGCGGTTTTGGGTGTGACTGGGATAGTATAACCCCGTAACCGAATTACCTCTTGCCTGCAATCGCTTCTAACGTGATAAATTCTTTCATTTGTGTAAGCAAATTTCGTTTGGTAAATACTAAACACATTTCCATTTTCAAATGCAATCAAGACGCGCTATAATACGGCGGGTGGAGGCTTACCTGCGGCGTACGGGCTGCTCTGGTGGTCCCGCAGGGTCCCCAGGCTGCAGGAGCCCGGCGTGAGGGACGGACAGCCGGAGGTGGCCCCGAAAGTGGTCCTGATGGGATTGTACTGAAAGCCGCTGGCCTGACTGCACGAACTGAAGTCCGCGTAGGCCGATGCCAAGCTCGACGTGTCCATCCCGGCCATACATGACTCGTAGGCAGAGGAATTTAGGTAAGAATACTCCATTTTATACATTTGAGAAGGCTCGGTGGAGAGAGAAAGCTTGCACTTCCCGAGAAAAAAGAAAAAACTATTTAAAAAAAAAAAAAAACAATCCCCCTCCCTTAAAAAAAAAAAAAAATTAGGTTAAAAAAAATAATCAAACTAAAAATGAGGAGGACGCGGAGTCTGAGTTGGGGGGGAAAAGATGTTTGGTTTGAACTGGTTTGGAGGTTAAAAAAAAAAGGAGGCTGGACGGTGAGTAGATGTTCACTGCTCAGCGCCTGCTCCAAAACTGGCCTCCTTTATAGGAACCTAGCCCTGTTTTATGAAAAGCCCCCTAAGAGCCGCCTAGCCCGAGGTCTCTAGAGCATATAGTCCTCATAATAAACTTGGCTCTTTCCGCTTGGACAATAGCAAAGCGTTTGGTCTTATTGCTGGCGCTTTTTTACATGACAATAACTCATCAGTCTATTGGGCTGGCACTGGGGGCCCGGGCTGTCCAACCTCCCTATCATTGATCCCCTGCATCTCTAATTAGAATTTAATACCACGCCATTACGCACCCCCCCCACCCCCCTCCTCTCCACCTCCACCCCTCCTCTCCTCCAACATCCCCCCCCACCTCCACCCCGCTCCTCTCCAACCACCATCTTGCCCTTTAATTCAATCACACCACTTGGAAATAATGAAAGTTGGGTGACGATTCTCCCTGATCCAATTTTCTCCAAGCTTTTAAGCCTTTTAAGCGACCGTATACCTTGGGCAGGATTTCACATAGTATTCCCTCCTCTCTGCCTCTCTTTCTCTGCTCATCCACTCTCTGTCTGCTCTCCTGCAAAAAAAAAATACAAGTTTTTTATTATAAAGAAACAACAGAGATGGTTTGGCCTTTTTTTGGTAGGTTTTTGGAAGGTTTAAATCTTCCCCTTTTTTGGATAAATAAAAAAAAAATGACGAATGCACCTGTTTCATGTGCAAAAAAGAAAATATTTATCATGTTTCTGCTGCCTGCATGGGCAAAAAAAAAGCAAATGTCACCCACAGTCGTTTATCTTTCCTCTTTTTCTTCTGTAATTTTCATCTCTGACTGTAAAAGCCTCGTTCAGGTGCACCAATCACATCCACAACACAGGTATCCTCTGTATTTTCCCTCAAACTGCACTGATTAGTAGTTTTTCTTTATTATGTTTAATGCTTATTTGTCATTTAACCTTTTAAATTTGCCATTTCTGTGGTCTGAAATTGTCACTGCTGATTAAAAATAACAAACATATTTTTGATTTAAGCGCAAAAATAAACAAATTCAGCAGCTTCGATTTAATAAAGCTCCTTTTTTAACCAAACTAACGCAGCTTTTATTTCTTTATTTCTTTATCTTTTCCCTCACTGCTGCGGTGTAATCTCTGCTAAACTTCCGGGTGTGTTTTTATGATTCAAATGAGTTTGTAATTGTCTTTATTACTTTCATTATTCCGTTTATTTGGCAAATAACATCTTTCTAATGAAAGTAACGAACTGGAGAGGCAGTCATCGGACCTCTTAGGCTCACAATATTGGCTGAGTGCTTAATTTGGTTTGTGTAATAAGGTGAACCGTTTTCTATGGCGCTTACACACTTCATGTGGTTTTTTTTTCACTGGACCGAGTTCAAGTCCTCGTTTGAAGATTTTTTTTCTCTCTCTCCTCCAAATTATCGAAGCACAAAAAGACACATCAACTGGATTTCTCAGATGAGCTGTTTGACTTTGTCTCAGTGTTTAATCTGTGAGACCTACACTGAAAAAAAAATCCCTATAATAATGTTATAATAATCTCATAATAATCTTGTAATAATCCTGCGTGTTTCTCTGATGCTCCAAAGTGAGTTTAAATCTTTTTTTATCTCATGTGGCCTCAGCATCATTTTGGACACTCGATATTATAAAATTATTTCTCACACAACCTATTCAATTTTATGATAAGATTATTATAGATCTTAAATATTTTTTATTTGATTTGATTTTATCGTTCACAGTATCGATCTCATTTTTCATTAAAGTAATTAAAGAAGGCTTGAAAATGATGAAACAATCATTTATTTGTTGAAATTGAGAGAACAGGTGGATATTAGAAAATAATAAAGACAGAGAAGAGAGAAAAAGAGAGAGATGTTTCAGGTCACTGCTCAGATATTTTTAGTTTTTTCCAAAGTTGCTGCAGGTGAAAATCTTCATTTTTTTCAGTTATGCGCATCAAACTGAAGAAACACCTGACTTGTTATTAAGCAAAGCTGCAGCTGGATGAAATATCATCCTGTGTTTGGAATAAAAAAAGATTTCAAGGCTGAATGTGGCACCAAACTCCCATTTTTTTCTGTTAAAATAAAGACCATCAATTATTTTTCTCCACAATCGCTGACGTGTTGCTGTGTGTTTCTCTCTTTTCTCCCGTGTGTCTTTTCAGAGATCAACCAGAGCAAAAAAAGAAAAAAAAGTTAATTCTTTCTTGACACAGCCTGGCTCCCTATTATGTAAATGTTTTCTTCTTCTTTTTTTTATTCCCCCCCTCTTCTACACACGAGCTGGGACACCAAAAGTTGTACCAAATGGTTAATTTGATTACTGAAACCAAAGAGCCAAATGGTTCACCGTCCTCCCTCCACGCGTCTGGCAGCGAGAAAAGAAACCATCTCTGGGAATTAATCTAATAACGCTCAAAGAAACGAGAAGTCTTTTCTGATATTTCGCCGGGGCAAATACAATTATAGCTTTTAGCCATCGCTTTCTTTCAGTGAGGCCGCTCTTTATTCCTGCGGTCTATAGTCCTTCCGCCGCGGTCCACCAGCTATTCAAACGCCTCTTTTTATAGTTTCAACATCTTTTAATTCTTTCAGCTGGTGATGGTGCCGCAGTTTGATGTCTGGACGTGAGAATATTCAATCCAGAAGGCTTTTTTTTTTAAAGCTGCAGGTCTCTCTCATCCTGCGCGTAAAAACGGTGATTTACAGTAACATAATGATCCTTTAATTCGCTTAAAGCGCTGGTTAATTCCTAATTACGTGGCAAATAAAGGGCTTCAACCATATGCCTTCACTTAAATAAATCAGGAAAATGCGATGTGTGCGAGACCCTAAATTTCCCCTTGGCAAGTGGCGCACAATGGGCGGGACGCGGGAGGAACTCCTCTCCATTTAGTGCGCACTGTCGTTGCTCAGCAATAAAGGAATGCGGGTCGACAGGAGGGACAAAAAAGAGGAACAAAATGCCATTGTCTCTGGATGGATTGGATGGATCCACTCCCCCGAAAAGGGCAAGGAACAGAGGATAAAGAGAGAGGGAGAGAGAGAGAGGGAGGGTCCCGCTGTCACATTTCACCTCCGATGTCTCACTCCTCCGCCCGAGGAAACCCTGCGCTTATCAAAACGCTTATTAATAAGGCCGCGTGTTTGCAGGGGAGGGGCAGCAGAAGCAAGATAAAAAATTCATTTTGGGAGGGGTGGGGGGTGCTCTCGTGGCAATTTAGTCTGATGTCTCAATTTGACAGGATGGATAAAAGCGAGGGTCGCGTTTTCACCTGTAAAACGCGTAAAAAAAAACAGCTGAGGTGCAAGTGTCACTGCTCCAGATCCACACTTATAATCCAAATATTATCACAACGCAGTAATAACACTCCCATAAAATCATAATTCTTCTAATTCTGTCTTGATTTTAGGATCTGAAACTGAAGAGAGGAAGAAAAAGCGCCTCTGCTTAAAAGAAGAAGAAAAAAAGGCGCATCGCGTTTCCAAGCGCACAGATGGAAAGTGACATCTGGAGAAGAGCTAAAATTCAATTAGAAGCTGGTGTCTTCTCTCTGTGTCTGCGGGAAAGAAAAAAAACGTGCAGCACAAAGAGCTCAATGCTTCAGTCTCGTGTTTGTTGTCGTTGTTTTGTTGCAGGACGGCTTTTCTTTGGCCTCGGTCACGGTGACGCAGAGGAAGAGCTCACCTTTACGCATCTTTATGAATCACTGTATAATAAAAAATACAACATCTGGGGCCATGCATGTGGAGGGGAAAGCAGATTTTAATCCCTGTCATCCTCTCATTTAACCTAAAATTGTGATCACAGATTATGCATGTCAGGAAAAAAGGTAAATTTATTATGTTTTCTTGTTCTGCAGATTATTTTGTGTGTGATGTTACCTTTGTTTTTAAAATCTCCCACTAACTGGTCTGGTTGTTTTGCAGATGCCTCCTGCAGAGCTGCTCTCCTTCTGCCCTCTCAGAGCCTTTATCTGCGCCTCCCAAGTGACCAAGAGACCAGCCAGTGGATTAACATAAAAATCTTATTCCGGGGGATAAGATTAGGAAACATATTACCCTCAAACGCGGCCTTGGCACGAGCGAGAGCCAGGCAAGGAATCAATTACTAAATTACTCCAACCTCTAAGTCGACATTAACGCAGAGAAATGCCATCGACCGCTTCTGAAATAAGATTTCGCAAAGATGTGATCATTAAATCTCTTGCCAGTGTTCAAGAATTTGATTCATAAAATCGTCCCGAAATGAGATGGAATTAAATTCTTATCGGGGCTCTTGTCATCGTTTCATCCCGCGCTGTTTAACGTTGGTCAATGGCCTTCATGAGATTTTCCCTCCTGTAAATAAACTTAGTAATTGAATCCGCCTCTCCACGACACATTGTTTGGTTGTTATTAATTTATTGCAGGCGGACTGATGGGGTGGTGGTGGTGGTGGATGGAGGGTGGGGGTGCTCTCAGGCCTGAGTCTGGCCTGGATGTTGCTGCATCTTCTTTTCCAAATGTTTTAATCCACAAACACCAAACCAGCAGTGTTTTTTTTTTTTTTTTGCATTTTATTTTGGAGGGGAGAATGAATCATCTGTCATTTTTTTCTTTTCTTTTTTAGCCTCCTGCATTTCACCCCCAGTTGGGGTCAAGGCATGTTTTATTTAGCATAGTCTACTGGCATCACCCCCCCCCCCCCCACCCCCACCCTTCTCTCTCCCCTCACCCTCACATTAGCAATTGACAATTATTAGCCTCAGCCTCATAAATCAGCTGCGTGACCCGTTATTATTGTTGAATTGAATAGCTGTTGGGGAAGTGAGGGTCAGTGTCATTAACTTGCACCCACACACACACCCTCCACACACACACACACACACACCACCCTCGGGCCCCCTGAAGGCATTTGGCCTCTCTATACAAGGACCTGCTGGCTCATAATGCCTAAAAGCTTAATCACACATGCATTAAGCAGGCGGACAGCGGCCTTTTGTGAGCACGTAGGTTTACTGGAATTAAGCGATTAATGGTCATCTGAGCGGCAGGCGACAAGGCGGCGCATCGAGGATGATGGAGGGGTTTTTAATGTCACAAAAAAAAGAAAAGAAAGAGGAGAGAGAGAGATTGGCCAGTAGGAGCGGAGGCGTCAGGGTGAAAGGAAGCAAAGAAGGGAGGGAGGGAGGCAGCAATTACAGTAGGCCATGTCTCCTAATCCATCATAAAACGTCAAGGTCATTGTGAATTATATTGATTATTATACAAAGCATTGTATGCTTTATTATTACACCCCTCCTTCTGCTTCCACATTATAATATGCAAAAAGATACCACATGTAAACACCTGCTATCAATTTCTAAAGCTGCTAATTTGTCTCGCCTTGTGTGTGTGTGTGTGTGTGTGTGTGTGTGTGTGTGTGTGTGTCCCCTCCCTCCATCTAATCTCATCTCATATTCTTTTGATGTCTCATGACTAAACACGTGCCCTCAGTTTGTACACTTTGTTTTTGCCTCCTCCAGCCGCCATCTGCACAAAAGCGTCATGTGAATTATTATTTCCATGTAGTCAAAAGAGTCCCAACAAAGGTCTCAGACAGTCAGAACATGCACACGACACACACACACACACACACACACACACACACACACACACACTTATTGTTTCACACAGACCTCAGACATGATCAACAACACTTATGTGAGAAATTCAGGTGTCTCAGAGTCTCTAAAATCACGTTAAATCAAATTTTTTTTCAGTTGTTTTGGCTGATTAAAGATCAGCGAGGGTCCACAGGTGTGATTGTTCCACCTGTTTATTCTTTAAAGCCCCCCCAACACACATACTTATGGTCACCCACACAGGTTTTCCCACTTACTGTTAATTAGGCCTTTTCTCAGAACCAGGACACACTTTTACTTATTATTGTTCTCAGGATTTAGTGAAAACATGCACATCCCAAACTAACTCCATGCTGAACAGAGATCTATATTTTATGCACAGACTCGTATAAGCTTCTTAAATCAATGTGATGCCATAATTTCTTCGTATTTTTCAGGTTCAGGTGACAGATCCCTTCGGTAAGTAATTGAATCTCTAAATCGTTAATGTGACAAAAGACTGCGGAGTGTGAGCAACATTTATGGTTTTTGTTCGTACAACCAGTTTGTTTTTCTTTACTTAATCCACAAACATTTAAAGAGGATCTGAAATGAAAAAGTCGGTCTCAGTCTCGTCCCCCACAGGAGAGTTTCTGGTGAGAAATACTAGATACTTGAAAGAAAGAAGAATTAAAATCAATTATGTTCTCACTTTTGTCACTTTACAGGTTTACTTTACTCTTCTTGGACCAATTAAACTTCAAAGTTTTTTAATTTCTTGCTTCGTTTGCTTGTTTGACTTTTGATCTTCTGTTGTATTCTGCAGATTTGAGAAAGTAAATGTTGCCTCACTTTTGAGACTTAAACTCCTGACCAACAGAATTAAACCTAAATACTGATTTTAGCTTGTTTTCATATTCAAAGCTATTAAACTAGTTACTATCCTGCAGTGTTGACACATTTTATACTGTATATCCTTTTTTTATCACATTAAAACAGCTCCAAACATTAAAGATAGAAAAGTATTAATGAAAAGTTAAGGGAAGTGAAGTGAATGATAAATTGATTTTCTGGTGTTAAATGTGTTTTTGTGAGGACTGAGATTTGTATTGTGAAAATTGTGAAAAATCAAGTAAACCCTTATTTACAAAAAAGCTGTATTCATTTTGGGAAAGTATCTTTATCTTATATTTATTATTTAATATGAAAAAGGCATTTATTTCTATTTAAGTTCCTTAAAGACAGCCAGGTTTCACTGAGAGCAGATTTTTTTTATATCTGTTTTGTCACATCCATCTTTGAGCATGAAGGTTTTGACATCATCATCTCTCTCTTCTCACCAACAGAAACCTCAGATTAGTAAAAACGTCCATATTGGCCACCAGGAAGTCCACCTCCCTGAATCTCACACGCACTTTGTCACTTTTCCTCTTCCTCAGGAAAGCCATCCATATTGATGGCACAGGGTGATTTATATTGCCGTGACCACCGTCCAATGGCGGCGCCTGTTGATCAATCAAACCTAATTCGATTGGATTGAATCCTTAAAGAACGGCCAGATGGGAGCCATCAGAGTCAGCCTGTCCACTGCAGGCTCTGATTCACTTCCTGTTCCCAGAAGGCCGCTCTCTCATCTCTGAAGGATGATGCTGCGCCACAGAGCTGGAGGAGATAGATTCGGTATTCCCGCTGAAATCGATATTTGCAGAGGGAGAATTGGCCGGTACACAAAATGAGGGAACGTTTTATAAAGCTGTTAGAAAATACGTGTCAGTGGGCTGCACTGCACGAAGCTCGGAGGGTCGATGTGTGGCTCGTTAGAAGACGTTAACGTGATTTTCAGCAGCAGCGTTCGGTTTGCTGCTGTATTTCTGAGACTCTAAAAAATCCTTCTCAACAAATTCCAAAGTCCAAAGTCCAAAACTAAACCTGAATTGACCCTGAAAAGTGTCGTCTGCATATCCAAGGCCATTTACCCAGTTCTTCTGTGGCACTGAGATCAATTATTGTTCAAAAACTATTAAAATCACACTATGTGACATGTTCCTGTTACTATGATTATTCACTTTGGTGTTTATTTCTGTAGTTTACATGTTTCAGATTGCAACTTATTATTGCAATTCATTTTAGGAGCAATATAAACATAAAATGTCATTACAATTAATTCCAGACCAAAACAGTTTTCCATCTCCAGAACAAGTTTCTAGCATGACAAAAAAAAAAAATCTCTCACAGCCATCTTAGTTTTCCTGCTGCAGGTGACCGAGCTTCTCTTCTATCCTTTCTATTTCTACGCTGTGCATCTTCCCTCCCCTGCCTCCGCTGTTGAAGCTTGACGTGACAAATAGCTGGATCTGCACTTTTCTGCATCAAAACCAACATGCCCCTCATCATCGCTGGGTGCAAATTTGATCAGAACACACCCAGAATCCCCCTGGCTGCCTGATGATGAATTGGCATATTAGGGACGATGTTTATGCATCAGGCCAGCGCTCTCCGGCAAATGACAGTAAATTGCTTCTCAGACAAATCTCTGGTCTGGGATTCCACTGAGTGCGGATGAATTGAACCCTCTCCGTGGATCCCAAGGGTTCCAGGAAACCTTGTCAGGGACAGCGGATGATGACTGGTCCTTAATCGTTCGGGATTTGCAGACGCTTTTCTGTGAAATTTGCCAAAAATGAAGGCGCGCTTGAAGAAAACCAACCTCCGCAGCAGCTCGTCAAACCAAAGATTGGTTGAGTAAAAATGGAGGTTGAAAATAAGCACTTCTTATCTACAAAGTACGTCATTCAGATGTCTTTTTTTTTTTTTGTATGTATTTTGTTATTTGATAAAAATGATATGACGCGAGACAAACCTAAATACACAGAAGCGCTCCAAGAAGAAATATTGATTATTGGTTTATTTTATTGGTTTATTGGCTTATTGGTTTGAGGAATCTGAAAAAGGCTGCATTCATCCACAAATTACTGTTACGGTGTATTTACCTTTTAATACACTCTGTCAAATGTAATGTCCCATTGATGGAGTGAGATTCTGAAGTCAGGAGTTGAACTTGGCTGTTCATATAGCTTTTATATGAATTAACGTCAGTGTAAGCTGGCCTAGCTCGGCCTGGTCCGGCTCCAGATTGAAGCCACAGAATGAAAACCAATAGCCCTGGGCTGATATAGAGTAGCAGTGAGAAGACGGAGGGAACCGTAAGAGGAGCAATAAAGCTAATGTGATCAAAGAAAATGGCTCTCTGAATAGAGGTGGGATGAAAGCCATACCCCTGAAATCTGGGTTTGCAGGCCCTGACGGAGGTGACAGCATGATGAAGTTTCTATTGGATTTCCTGAGAGTAGAGGCAAAGTAGCCCTAAACCACTACCACTCACGTGTTGGATATGAAATTGATAGGCAATATGTGTTCACTGCCGGTCGATCTCTACATAAATAACATCCCAGAGTTGGGAAAATGTGACCTATTCATTAACTCAATCTATTAACAGTGGGTTGTATGGCCCTTGAAGTTTTATAGAATAACAGAAGGACAATGCCATTCAACAGTAGTCTTAGTTTAAGCAAATTAGATGTGGTAGAAAAAGGAGTACTGATGTTTCTGTTATGTTGAAACTTAAACAGACTTCATGTGAATATGCCACCTGGTCAAAACAGCCACAGAAATGTGACAAACATTTAGCAAAATAGCAACAAAGCCTCCATAGATGCTTTTATTTAAATCAAATGGACTATTATCATTATAACTGATTCATATAAAATGCAATAGGAGCTG
>JBAJHX010000053.1:4497123-4514641 GCA_037176925.1 Amniataba percoides
GTGTGTGTGTGTGTGTGTGTGTGTGTGTGTGTGTGTGTGTGTGCGCCTCTGCAACAGCGGGTGGGGGGCAGAAGGGTTAAGTAGGATAGAAGGCACCCATACTTCAGATTGGCAGCAAGCTGCCGCAAGGATAATCTAATCAGGGGATGCAATTCAATTAGCCAAGGGTCTCTGGGGCCACCGAGCCAGGCAGCCGGTGGCAGCGCTGCTACCGAGGGGGCTGCTGCCTCCACACCCGACACCCCGACGCTAGCCTCCGCCGGGGCCCTGCCCGCTCCACATGAATGCAGATGAAATTTGAAATATGAAAATCTCCAATAATTTATGGAAGTTGTCAGGAACCCAGAGCCAAGCTGCTGCTGCTGGCCGGGAGGAGAGAGGGAGCGGTGGGGGAGGGGAGGAGGAGAGGGGTGTTATTTTTCCATGGAGGTAAAATTGTCTTACAGCTGCTGCTGCTGTGTGAATATTGCCATTAAAACACATATTACAGCACTATAGTGAGAAAGAAACAAAGCCATTTTGGCGTTTTTCATGTTCAGGGTGCAGCTTTAATGTGTTTCTAGACTTTTTAAAGACCTTAAAATCCAAGAAAATAATATAAATAATTACACAAATAGCATCTAGAAAAGGATTGTTTAAGCTTTTATCACTTATCACCACTACGATGCATGATGAGTAAACAGGAGACTTCATGTTATTTGTCCATTTGTTTACTGAAGATAAACAAACTGCATCACCGCCATGATCGAACCTTCAGTTCTTTACTTCACTTCAAACTGTTAAAAGAGTCAGATCTTCTTTTATTGAGTCCTACATTCAGTTTATTAGACACACCGAACTAAAACAAATTAAATAGAATACAACATAACAACATCTGTAATAATCGTGCATTGAAACAGATTTTTTTTTCATCTCATCCATTTATATAAATATTGGTATACTAAATACAAGACACACTTCTCAGTATAAACTAATACACATAAACAGCTGCACAGCTACCAAAATAAAGTTGAATCAGCAACTCGCTGAAACAGAAGACTGATATTAGTTTTAGCTTTTGGTGCCTCCTATAATATAATTAAATTTAAGCCACCATCTTTGGAAAATGGGTTAGATATCTTATTGTTTCATTGTGCAACATAATATTTATTTCACATGGTGATGAGCTGTTGATCACCCCTAGAGCAGAAATAAATGTTGTTTAAGGTTCCCTGTCGAGTTTTCTTCTTGACAGATGAGTTTTGTTTGCCTTACAGAAAACGTTGGTGCATTAATATCCAGCAAATGTATTTATTTCCTGATAAAACATTTGCAAAACCAAATATTTTACATCTGTGTTGACAAGTTTGCAGTCTTTTCCTTGTACCTGTTGCTATATTGCCTCTCTTCTTCGTAGCTTCGGTTGTCAGATCAGTGGGAGAAATCAACAGGAACATGTTTGTGTGCCTGCATGTCTCAGTACAAACAAAACACACGTCCATTGGTACAAACTTTGTCATCACGTCATCACCTGTCGTCAGATTAACTCAACAGGGCACCTTTAAATAACCTGCTAGCTTTTTCAAAGATAACTTGCAGAGTTCTTGCAGAGACACAAACTGAAGGCAGGTGTGCCTAATAAACTGGCAACTGAGAGTGAAAGTCTTGTTTTCTCTAAACAAATCAATGAATCTTCATTTGCCATGAGAATATTTTACTTTTTTTCCAATAGAACTCAACAAAATTTAATTAGAAAATAGTGTTTAATATTTAAAACCAAGACAGAATAAGTGCATTAACATGAAGGAAAACAACACTTAACACCAGAAAGGTTTTATTTATAGTTTTATAAATAAAATCTCACATTATCACAAAAGAATATAACACTAAATAATCAACAGAAATGGCTTGTTAAGACATATTATATGTATATAACCTGATGATACACCTTCATTAAACGGATCAATCCTCTGACTGGTCTCGGACGACACTGCGGACACACACACGTGACTCCTCCTCTCCTGCACATCTGTGTCACACAGCTGTGACATGCGCCTCCTCGGAAGAAGAGAAGAAGCCGATGAGAGCTGGAGTAGTGGGGGGGGAGTTGGGAGGAGGTGGAGGGGTGAGACAGGATGAGATAGAAGATGGAGGGAGAAACCAAAGCACAGAGAGAGAGAGAAGCTCTTAGACAGATTATTGCTCATTAGAGGCTGCCTTGCACCATACCATTATGTCAGGAGGAATCCTTTTTCATTTGCACAAATTTGCCTGGAATTTTTCTTATTTAGCCTGGCCTCCATTATCAGAGCTGGAAATCAAATTAGCCTATGATTATTCTCTGGCTCGCTTGCCAACATTTCCCCATGCGGCCAACGCCGGTGGCTTGGATTCGTCCTGGCCTTTTGTTAACCTCTGCCCACCAACAATGCACACAACAACAGCCGAGATATGAAATAATTCAGTGCCGGGTAATGGCTCAGCCTCACAGCCCTCTCAGGATTAGATTTGCTCCTGCGGCACATAAACACATGTTTTCCATGTCAGTCATAAAGGAGGGGCATCACGACTCAGATCTCTCTCATGTGGCTCGACTTCGGCCAAGTACATTTTTTAAACAGGGAGCCAGTGGTGAAAGTAACTAAACACTGTAATCAAGTAGAATTTTTATGGGGAACTTGAGCAATTTTCAATATTATAGTTTGTTTAATGGTCTCAGAAAAGAACTGTGTATGTGGCTTTAGAGGGAGCTGTGTGAAATCTGAGAAATGAAAAACATCAGTCAGGTCTGAAGAGTGCAAGTTTGAAGTTTGTGGTGTGGAAGTAGAGAGAAGTGAGTTCAGCAAACCTCTGTTTCCTGCTATTTATCTCTACTTTATACTGAAGTCTGCAAGAACTACATTTAGAATCACACACCTGAATCTTGGTCTGTCTTTGTGAAGTTGCATTGTGGGTAATGTAGGCACCAGGTTTTGACAAGAAGGAAGAACATGTAGGATAACAAAAACAATATCTTTGTTTTTTTTTTAATCATAGAGAGAATAGGACTCCATCAGAGAAAACATACAGAATAAATTTTTAAATCCCAGATTATTACTTATTCTCCAACTTCACATCTTGTTCACACATATCCACGTATATGCATCAGTACTCAAGTGGTACTCTGTACAAAAATGATGCTGTAAAACAGGGGCATAATCTAAAGGATACATTAAACAGCTTTAATTTAGTTACTATTTACTTTTCAGATTAAGATTTTCAATAAAAATGCATTTATAAAGATTAAACCAGTGATTCTCAAACATTTTGGCTTTTAATACCTTTTTGAAAAATAGTGTCTCATTTAAGATGACCGAGTTGTCAGCAATTCAACATTTTCCCCTTTAAAACATATAAGATGTTTAAAATAGGTGCTCAAATAAATGATTAAATGAAATAACCTTAAAACTTGATTTATCATATATCACAATTTAAAAACGCCGCCAGGAGCCAAAAACACAAGTCAGATTACACAGATAGTTATAAAAATGTACAAATCTGTAGTGATAATTGCTCGAAGTATTTTTTTAAAACAGAAAAAAATATTGTTTCCCTATTTATACACACACAGAATATTTAATTGATAATCCACTTTGTCCAGCTACAGTGACAAAGTGCTTCACACTAATGCATCTCTAGAGAGAATATATCATTATAATACTGTATACTAGTGCCATCATACTGCAGACTGAGTACTTGTAATGGAGTATTTCTACACACACACCTTTTTAAATGTCTTACTTTCTTCCAACACTACAGAAGATATCATGTCAACATGACTATCAGCCACGCTGACACCTGCAGAAGTACAGAGGAACAGGTGGAATGGTTTCCCATTGCTAAATAATCACTCCAATTAGGCAATTAAAATCCGAGGCAGAATCAGGTTATAGATACCCCATGAATAAGCCCCCCGCACTAATCACAAATCAATAAAGACACATTTGACTGTTAGGCTTTCATTAACCTATTGCTTTTGAACCGCTCACACAGATTTTGTGTGGCTTTAATTGGCTGTAAAGCAATAAGGTGTAATTCGTTGTTAGTTTTGGGTTAATTAGTAAATAGTGTAAGTCGTTGATTGTAATCACGAGAGGGTTGTTTAACTTGATAACAAGTCAGATATCAGCAGGGATGAGAGTGAACACCATGCACCTGAACAGGTACGTTTTACTGCCACCATTTGACATAATGTAAAGTCAGTTTTTGCTTTACATGTTTTACAAGCAGAAGGTAGCGTCCATGCTTCTTTATTGAAATTTGTTGAGTTTTTTCACCTTTTCTGTCACCTCCTGATTTTTGTTTAGATTTTCTCACTGCAGGTTTCTGGTTTTTTTGCAGCTTCCTGTTCTTCAAAACTCTCTGATGACACCGTGGAGTCGTCAAATCTTCTACAAATTTCAAGTACTTGTTCCTTATTGTCATTGTTATGTAACTTTATACTTCTACTCCACCACATCTCAGAGGCAGATATTGTACTTTTTTTACTCCATTTGTTTAACATCTGTTGCTTTGTGGGTTGAGAATATTCTTGTACTTCTTAAAATAAATCAACTATGTGACAAATGCATTGTCACAAAGCAGAAAACAACTTCCTCATGAAAAGATCCAAAGTTCTCACACAACAGAAAAACTACAAACAAATGAGTATATAGTGCATTATTTACAGCTGTAGATATGTGTGAGGTATTACACTCCTGTGTGTTGTGCTATTGTGCTTGAAATAGTGACATAAGTGAGGACTTGATCTGACAGGAGACCTCAAATGTTTAAGTCTTTAATCAATGTATGAAAGAGCATAAATTAAAACAAAGGGCAGTTATTTTCTTTGTTGAAGATTTATTGTCAGAAAGCACATTAAAATACAATTAATATGGAAGAATTAAGAAAGCTATGAAATGGAAAGTATATTATATATAAATTACAGCATTTTGAACATTTGACTAAAATAAACAGTTACAAATCTGATCTTGATTCAGCTTATTTTAATATTCTCCCAACTATCAGTCTAATACTACAAATTAAATGTGAGTGCAACACATGCAGGGTCTCATCCTTGCTCTCTTTGAACCCCGCAGAGTAAAAAAACGACCATCAGGCCATCAGTCTCCGGGCTCTCCGCTCTCTCAGACCTTCATCCTGCCAACTCCAGCCAGGAGGGTCTGCAGGACATCGTGTAGCCACGCTGGAGTCACTGAAAGCTGACTTGGTAGGAGCAGATTGCTGCCTAATTGTGCTTTTCAGAGCCGCTGTGCGCTGGGGGGTTACTACAGGGCTGCATGCGGTCTGAGGCCACAGCAGTGGACGCGGCACCGAAGGAATCCAACCTAGCAGGGTCTCATTGATCTGAGGAAGCAAAGGTCACCGCAGTTATGCATCTGTAGGCTGACTGATGGCCACCAGAGTCGCAGCAGAGAGGCTTCAGGCGTGTTGCTCGGTTTAGGCACTTTTTTTTGTCTGTGTGGTCAACTTTTTTTTTTTTTTTTTTTTTTGGCTGGTGATCATTTCCAGCGTGTGAAAAGCAGCCTGCAGAGCTCGTCTACAGTTTTGTTCATCCGCTCCCACCCGTCCCCATTATGCATCCTGAGACTGGATGATCCATCTCTCCCTCTCTTTCTGTCTCTCTCTCTCTCTCCATATCCCTGCATCCCCCCCTCCAGCACTCCACCAGCCAACCCCTGCTATTTTCACCCCACACACATCCGTCGCTGCACTTATCCAGCCTCAGACGGCTGCTGGCTCGATAGCTAAATGGATTATCCAACAACAGAGCACCTCTCCTTCTCCCTCTCTTCCTCTCCCTCTCTCTCCTTCTCTCTCTCTCTCTCCATGCACTCCTCTAGCCGTGGGTCCTCGGAGGCGGAGGGGCCCTATTGAGCGGGGCCCGGGCTCTCCACTAGCCAGGCTCTTTATTGAGGCGTCTATGGGGCTTTATGCTGCCAGCGCTCGGCCTTGCCCTCGCCATCATCAATCATCCTCGGCTCCAGGGCTGCTATCACTGCCCAGACAGGCGGCCAATCACAGCTTTCCAGGAAGCTCTATAGGAGATGGAGAGAGAAGCAGAGGAGAAGGAAAAAAACTAGAGAATCACTCTGTTTCTGTGGCTGCCAGTCTCAAGTCTGATTTGATTGACATCTTCTGCACCTTCTGGGTGCATGACAACACCGGTATTAACCAAGACCGGCCTGTGTGGGACTTTATTAGATCATGAAGTGAGAGTTTGAGTCATGAAAGCACATATAACCGTGTTATAATAATAATTACAGAAGGCGTATGGCAGCAATAACAAAGCCTTTTATGAGAGATCTATATAAATCCTATAAGTGTGAATTTTAAATGAGGGGTGCGGTATAGAAATATTGCAGCAAAACTATAAATCCCCAAAGGAATAAAGGAATATTCTGACAGATTAAAGCTGATAAGGTCGCTGTAAACTCACCACAGCTTCTTCTATAAGAATAATGTGAGCTAGAAAGTCAAACTAGAAAGAGGAGAATTTCTACGTTGAAGCTCACTTTCCTCTTTTTCATCAAGCTTCAACAGTATGTCGAATTTCTACTCAAGTCTTAACTTGATTTTATTTTTTTTTCTATCTTTTCTTTTTTTCTTTTCTTTTTTTTGCCCCATCTCTCTCTGCAGCCCTGAGCTCTCATCCTGCTCCAGGAGGAATAGGCGAAATCTGATTACAGACCTATTTTACAGCAGACGCCGGGGCGCAATAAAGGGAGAGAGAGCACGGAAACGGGACTCGGCCCATCAATTAGATCTCTATTAGCAGCCAATGCAGACCTCACCTCAGGAAACGCCGGGGCCCTGAAATTAAACAATTCTTCAAGCCCGACAAGCCAGTCAGCTCTGCTATATGTTTGAGAGAGTAGGAGGGAGGGGTGGTGTCCTTACCGGAGCAAACTATCCTCAAATACTGGTTATAAAATCATTAAAAATAAGCGATATAGACTATGTGGAATAGCAGAAAAGAAAAGTGAATAATAAAAAAACATATAAAGACCTAAACTTATAAGATGAGGTCACTTCTGAGCACCAAATACAGACTATAAATCCTTATTTTGATTGTATATAAATGTTATATTGATACAAACCATAAAAGCACAATCAGGTCAAGAGCATCATCTTTGGCCCTTTAAATCTGATGATATCTTAGGAAAGTACAATAATGGTACTAACAAATAGGAAATACATTGCATTAAAGCAATATTACAGTGACTTTTCCTCAGTTTCTTGTCCTATAACCTCCTTCCGGTGCCATTAATCTCCAACTGTTGACCTGCTGACCTGAGGCGGGACAAAATGTCAATATTGGATAATTAGCATTCAGCATTAAGGCCATTTAGAGAGACGCTCTGAGAGGCGTCTGCATGGTCGTTACTTCATGATTGGGTTTTTTTTCCAGAAAATTAAAAGTTTCACTTTGCAGTTTTCTGGTTTACCAACGAGATGCCAGATAATTGGGTTTCAGTCAACGAGATGTGGTGTTTCCATGTTTGCAGAGGTTTATTGGAGGGACAAACGTGCACAGGGAGAGTGGTTCAGCTTCCTGCAGGCCCACACCAAAGACTCTTTTATATTTATGGCTCTTTATCTGGTTTGTTACGCCCGGTAACTTGGTAAAGAAGAGCGATATTACTGCAATGATGTGTAGCTTCAGTAGCTGAGCCTCACACCTGACAGTCAGTATGTGCTTTGAAGTTTTACATATTTAGATCCCAAAAATCTGCTCACAGTCAAGTCAGTTTACTTCCATATGGGACTTTCTATACAATTACAGACATGTCAGGTCCACTTAAGGTTTATTCTGTTTGCATGTCTGGCAGATATCCGAGGTTTGGGAAAATGCAGTTGCTTTTCCAGCCTAATGCTTCTGGTGGATTCATTTCTGGCATGATCTGACGCAGGAGCCATGAGTCATGAGTCTCTTAACAATCTTCGCCTGTTTCTCAGCATACTGTGGCACGTACTTCTCCATTTGCTCAATCAAAGGATGGCCATTTATCATCGAGGGGGACAGCTTCGTATTTTTCTACCTTTGCCCGCTCGGTTCCAGGACCAAATTCAGCATTTTTATGGAAAACTGCAGTCATTTTGATTGATGAAATCCAAAGATGTCCAAAACAATCCGGGGGATCCCCAACTGTGGCGCACCGGCGGGGTGCTCCAGTGTTGTCATTGTTCCCCGCGAAGAAAGGAGCGCGTCCGGAGAACACCAGGGGAAAAAATCACGATTTTCAGTTCAAAAGGGGCCAGAAAAGCAGCATTTCTTTACAGGCAGTGGGAAAGTGCAGGAAAACCTTTTCCACTTGCAGACGAAAACAATACTTTTCTTTTTTTTTTTAACCCCCCCACTTCTCTTGACGCATTCAGCTATAAAGACACAGGCTAATAGAAGCAGAGCAGAATAATGAATTGATTATTTTACTGTGAGAGTTGATGTTATTTGTGCTCTCGCCTCGCAGCTGAATGACTTGTAAAACACACACACACACACACACACACACACACACACCTCCTCTCCGTTTTCATCTGATTTGCGCGCACTGGACGGCCTCGTTGTGCGTAAAAGCTGCGTAAAAGTAAAATAACTGTTCACTTAAAACACACACACACACACACACACACACACACTCAAACACACACATTTCAGAGCCGGGCTTGTCTTGTTTGCAGTGATTCATAATGTCACGAGAAATGTCACCTGTCCGGCCTAATTGGCACCTTGTGTTATTAATACCCGGAGCGCGTCTCCTCTTTTTCTTTTTTTTGCACCCGCGGAAATAAGCTTATATTGCGTACTTAATACAGCGTCACCCACAGGGAGCTCCAATAAATCTCCCTTTAACGGCGTTTCCCCTCAAAACTCCTTCAGGCGAGTGGAGGCCGTGTCAAGATTGCGATTGTGCGCCAGCGTTTAGGACCAGCTGCTCCCAGGACAGACAAGCTCTTGTCAATTAGGCGGTGACAAGCAGGTCCTCCAAACGCCTGCAGGCTCTGCGGCAGCCAGCAGTGTACAGGCCCCGCAATTAGTATCCATTTCTGTCGAGACCTCCTCGCAGGCGCGCAGACACAGGCCGGGTAAATGGCCAAACATTGTCCAAATAACACGGAGAGCCACGAAATGACGGCGCGTAATGGGGGAGACCGGTGTTAACCACCAGAGAGGGGGAGACAAACGTTTGAGATTAGAAAGAAAACAGCAACAAAAAAACAAAAACAAACACAAGAGGGTTTAAACCTGCAACCTGTGAGAGCTTAGATATCAAACAGCTTATATTTAGTGATACCTGAGAGCCAATCACTGTTAACATATAATTTACTAATGATAGATAGATAGATAGATAGATAGATAGATAGATAGATAGATAGATAGATAGATCTATCACAATATTACACAATATTTATTCTGGGTTGCCAGGTTGTGAAAAACCCGTGTTTATGTATGTTTGGTTCAGTTATAAAAGCTAAATGTTGCTCATTGGTTTTCAATCTCTAATAAGTTCAAGCGTGCAGGTATAACTCATGTTTAGTTTGATGTCTTAATAGAAGACGAATATAAAATAAAACAAAATATATAATAAAATTCGCAGTTTTAAACGATCAGTGAAGTGTATTAATATTCAGATTTGCACTTGTAAGTGCACTTGGTTGCCTCAACCTCCTATTAATGTCTTTATAACATCTAACAGCTGTAGACTCACTGATTAAAACCCTTTATTAATGACTTAATTGACATTTTAAACCATGAAATCGATGGCTCATTAGCAAGTGGTGAACTGCTGAGCATTTATTAATGGATTCCCAACATTTATATACAGAAAGGTGCATTGAGCATTTTATTGATTCGTTATAAACCATAACTAAGGATCAGGCTGAGTTTATGCTTTAAAACTCTCAATAATGCATTTATGAATGTTAATAATCAATCATCAAAGCTCCTGTATTTATTTTCTGTAGATATGAATGTTAATAAGTCACCAATCAGCAGGTTTTAAGCATCAAATGTGCAACTAAGCTGATCATTTATTTTTCATTCAGATCATCTACAGCCCCTTTTTTACAAATCAGTGGTTAAGTTGTCAAAGAAGGTTCAATTTGTTCTTATTGATAATTACAGACCTGTAAAGCATTTAAAATGATGCCACAACCAACAATAAAGTCATTATAGTGCATGTTTAGAAAAAAAGTACCCAACGGCAGCTCTGGATTCAAACTAAACTTCAAACTTCCAGCTGAAACCAACCAGCAGTTTTCTGTCTGAGAGAGTAAATAAATGTCAAGCCAGCAGTGTCACAACACTGACAGGCCGCAGAAGAATCGCTCACCAAGCCCCCCTTTGTACACGGTGTCATCGCCAGCAGCTGGTGGTGGCATTCCCGGGCCTCGGACGCTGCCCTTTGGCCCCCGGGGGGGTTGGACTCCGGACAGGGCGGGCCAGCCGTCTCCACAGCGCCGTGGTCGCTCGGGTCAGCGGGGCCAAGTTTCCAGCAGGAAAAACGGGGACAGAGCCGGCGAACAAAAAGCCCAGAGCTCACCAGGCCAGTGGGATCATTAGTATGAAGGTTTGTTTAACTAATTAGCAAGCTGGGCAGCAGAGGGAGGCTTGTAAAGGCGACATGGACGTCATATATGGCAAAGGTGTGGGGATCCGTCACCGTGCGTCAAAGATGGATGAATGGAGACTGTGACTGAGGCGCAGGGCTCAAGGGGAGGTTTAAAGCGTTAGAGAGAAGCTATTAATTCATCACACCAACCAAAAGATGACAGATAACAGCCTCATCTAGCAGTCACGCATTAATTTAAGAAGTGGGGATGTTAAAAGTTGCCCCACGATGAACTGAATCCGGAGTATTTTTTGCACAGTAAGGCGTTATTTTATTTTGTACCGCAGGGTTCAAAGTACAGGATGGGGACAGGGCAGCACACTGAAGTTCAAGAACAGTGCAAACAGCACATGCCAACAAAAGGAGCCACACAGCATTGAGCCGTGGTGGAGCAGGAGAAGTTGGAGGAGGTGGGGGCGGCGGGTCCCGCGTTAAATATGGGAAAGTTTGGGGAACGAGGTCGACAGGTCAAGAAAAGTCAACAAGAGAGCAGTCTTGATGACAGAAGGAATTTAATATCAAAAATACATAAATCTTCAAGTGAGGGCAGCCGCACAATGGACACAAAGGAGGCGAGTGTTAGAGTCAACACAGATTTGTTGTTGGCGATTAAATGGATCGGGCCAAGTTGTTAACATTTAACACAAAACGCTGGCACTAGAATAGAGGTTGAGCAGAAAGGAAGGGGGTTTCCTGGATGGAGTATGGCAGGCCTGACGCGCAGAGAGACAGCTCATGTGTAGGAGGCGATGTGGCGCGAAGTTTGCACCAATCCAGCATGAAAACTTATTTTTTCAACAGAAATTATATCTTTTGTTTGGTTTGTGTAACTAAAAACATACTATTTATTGATTACCTGACACCCTGCTCACATGCTTTTCTTTGAGGTGATGTAAATGTGCCACTCGTGCGCTTTTACGCACGGATTTTGTTTTACGCGTAAACCCGCTGCGGCTTGTTGAATCACCGTGTCACTGCAAGCATAGCCTCCCTCTGATACAATGCGGAGATTAATCCTCCCATGTCGCCGGACATAAGCCTACATTTGTCTCCGCGTCCCCTCTGACTGCTGCCACACTGGACGCAGCGCTGAGAACTCTGCCTGACCTTCGCCCTGCGCCCCTGCAAAGCCCTGCAAGTTCCCCGGCAGTCGCAAACAACTCTGAATTCCATAATTCTTCGAGAAAAGGCACTATTAGGGAAAAATCCTTCCTTTTTGACAATTTAATAGTGCAAACTAATCATCTGGTTGACACGGGCCATTCATCTCTGCGCAGGCAGACAAAGACGAGGCCTTTTCCATAGGTTCGTCTGGATCCTGCAGTCAGACCAGCCTCTATTTTGAGATCAAGTGCACAATAAAAGCATTGTGACTGCTTAATGGCTATGTTTGTGAAGCCACCCAAAACCCAGTGTATTAAATGCATTTTTTGTTTTGCAAAGGATGAAAAAGGGGCCAACGTGGACTAAGCTGAGCTGAGAAAGAAACCGGGTTTCAATGAGAAGCAGAGTGGTGCAAAACTTTGTTTGGCTGCTTAAAGCAATCAAAACACGGCACAAAAGAACAGAAAGGGGATAAAAAAAAAACTGGGCGCCACAAAATTGCTTAAACCCCCCAAGTTATGAATTCGTTTCTGAATCAATTTAGCGGTGCAGGCATTTTCCAAACATCCTCTTGCGGGAGTAACAAGACAGGGAAATTGATCCGGTGAGACCTCACCTCTCGGTGCGCCTCAATAAAAGAGACATCAGCCTCTCTCGACGACTGTATAATTTTTAATATATATGCAATAAATGTTCAATTTGTTTCCTGAAATGACGGGAAATAATAACGTCAAATTTTAAAGCCATCCATTACAGCCAAACAATGCTCATGCATACGTGCTCCAACGCTGAGTGCTTTGATTAATTCACATTTTGATTGTGTTTGATAAAGCAATAACGTTACAGCGCTCACTCTGGACCAGTTGGGCCATTTTCACTCCTGGAAAACAAATATGATGGTGGCTGCTCACTGATTTTATAAATATATGAATGTATATGTATATATGATTATTTTTGGAGGCTTTTCTGTCTGTTGCCCAGGTGGGGTCCATAATTATGAATGACATCCAATTATAGGTGTTACACTATTTCCCACAGCAGTGTTCATTTAAAAAACCCTCAGACATAAAACCCCCTATAGAATACAAATATTAATTTCATCTAATGGGCTCTTATTGGTCAGAAAACTTTCCCCTGTCATAGAAATTCATTCATTCATTGCATGAATCCAATGAGTTAATTGCATGCTCTAAATATCACATTTTCAATTGTATTCTAATAATTGGGTGCAATTTAGAAACTGCTCCTCAGATCTCAAGTCATAACAGAGATGCAACATCACAAAGGTGCTTAAATGAAAGAGAACAATACAGTATAAACTCAAATATATTCATAAGGATAATATAACAGTATATGTAATTGAAACTGAAACCAATCATTTCACAATTAAACTCACTATTAAAACACCACAAGTCATTTTAGGAACATGAAAATGATCATTTAAGGCACATTTTTAAAGATTAATTGGATAAAAGCTCATTATCAGCTCTGTTTTGAGTGCCACATTAAACATACAGGAACATGTTCGTGTTTTCAGTCTAGCCGCAGCCCCACAGTGCAGGTATAGAGAGGCCGGGGGGTCTCGGATCACCGTAGACCTTGACACAAAGTGCATTAAGTTGGCTGATCTCTCTCGAACCATTTGATTAATTCACTCCCATTCAGGCCCAAGCGAGCAAGGAGTGGAGGGACGTGACCAATGACATAATAGGCTCTGTCAAACAGGCTTGCAAAACGCCCAGACCATTTGTGGTGACAATCCTGATGCCATCAGAGCCATTATAGGCCCCCATTCAACCCAGAAACAAACATAGCTTTACTCCCAAAAAGAGAAAAGTCAGCTTTCTGGTGGATCTCTTTTGCTTTCTGTGTCAATAGTGTTCAAGGCTCGCTGTGGGCATCGGTTTCCCTCCAGCCTTTGAAAACAACGTGCTGTCTTTATCACCAGAGACTAAATTAAAATCCTTTATGCAGACCGATTGCCTCTTAATTCCTCAATTACATTGGTTGTCTGATATTTTAGTCATTTTATTTAGAAAATATTGAATTAAAGCAGAACCATTTAAAATTCTAAAACAAATAAATGCTGCTCTTCCTTGACAATGAATCTTAAATAGCAAAATAATGTTCCATGTTTGTGCACATTTCTCCTGGGAAGTGAATTAAACTGGATTAAGATTTAACTCTTTGTATTCCACAACATGCAAAAAGCTGATTTACTTTTTCCTGAAATCCCTTCATTGATAATTACATCAATCAAAACCAAGACTTCCACAAAGGTTTTTGCCTTCGCACACCTGCAAAGACAAGTGTGGAGTGAATGAGAGATCTCAGAGATGCAAATAGATTTATATAAAAGTGTTTCTGAATCCATAAAGATGTACAGTTGCATAAGAGGATAAGGAGGGAAAACAGCAAAGACACTTTTCAGAATATTATTTTCTATAAAATAAATGGCATGCATGGAAGAGGCTTGTGAGGGAAGCTAAAAGGCCACGAGTAAAGTCTGCTGCATTTATAGCAGACATGTTAGAGTGGCAAAACACAGAGACAGCTTCTGCAACAAAACATGCATCATCTCCCTACAGAAAAAGTGGGACGTTTTGCTCAAATCAAGGCCAAATCCATAGATTCAGCATGTTGAATTGAACTATTTTGGCGTTTATGACAGCAGCATGTAAATACCGAATGAACAGTCTCTCAAAGTCTTTTGGAAAACGATGCCTGAGCTCATAAATCTGAAGGGAGCATGTTTACTTTTACACGTAACATAGGCTACACGACAACCTCCTCCTACGAGCAACATCCTCAGTTCTTCTCTTTCCTGCACAAAATATCAACAATTTTTAAATTAAAAGCTGTTTTTATTCTGCAAAAATGACCCCAAAATATTTTAAAGAGCACTGCAGTGAACAACCAAAATAAACAACAATCTGCTGCAGTAAGATGAGATACAGATGCAACCCGCAGCCTCCATCCTGTTGAGCATTTTTTTTTAAATTCTGAGCAGGAGATTGAATATAAAAGATCGTTTTAGAGACTTTAAATTTTTTGGAATATACAGCTTTTTTCTGTCAGTAAAAACAAAACAAATCTAAATATGCTTCTGCAGAATATCCACTTACATGCATTCACACAGAGCCATTATTTCAAATATTCCTTCCTATTTTTGTAAATTGTCAAAGAAGAGTAGCCTAGCACTTCTTCTAATTTTTTACAGATTATTTACAAAGCAATAAAAAATGTAACCAGTGAAAGTGCGCACAGAGCTTTTTTTCTTCCCTATAAATCACAGGGCTTCATTCCCACCATGAAATAATCGAGATAATGTGAAGCGCCTCCACACAGAGACATGAAAGGCAGAGGAGCCTGTTTATAAGCCTCTTTATTGTTTCTTTAACCAGTTTGAGGGAAATCCACCGTGTCCCTCTTTTCCTCACTGTCACATCAGCTCTTTTCCTCGCCTGTCCTGATTTTCCTCCCTCACCACACCCTGTTTGTTTTGGATTACCAGCGCTTTTCTTCCACTTCACAAGAGGGTTGATTTCTTTGAGAAAGCTTTTCACTTTGGTCTGTCACTCACTGTCGCTTCTTTGGGCTTTTTTTGTTTGTTTGTTTCTTAAACTGTTGATGCAGAAGCATCAATCTTTGTCTTTACGCAGAGAAAAATAAAGATTTAAAAGTTTTAGAACTAAAACATTTAAGCTGTAAATCACAGGTGTATCAGTCCTTAATCTTCCACTAATTTCAATAATAAAAAATATCTCATTATTAGTTAGTTAAGTTGCTGTAGTCCATCGTATTTATGTAACATGACTTTGATTATCTTTCACTTTCAGATGCTATTATAATAAAAAAAAACAACCTTATTAATGCTGTTATTATTTGCTTTGCTTTTTTCGTTAAATATATAGGTATTTGATCCTTTAATCTGCAGTAACCTGTCTTTGCTGCACAACTTGACCGATGCAGGTTTTTTTGTTACTGAACATGAGCAGAAAAATTGAAAATTTTCCAAATTTATCGAGTGTCAGCGCATAAAAAAGAGATGTTTTACCTCTAAATATTTACAGTAAAAAGAGATTTTACTAGAGCAGAAGCCAAAAATGTTCTTTTAATATTCTTCTATTAAGATTTGATGTGACTCTGACAAGATTTCTGGCACCATTGCACATTAATAATAATAAGAATAATAATAATAATAATAATAGTAAGGTATATTCTTTCTGTTTCACATGTCGCAGCTCTCCCTCAGCAACCTGCTCAAATTAAAAGTCGGCCACAAAACGTTGTCTCATTTAAATTCTCACCTTGAGCTCTCTGGTGGCTTGTAATGGTCCGAGAGGAGCTGACGCTTTAAAAAAAACAAAAAAATCATCATCAAGGTCTGTTTCTCACTGCTGCATACAGCTTTGGAGAATCAAAAAGAGAGCAAGGGAAAAATACAACAGAAAACAGCGATAATGTTGGTGTTTTTTTCTTTTGTTTGTTTTGCAGCAGGCAGAATGATCAATTAAAGATAGAAAATGCATGCACGGCAGGACTGCAGCCTTACTTACTCTGTGCGCTGTGCTGAGGCTCCGCAGTCTATAATTACAAACCCCTACATTTCCACATAGTGTCAAAAAACCTGCGACTATTTCTCAGAGATTCCCTTTAACAAGTGGAAACTTAGTGTCCTCCTGCACCATTTTATACATGATGAGCCGTCAGTAATGGGATTATTAAACAAAAACGTTTCAGGCGCTGGCGTTAACCTTTTTTAATGCCTAATTAGGTTTTGCAAAGAAATAATTAGATTCTACAGTGCTTACACTGCCTATATTTTCAAATGGCATCTCCAGCAAACACATCATCCCCGCGACACTCGTGCCAATAATCTGCGGATATATGCGCCGCGGCAGCAGTCAGATGTAAGATTTTAAAACATGTTGCGACCAAATAAGGTGCACTTAAAGCTAAAATAATTATCCGACATAAGCCAACCTGCGCAGAGGACATTATAGGCTGGCTGAGTGCGCCCTCATGTGGCAGCCTGTAGGATAAAGCAGATTATTTGGACAAAAACAGCAGATAATGAGGAAAATGTTCAAATAATCTGCTGTCACTGATGTCTAATTATATTACCAGGGATCTTAGTATTTATTTAGGCTGTTTTTTATTTATTAGTAAATAAAAAAAGAGGAGTCAGTGGGCGTTGACCTCGGCGCATGCGCACTCTGAAGGTTTTTTTTTTTAGCTGTGATGCACATGAGATACTCAACACATTAAATGGAGCTCTGCAGATCTTAACAATGCCTCTGCCTTTAGTGCAGCAACAACAACAGATAAAGCTGATGAGGACCTAACATTCATGGCATTTTTTGTTCTGTGATCCTGCAAAAATGTTTTTAATTATCATTATATGATCCATTTTTCCAACAAACATCCTCCATCACTGCTTTATTTTTGAACAGCAAACAAGCAGCAGCATGTAGAAAAGCCTCCTACCCCTCCTGCTGTCCCTTATTCAATGCACAAATACATTTGGGTGGGGGGGGGGCAGTTGTCAACACTTTCTGCTGTGCCTATTAAATTAATGGATTTCATTTGCTGTTGTTTCAGGCTATGAGGGTGTCTCAGAAAATTACATTGCTGTTTTTTCATTTGGTCTGAACTTTTCCAATTGAATTAAAAGCGTCAGGTTTTGCATAATATGAGCTGTTGCAATTAGCCAGCGCACAGACATCGATACGGGCATTAAACAAAAGCAAAATATCAGCAGATGCAGATCATCTATTAAA
>JBAJHX010000053.1:4514741-4553447 GCA_037176925.1 Amniataba percoides
TTTAGAATGTTTTATTCCATTTGAAGACATCAAAACATTAAACTGATACACTTCTGAATGTCACTTTTAATAGTTTTCTTAAATGTGGAACTCTTCTGTTGATTTGTTGTGAAGTTGTCTTTGCTTTTATTGGTTCTTTTATATTGTGCATGCATCCATCTTGAAAACAGTGTCAATAAGACTATATCTGTTGAGATACAGAATTAATTTACTAAACTGAATTACATATGTGAAAGCTATGAAGTCATTTAGTGCATCCATACTGTATCAATCAGATTTAGAATAAGTTTTATTGGACAAGAATTTATTGGAGTGAATTTGACTTTCATTTAAAGATGCTTTTGCATACCTAAACAGAGATAAGCAGAGAAGTACACCCAATATTTACAGTGAAGTAGTTAAAAATAGGTACATATACTGTGTACATCTCTTATATGAGCAACAAATGTCTGTATACAAGTCAAACTGTTAATTGTGTTTACAGCATTACACATATACATATACAGTGCTTTATGTACAGTATATGAATGTAGATGTACAACCTACTTAGATTACAAGTGACAATAATGCATAGCATTTACATGTTCTTTTGCAATTATACATTAAACACTAATTTGTTGTTGTTATTTATTATATGGTTATGTCACTTTACACTTTACTACTGCAATATTTATACTATACTACTGATTATATACACACTTACTTACCTGGTGACTTACATCTTAGCATATTTATTTATTAATACCTTTTTTTATTTTATTTCACCACTAGAGGCGGACGAGGCAGAGGCGATGGGTAAAATCTCCTTCTGAAATATCGCGAGATTTCCTCCCTTTGCTTCAGAAGGTCAGCTGATCATTCACTTCAGTTGTAGCTTAGCACGCCACGCGACGAACACGAAGCCGTAACACTGGTAAGACGCGGCTTTTATTTCTGTCATATTTTCATAATTAAACAAGATAAATTATTCTCTTCGAGGCTCTTCTAACAGCCAGCTTTACACGGCGTAACCAAGGTAACATGAACTCGCGAGCCGCGCGGAAGACGAGGAAGCTAGTAACGATGGCAACAGAACCTTCTAGAGCTGCTAATGCTAGCTGTCATTAAAAAAACAATAGATAAAAGCCTTTATTGATAATTAATAAATGTTAATCCGGTCTGATCAGCTTTAGTTAACAGCGACGAGTCATTTTAATTCATGTATTTGATCCCCCTTCTGTAAAGGAGTCATCAATAATCAAACAAGACGAGGCCAGGTGTGCTAATGAACGCAGGTCACGCACAATATTTTTACTTTGTAAAGTTTATCTAGCTTAATTAATATTTAATAAAGACAACAGAGATTCATCTTCTACTGAAAAACATCAGTGGTAAACTATTTACAAAGAGCTCACCCCACAGTGGAAATGATTAACAGATGTATTTGTTAAATGAATGAATGAAGGAAAAGATAATTTAAAATCTGATATCTCAGTAAACAGGGCAGATGTGAATTTCATTGTATTGCACTACGTATTGGCCTTCCTCAGTGAATTTATCTGAATTGTGATGTTTCAGTATTTCTTAAAGCTAGAAGCCAAACATTACAGCTTGTTAAATGCTGAGTAATACATTCAGTGTATCATCTTTCTGATTTGGACTGATTGTCAGACAACAATCACTTTTATTCCGTCGCTTTGGGGGATTTCTGTTTGGTCAATCTTCTCAACATTTCTTGACAAATAGAGAATCAGCTGATTAATCCAAAAGGAAAACTACCATTATGTGCATGTCCCTGAGGACATGTGTGTGATGTAACAACTTGTAATAAGTAGTTAGTCATGACTCCTGATGTGTGACTTGTCAATATTGCTTCATAATTGTTTCCATCATACTGTTATATCTCAACAGAGCAACACACACTCCCAAAGATGGCTGATACACAACAACAAAGTCCTCCTCCCCAGCTAGGGCCTGTGGTAAGTTGAAGTGTTCAAAGTATTTATATGGAGCAGTTATTGGCAATGAAATTCTTAACCACATACATGAATACTTGCCAGGAATACAGTCTAACAAAATGTTTTCTGTGCAACTTTTATAAATGAGATGTACTAAATTGTTTCAGTGTTCTAATATTATGAATAATATTACAAACTGAACATGACATGTCTGTCTAAGGTAGTATTTCTTTCAGAGCAGTAGTACTTTATTGCTTCATAATATGCAGGTGTTGCTTGTCTGTTTAAACGGTGGAGAGTCTGGTCAAGTTTGCTAGAATTGAGTGATTTAGTCAAGTGTTTCTCAGCACACATTCTCTGTCTAAAGGTCCCAACATGGTTTCTTTTTTCTCCAACTTTACAGTTTTTCCCTTTCTGGGATTTAAGAGCTTTTTTTTCTTGGATGGATGATGTCCTCAGTAGGACGAGCATCTTTTTTCAGTTTCAGCTGCATCATGTCTCCTGACTCTTGATCAGTGTTCGGTAATTTGAACTGCTAGATTCAATTAAGTTGTTTTTTAGTTTGGCTTGTTGATGCTGACTGTTGACAGAACATGATTGAAGATCTGAGTCATGTCAAAAGTTCAAATCCTGAAACAGAAAATCTTATCAGCTAACAGCAGGGCACCAACATTTAGCCTGAAACCTCATGAGCTTGCTGCCTTTAATGTTTATGTACCTAAAGCTTCTGAATTTTAATATTTTTTATATTTTTCTGTCTTTCACAGCAATTTTTAATGAGTAACAAGCTGGAAACTGCAATGTGGCTGTCACGACTCTTCACAGTCTACTGCTCCATAATGTTTATTCTACCAATTTTAGGGTGAGTTCACTCAGTGATTATGTATGAAAATACATCATTTTACAAGGTTTTATCAATCTGTCAGTCTCTCACAGTCTGAAAAAAGGTCATAATATGTGTTGTGTTTTTCAGACCATATGCAGCAGCTAACTTCTATCAGCGAGCCTTGTTGGCGAACGCCCTCACGAGTGCCCTTCGCTTGCATCAAAGGCTTCCACGCTTCCAGTTGAGCAGAGCTTTCCTGGCCCAGGCTCTTCAGGAGGACAGCTGCCACTACCTGCTGTACTCACTCATCCTGGTCAACTCTTATCCTATCACCAGTATCCTTTCACCCTCAAGTATGGGAGGAAGACTAATGAATGGTTCTGTATGTCTGGTTAAAGGAGGAGAGGTTCTCATTACAAGCCAGATTTCCATTGCTTTAACAGCAAGAGTTCCTTTCTGGGACTGCGTGGCTGTTTAGATTGAGCTTTAGATAATAATGAAGCATTATTTTATAACTTCTGGTGCAACCGCAGTATGAATTTGTAGTGGTTTGTTATTTTTCTCATCAGTCATTATTTGAATTCTGTGCAACATTTTCATAAACTTCAAACTCCTTTTCTCACTAATGACATGCCATGACATGCATCAGTGATCAGTATCACATGAAAGTGCACAATGTACTGCAGCAGGGCTTTCACGAGGATTCAACATGTAGCAAATGCTGTAGTGTTACCAAACCATTAATGCAGTCATGTCTCATCATTTACAGTAATATGTCATTCATAAGTGCACTAAATTGATTTGAGGTTTATTCTGTCTCTTTATGTTGATCCTTAACTCTTGTGTCCAGTGAGCATCTTCCCAGTCTTCCTCTTCTCTTTGCTTCATGCAACCACCTACACAAAGAAGGTCCTTGATGTGAGTAAAGGCAGCAGCCGCCTGCTGTGATTTTTCCTGCTGTTAGTGGAAAAATATCATGGAAAGCCTTTTACTCAACTTTGTTTAACCTCCTGGTGGAAAATTACCACTAGCTCAGCTGTGTTTTAATTATCCACTTAATCAACCAGCCATTGTTCAGAGCTGAACAAAGCTGATGACTGATCCTGTTATAACATTTACACTAACTTCTTTTTAGCAATATTTATGTAACTTTGGTACCTCATTTGTTTCTAGCTTCTCATTTTTCAAAATCTTTGTTTGCAGTCCATGGGCCCCAGCAGCCTGATGTTCATCAGAAACCTTCTGGACAAACTTACAACCAACCAGCAGAACATCCTGAAGTTCATTGCCTGCAATGAGATCTTCTTGATGCCGGCCACTGTTTTCATGCTCTTCAGGTAACTTCACATGTCAAGTGTTTGTTTTTATTTTCTAGAGATATTGTGGGTCCTGACTGTAATATTCAATACTATGTAGCAGTATGTGTGTCTGGTTCAGTGACACTGGTGGAAGAACTGTGACAGTTTAGTTTTCCACTTATCAGCTATCAGTTTAAAAAATGTTTAGAGATTATGAACAACAAAACAGACCGGTTTTCTGTGTTGTCAGACACGCTCTTAAATGTGCATTAAACATGCCTTCAAGGACGTGAAAATGCAAACCTGTAAATGAGATACCAAATTAAACACATAAATCAGGCTCTTTGAGGAGTATCTCAACTACACATGCATGTCAGCTTCATTAATGGCCCGATGCTGAGGATTTCCATATGCAAATTTTCAAAGCAACCAACAGAAGCACAGGGAAGCCAGACGATCTGTTGGTTTGTTAGTGTATTGTAGATTAATATTAACAATGTTTGGAGAGTCATTGAACACATAAAGTGTATTATTAATTATGATGATTATTAATAAAATGCTGAACAATAAACAGTTGTTTGATGTCAGTTTTTCACTTTCTCATTTCCTTTCTTTTTACAGCGGGCAGGGGAGTTTGCTGCTGCCTTTCATTTACTACCGATTCCTCACTCTCCGCTACACATCCAGAAGAAACCCGTACTGCCGGTAAGCTGTAATATAGCGTAATAATGTACAATTTATACACAAAGGTAGTCACGTGAATGATAATAATAACAAGCTAGTTATTGTTTTGTAAAATCAGAGGGGAAAAAAATCTGAAACTTTATGTACAATTATTTATTATATTTATTTTTCATTGCACATCACAAATAAAAACAGCAAAAGGTATGGTGTGTTTGAAACCAAGGAATAGTTTATGGTTTGTATCCATGTGATGTTATTGGTAAACAGTAGCTTATCTTAAATACAGTATCAGCAAATATTGGCCAAAATTTTAGAAAAGATTTGAGTGCAGAGATGCCAGAGATTCAATGGAGGTAAACCAGAAACAGTCACAATTATATCATTATCCAAGAAAGTACACTGTTAATAATGTTTTAGCTGTCAATCATGTACTGGTCAGGCTAATGAAACTTGCCTAATGAAACATGATGCAGTAGAGCTGCTTCCACATTCTGGAGTCCAAGAGGGAAAATCCAGATTGTTCAGTCTATACGTTCATTATATTTTACTTAAAATAGAAGGGTTATATAAATAGAAAGGTAACTTATTTTAAAATGACTTTTAGTCATATTATAACTGTCACTGTGTCCAGACATGAAAGTGATGACAGATGACATAATGAATAAAAGCTAGTTAAAAAAATTAGATCTTGCAATGCTGTGGGAGGGGCTTTCCAGACGAGCTATTGCACTAGGGAGAAAGGAAGTCAGCTGAAAGTGTACTGTGACTGTCAAAATAAGAGTATTCTGTCCAAATGTTACCAACTGTCACTTTAATCAATATGAAAGTTGCCAAAACAGAAGTATTTAAAAAAATGTGCTAAACTTGTCGCTGAATTGAATATTTTTCCATCCCAGCACCTTGTTCACAGAGCTGCGAATTCTTCTGGAGCACTTCATCATGAAGCCTGCCTGCCCCGCCTTCTTCAGGAGGATGTGCCTCAGCAGTATCGCCTTCATCAGCCGTCTCGCCCCCACAGGGGTCTGATTCCACTACGTGAACGTTTTGATTTCTTTACGTTTTGTTTTGTTTTTCCACCATTTTAGGATGTGACTTAAACTTTGATGGGGACAGACATTGCCATCAAGAGAAGGAACTGTTTTTTGAATGTCAACTGTACAGTCTGTGCTCCAACTTCTCTGTATATTCGAGTACAGTTGAAGACCAGCCAGTAATGCACTGAAGTCTCATGGTGATATTTCTTTTCCCATCTTCTTAATGTGACCTCATTCAAGCAGTGGACAACCCCTCACTTTGTTACGTTCACTGAGTGGAGCACAGTAAACATCAGCTGTGTTCTCTGTGTATGGGCTGTTATTATTTTTCCTTTAATGTCCTTATTTATTCCTTAAAAGAAATGCTTATTCTATGATAAAACATTAACATTCTGAGATTAGTAACTTAAATGAAAACGTGCTTATACAAGATTAAAAATGTTCTTTTTTAAAACAATTATGTTGTGCTTGGATGGATGAGGAATAGAGTTTGTTTGCAGTTTCTACCAAGTCCACTTTCAGTTTTTTATGGACAAAGCATCTGATGTTCTGATTTGTCTGAATGCCTGACTTAAAATCTATTCTATCAATGCCATCAAATCACTCTTTTAACAATCTGCAAGATCTGTGTAGGTATGATTACAAAGTGGTTGTTGAATTGAGAAACAAGCTATCTGCTGTATTCTATAGAATATTTTAAGGTACCAGACATTTTGCTGCAGGATTCGTATTTGAAATGCGTTGCCCAATGCATGTCATGCTCTTGAATGCGTTCTGACCTTGTTTCTCAGTTTGAAAACTGTTTTGAATTTGCTTCGCTCGTTCGTTGCAATGTAGTTTCTTGCTTAATGCATGCTCCTATTCTTCGTCTTTTTTTCTGCCATGTTGTTTAATGTGTTTATTTGCCTACAGACAAACCACATTTTTATGACAAGAATAAAATGATCTCTTAATTAAACCAATAAAATATTAAAGAACTGTAATGTTACATGTGCTTATACATTTTTAAAGTACTGTAGTAGAGCATGATCTCGTAATCTCCTAATCTTGAAACTAATGACCACATTATCTGCCATCTATAGATTAATTGAGAGAGAAGCTTTAAATCAGGTAAGCACATTTAGCTGAAGTATGAAAATCTTTAGACTTCTAAAACCTATGCGCTGATGAATGCTGAGTTGAAGTTGAATGCTGCCTATTGTGTCTTTAAGGATGTCATTTGAAGTGTTGTTTGAAATGGATTAGCACAATCTAAATGTGCGGACATACACTTTAACAGGTACACCTGTACAATCCAGCACAATTGTTCTGCCATAAAGTCTACTTTTACATTGCCCATAATTCCCCATAGCTCCTTTTTGACCAAATCATGTCAATGTAATTCTCAATGTAATTCAATTAAGTTAAATTCTAAAGGATCTATTTTCATGAAAGTAGAAAAAAGAAACATACCCGAGCGTTAAAATGCATTTTTTCCAATAATATTTGCACAAATTAATATTTACTGAATCAAAACTACACATATTCACAGCTCTGCAAGTCAACCAATCAGAACACAGCTTCTATCTTTTGACGGTCAGTGTCATCCAATGGCTACACAGCTTATTCCGGCTGCAGCGTTGCCATGACACCGCGTTAGCCTCTGAGAACCACATGAAGCTTTTATGATCAGTAATCACATTTAAAGACGACTTCAGCTCACAATATACCGACACAGTGAGTGTATTCGTGTGTCTTTATGTCGCTTAGTAGATTTAGGTCAAGATATCTTCATGACAGTGGACAGTTTGTGTGATCATAAATCGTGTTAGTCGATTAGCCAGCTAGCACGCAGAGCTAATCTCCTTTCTTAATCCGAGTATCTCTTCTCTGCTTTGTTTCTTCTTGTGAAGTTTTACCTACAGGTTGTGAACAGGACATGGTCGAGGTAGACTTTGACTGTTGATCCCTGCTGATTAATGAGGGGATAACTTGAAGATTTTCTGAGAAGATAAAAGAGAGAAAAGATGGAGCTCCACCTGAACAGAGTTGATTATATTCAGGTAAATTCGACTGCTTCATTTGGTTTGTTTAGTTTATTTGGTAGATATTCACAGGTGGAAATGAACTATATATATATATGCTCAAGTATAATTTACTGAAGTATATCTTTGAAGTACTTGTACTCGACTATTTCTGTTATTCTTCTTAATGTGTTATGCTACATTTCATTGTACCTCACTAGATTTGTCTGTCACCTTTAGATACTGATACTTATACTTTAGACTATTCACACAATAATTGTTAATAATGTATGACAACTAATACATTTGGATGTATTATTATATGTGAAGATTCCCAGCAGGATATCAAGTAATTAAAAGGATCTCCACTTTAAATTAAAGTGGGTAACACATTGGTGCATCAATAATCAATGAACTTTTCCTACTTTTTTGTACTTCTAAGTGTGTTTTGAGGGCTGAAACATTTATACTTTTACTAAAATAAATCTGGATGCAGCACTTTCACTTGAAAAAAAGTATTTATGATTGTAGTATTGCTGTTTTAGTTGAAGCAGAACATCTGCGTACTCCTTTTTGACTCTTTATATTGCACTTTAGTTTAAGTCTTATTATAACATGGGATTAATGTTTTCATTCACACTGATTCATTGTGTTTCCCTCCAGTAATTATTCCCCTCTGTCAGTTTTTGTTGAAATTGAATTGCCTTTCTTTGTCCTCCCAGGTTGGCGTCACTTCGCAGAAAACCATGAAGCTGCTTCCGGCCTTGGGAAAAAAGGCAACACAGAAGGTAATCAGTCAGATTATCTGTGTCTAACCATTAACATAGATGTAGTGCACTTAATATCAGTTTGTTGTCTTCTAATGAAATAGTTTTATACTACAACATCTTGGTTGTTGGCTCTTTGTTTCAGGTTGCTGTCGCTGATCACGATGGGATACTGACGTGTTTTGGGATGAAGAAAGGAGAAGCAGTGGTGTGTGTCCTGGTCAAGATTTTTATTTCCTCGTCGTGCTTTCAGTTGGTTCTTAATGTGATTAATTTTAGTTTATAATAGCAAGAAATGTGACTCTCTTTTTCAGCCCGTGTTTAAAACACTTCCTGGGCAGAAAATGGCCAGAATGGACCTCGGAGGAGCTGTGGGAACTCCACAGGAGAAGATCTTTGTCTGCTCTGGTTCTCAGGTCCGAGGATTCACCAAGAAGGGCAAACAGTTTCTCACCTTTGAAGCCAACCTCACTGAGAACATTAACGCCATGTAGGAAACATTTCCTCCCTTTTTAATAACCTACACTGCTTGATTGGTGCTGCTGTATTTAGTGATTTTGTTTATCTTACTTTCCAGGCATGTCTCAGGCGCTGACCTTTTTGTTTGCGCAAGCTACATCTACAACCACTACTGTGACTGCAAGGACCAAGACTACTACCTCTCTGGAGACAAAATCAATGATATCACATGTTTGTCCTCAGAAAACTTGACTCGCCTGGTCCCGGTCCTGGCCTGCCAAGATCGGGTTCTCAGAGTCTTGCAGGTCAACCAATATTAGATTTACTTTTCTGATTTGATACGGTAAATTGTTCTAGCTCAAATTAGATTATATTTATTATTTTGTAAGTTTTTTTTTTAATTCTGCAGGGATCAGAGTTGGCTTATGACATTGAAGTCCCTGGCCCTCCATCTGTTTTGGAACTGTACAACAAAGATGGAGGCAAGTTAACCAATCTATATATTCTGTATGGGAACAGTAAAATGTGAGAGTGCTTTATGGATCTAACGTAACGTTAATGACTTTCTTTACAGGAGAGGAAATCCTTTATGGAACCACAGATGGGAAAATAGGATTGGTCCAGATTGGTGAGGACTCCGCTGCAGTCAAATGGGAGATTGACAGTGACAAAAAGAAAGGAGGTATGTTGCCTACATGACCGTAACAGTTTAACATGTTTTAGTCAAATAAATACAGATACTATTATGTAAGAATAGTCGTTTCCCACAGCATGTGAATAGAAACTTGCAGGAGGATGGGAATCCATTATAAAAAGTTTATCTTTCCAAACTTTCGGTGCCATAAGGGATGTTCCAACCTGTGAGATTTACTATTTTCTGTCTCCCATCAGGAATCCTGTGCATTGACACGTATGATATCATTGGAGACGGAGTGAATGATATCCTGGTGGGAAGGGATGATGGGACGGTTGAGGTCTACGGTTTCGACAGCACCAATGAGCCCACGTTACGCTTTGAGCATGTGAGTTGATACATCACACACCTCATCAGGTGTGGAGAATTTATTGACTTCAACTTCCATACTGAATATATTGCAATATATTGTCAGTATCATGCAACCATACAACACTGAATTCATACCATTCAAAGTTAAGAAAATCCAGGCATGTCTGTCTGTCAATTGGTTTTTCATACTCAGATCTATTCAAGTTAATGTGCCTGAAAATGATGAGCAAATTATTGTTGGATATTAATATATTTCCACAGTTAAATAGTTTTGGTCTTTTTATAGATGCCTTTGTTTTTTTATGTTATATGATTAATACTGATCATTGACTGCCAAGGTTTCTTGTCATTCCTGACTGCAGGTGTTGTCAGAGAGCGTGACTTCCATCCAGGGTGGCTGCGTTGGGAAGGAGTCTTATGATGAGGTCTTGACTGCCACTTACACAGGTTTGATTACAAAATTCAGAACAGTGCGCCTTGTGAGATACTCTCATTTCTTGTACCATCTGACATGTAGTAAGGGTGACTTAAAACCCAACCACTAATGATAAAATGTGTTGTAGTAGAAGGAGGTCTGCATCACTGTCGTTACCTCTTTCAGGGTGGGTGACTGGTTTGACCACTGAGCCCCAGAAAGCTGAGGCCGGCCCCGGAGACGAGGTCAGGATGAGTAAGGAGACACAGTCCAAAGTAGAAGCCCTCAGGTATCAGCATCCTTTATTTTCCATTATACAGTATCTGCTTTCGCTTTTAATGTGTTTAACCTACTATATAATAGTTCGAGTACAATTTCAAAACAAATCATGTTGTTCCCGTCCAGGGCTGAACTGGAGCAGCTGCAGGTCAAAGTCCTGCAGGGCCGCGAGCAGTACCAGCAGACGTCTCACTCGAGCACGGCCGTCTCTGCTGTGCCTGTTTTCAGCATCAACGACAAATTCACCCTCTGTCAGGACGATGCCAGCTACAGCCTCACCCTAGAGGTGCAGACTGCCATCGACAATCTGCTGCTTCAGGTCTGCTCATTAATGAATAACTGTTTACACCTTCTGATGACAGTGAAACTTAAATAAAAAAAAATAAGATAAAAAAATGGTGCAGACACAAACATGCAGAATGAATCTCCCCTGCAGAGTGATGTCCCCATAGACCTGCTGGATGTGGATAAGAACTCCGCTGTTGTCAGTTTCAGTGAATGTGATTCAGAGGTGTGTAATCTTTTTCCACACTGGACTAACATACTGTAAAAATAAAGTCATCAACATGCTGCTGCTCCCAGACACCTGACTTACTCTGTTTATAGCAGGCTAACGGGAACTTCCTCCTGGCCACGTACAGATGTCAGGCTAACACTACAAGACTTGAGCTCAAGGTAACACCAAACCTCAGAACATTTGCATTTTGTTACTCCTGCGTCTTTCACGAAAAGCTACAATAGCGACCATCCATTGTGTAGTTGTGGTTGATCTGATGATATAGTCGTCAGCTGTGTCCGTCACTCACTTTACCCAAAGTACAAACATTTCTGAAGGATTTTATATATATATGTATATGTTTTCAAATAGATACACATTCACATTTGCTTAAACAGTGTGATGATGGACTGCAGAGAACAAATGTGTTTCATCTATGATAATTGTTGTTCAAGGTGAGGTCCATCGAGGGACAGTATGGGACCCTGCAGGCTTACATTACCCCCAGACTTCAACCCAAGACATGCCAGGTCCGTCAGTACCAGATCAAACCTCTGTCCCTCCACCAGCGGACACACAGCATTGACCAAGAGAGGTAAACAAATGAATTTCTCTCATGTGGGATCAATAAAGCTTTATCTCATCTTAAAGGCTACAACAAACATTTCATGGGATTTTGATTTTAGTTTTGATTTCAGAATGAAGTGAAATGAAAAGACAGCTCAGTATGAGTATTATCTTACTGGAAGAATTGACTCAAACATAAGAGGCCTAAAATAGAAGAACATATAGTAGAACATTAGAACATGAAGTTACACCTTCACATGTACTAGTAATTAACTGTCACATTTATGAAAGAAAATGTCTTACACTGAATGCTGGACCAGTTTTCATGCAAATTAGATTATTTTCTTCTGTAGTAATGCAGGTTCAGGTAAGTACAAAATGTCTTTGTCTGTCTGTCTTGCAGGCCCATGAACAGCCTCAGTCTGGTGGGACAGTTCAGTTTCGCTGAAATCCACTCCTGGGTGGTCTTCTGTTTGCCAGAGGTGCCGGAGAAAACACCAGCAGGAGAGAGCATCACTTTCTATTTCCACAACACTTTTCTTGGGACACAACTTGAAGCCACCTACTGGTAAATACCAGCACGCCGTCTTCTCAGAATCAGAAACAAGTTTACTACCAAGAGATCTCACATACAAGGAATTTGACTTGGTCTTGTGGTCATGGTAAAAATAAATCAAGTAAGAGATAAGAAAATGAATACTTTGCAAGTCAGGTTTGTGTCAGTGGGGATGCTCAGCTTGTTGATGAGGCTAGCTGTAGTTGAGAAGTTCTGTAGAATTTCTGAGAAAACTGACTTTGTAAAATTTAATAACTTGTCCGACGCTCCTAGAAATGTTTTGTTTATAGAATTTCACATTTTCAGTAGGGATTGGTGTTATATGCTTGGAATCAAATATTTTCTCTGAATTTCTCATTTTAGCAAAGGGGAGGGTCATTTCAGGTCAGACAACATCTCTACCATCTCCATACTGAGTGATGTTCTTTCTAAAGAAGCTACCAAGAGGAAAATCAACCTGAACATCTCATATGGTAGGCATATTATTATTCATTTTCATTTACTGCTGCTTTTTTATCAAGGGAATAATCTAGTAAATTGAATTCCTCTTAAACTTGCTTTCTTTGTTTGCCCGTTCCAGATATCAATGATGAGTCTGTGAGCCACACACTGAAGATGATCCACCCAAAGTTGGAGTACCAGTTGTTGTTGGCCAGAAAGGTTCAGCTTATCGATGCACTTAAAGTAAGTTAAGTTAAAGTAAGTTGTCACCTGTGCTCTTAAGGCTTTTTATGAAATACTTACATTCCTCTCTGATTGGTAGGAGCTTCAGGTTCATGAGGGGAACGCTGACTTCCTCATCCCAGAGTATCGCAACATCTTGGATGAGTCGGCCAATCTCTTAGAGGAGTACAAGAAGCAGCCAGCACACCTCGAGAGACTTTACGGTACAAAAAGACCACTTCACTGACTCTCATATTCACAGACACTCCCAAATAACTGACCTTCCTTTCTCTTTTTCATGTATCTTTTTCAGTTTTTTGCATTGATATATGATGCATGATGAAGTAGAACATGATGGCTGGGTGTAACTAATATTTTTCTTCTTCTTTCCTGTAGGAATGATCACAGACCTCTTCATAGACAAATTCAAGTTCAAAGGCCAGAATGTGAAAACCAAAGTCTCTTCGTTGCTGGAGATACTAGACAATTATGACTTAAATTCTCTGTTAAACTTTTTCAATGAGGTATGATATTATATAGATCAGAGGGTATTTATTTAGATGTCTTTATTTGTGCTTTTTGTGGATTTCAAAGCGATTTCTTATATATATTATAGATGATGCATAGTGTCAATACCATGTTGTCTTACTGTTCTTTAGATGCTATTGGTCTTAATTATGGTGTACAGTATTTTAATATTTAACTATGTCTTTTGACAGCATCTAAGCATGGTGATTGATAAACCACTACAGGGTGGCCAGGATAGTGCAGGTTCCTCTCCTTCTTCGTGGATAAGTTGTGGTTGAGGTTTGACATCAAGTGGCCAAATGTGAGCCAGTTAAAAGCACAACAAATGTATGTTTTTGTATCCTGATTGTGATAGGTCTCTCCCTCTTGAAATAAAATTATTGCTTATTTATAACTGTTGTTACATTTATCATTCAAAGGGCTGATGGAACGTACTGGACAAATACTTTTGATTATATGAAATTCTGTATGAAGGTTTGTGTGATACTAAGAGTCATTCAATGCTTTTTAAGCACAATACACTCAAGTCTTACTACTCATTGTGACATATATTATGTCTCTTGATTGGTGAAAGTGATTAAATTATCGTACTCATTTCTTCCACATATTTATGTAATATGAATTTAAGAACACCAAGAAGTAAGGTGCACTGTAAATGCATTTCAGCAATGGACAGTGAAGTACAGCACTCATCAAGTTAGTACAAAACGATCAGAATCAAAATAAGACCAATAAAAGGTATAATAATCCCACTTGTTATGCACAATGTCAGAAACATTTATACAATATTAGTGGATCATAAATTATTTATTAATTAATGTGTTAATGTGCTACTAAGGTCAAGTTAAGTTCGTATCAATCTAAACCTCAAAAGCAACTTAAGCTTACTAAAGTTGACAAATGTATGTAGGTTAAAAGTATTATTTCCATCTAAAGTAAAAGGATGAGGTATCATGAAATGGAATAAAATTAGAGTAGAATAATTGAGTAATGTACTGTCCACCTTTAAAGTAAAGGAATACCTTAATCATGAGTAAAATAACCACAGAATAAGCATAATTACTTAGTTAAATACTACTACCACTAGTACCACCACCACCACTACTACTACTACTACTAAAATAAAAGAATCATGATACCCTTTTCAATATTATTTATGGGTATATTATCACTATCATACGTGTTTTGTTGCTATTGTTATGTTTATTATTATCAGTCAAATTAACTGTGTTTTTGTATGTTTCTGTGTTTATTCTATATTGATTATTTGTGTATTTTTGATGTACTGTTTTCTATTGAAGCTGTATTTCTTATTTGTTGTTTTTTAATGTATTTTTAATGTATTGATTACGTATCATGATGACGTTTCTTCTTTATTTCTCCTCTGTTTTGTCCTTCCAACATTTACAAGCCGGTTTCGAATTTGCAATCAGGCGAACATTGTCCCCTCTCGGCTCCCGTGCTCCCGTCTACGTCACGCCCTGCGCGGCCCATGATTGGCCCGTTTCAATCCTCGCGGGCTACTTGAACTGAGAGAAAGCGTCTCTTCTTCATGTGCGAAGCGAAGCTGTCTGCTCCGGAGCGCGGTAAAAACTCAAGAAAAACTCACGACATGGCGACTTAAAACGCACTTCTTAAACTTTATAGTCCTTGTAGACGTCTCACTTCCGTCTGTGCTTTGTTTTTATTTGTTGTCTGCCTCTGTTTTAGCGTCTCGGTTCGGAGTGTCGTTGCCATCTCAACAGTTTAGTTTTGACTGAGCCTCCATATATCTTTGAAATACTCGCTCCTTTCTCTCTTTTTGCGGACAAACCCTGCGATTTAGTGTTTATTTATCGCACTCAGCGGCTGTGAAGTTAAAGCACGTAAGCAGTGGTAGCTTTTTTTTGATTGTTTGTTAGGGAGAGAGCTAAGGGAGATGTCAGGAGCTAACAGCGGCGTCGAGCATCACAACCAGGAAAACATGCTGTCAAGACTCAGAGGCTCCACAAAGGCCCAGACCGAGAACCAGGAGAACCAGGCACCCTCCAAACCAGCGACCACCAGCAGCAGGACCGTGCTGGGAGCCCTCCACAACAACAACCAGCGGGGCCGAGCACACAACCTGCGCGGCGCCAAGCAGGTCTGTCCGGGCTGCAGGGCTCAGCAGCCCCCGGCTAACAGGCCGGAGGATCAAATTTCACTCACTGTGTTAACTTTTAAGTAGTGTTGCATCTGTTACCAGTCACTTGTTTTGTATTTATGCGATTAATTTGCGTGCAGGTGTGTTTAAATGCAGCTGCACTCTCTTGCTCAGGTTGTCCGCCATTTTAATGTCTCCACTAGGCGCTCCAATTCGCATTGTGTATGTTTCACTGCAATATTCAACAGGTTTACACGACACACACTCTATCTTGTGATGTCTAATCATTTAAATATTCAGTACAAATTAAACTTTTGCGTCAAACGATTTTTTTAAGAAACACTTGAGTGTCTGAAAAGGGATTATGGTATGTTAAGCTTTTTCGAGCATTTCACTGCTGTGTTCAAGAGTTTTATAAAACACACACTTATGCTGTGGTGTTTAATCTCTTGCTACTTTTACAAATGTGAGTTTTCTATCAAACAAGTGCTTTTAACTTAAAGATGTGGCTTTTTACAAATGAGTCTTTCATGTCTTGTGCATCACTTGTGTACTTGTCACTCCTGTATTCAAAAGATTTATACTCCATGTGATGTATTTAGTCTTTTAAATTGTCAGGTTTCTTCAGTGAGAAATGAAGAGCTTTTTGACTTCTGCTGGTTTCTGAAAATCAAGCACAGCAGATTAAAGTTTAAGTCATATCTTGCTGCAAAACATGCAGCCTTCACTGGACAACAAAGATCTGAATTGACTTTGCATCCATTTTCCAGGAATCTCTTTCCTGCAAAGAAGATTTTGGCAAAAGCTGCTTTGAGAAGCCGTCCACCAAACAGCCTGCGTTCCAGATCCACGTTGATGAGCCCGATGGCGCCTGCGCGAAGAAACCAGTGCAGGTGGTTGACATCAAAGCGAAGTCCATCGCTGAAGAGTCTCCCCTCACAGTCAACAATGCTGTGGCACGGCTCCGACAGCCACTGGCCACCATTGATATTCAGTCAGCAATGGATGTCAGCTTCGGTGTGTTGTAAATTCCTGAAATGAATAGCAATGCTTCAGTCTACTTCTATTGTTTAAAGAAACACTGGGTGACCTGCACTAAATGATTGGCTTTCTTTGTTCAGACTCTCCCATGGACATGTCTGTGGTTGAGGGGGAGGAGAAACCAGTTGATGTAAATGAGGTTCCAGAATATGCTGCTGAAATCCATACGTACCTGAGGGAGATGGAGGTGAGAATTAAAATTTATACCACAAAGTGCAACTCTAACCCCAAAATGTCTTCATGAGGCCTTTCTAGAAGTGCAGTAAAGTGTAAACTTTTTCATACAAGTAGACTGAACTTTTTCTTCTCCCTCCACAGGTAAAAACCAGACCTAAAGCAGGCTACATGAAGAAGCAGCCTGACATCACAAACAGCATGAGGGCCATCCTGGTGGACTGGCTTGTGGAGGTCGGAGAAGAGTACAAGCTCCAGAACGAGACACTTTATCTGGCTGTAAACTACATCGATCGCTTCCTCTCCTCCATGTCTGTCCTGAGAGGGAAGCTTCAGCTGGTTGGGACAGCTGCCATGCTGTTGGCTTCGTATGTAGACCTCATTTGTCACTGTAATATGAAACTGTTAGACTTCTTTCCTGTGACCTAATGTGACAAATGTTTTTAATGCAGGAAATTTGAAGAGATCTACCCCCCTGAGGTGGCAGAGTTCGTTTACATCACAGATGACACCTACACTAAGAAGCAAGTGTTGAGAATGGAGCATCTGGTGCTTAAAGTGCTCTCCTTTGATCTGGCTGCACCCACAATCAACCAGTTTCTCACCCATTACTTCCTCCATCAGTCGGTGAACAAACAAGTGGAGAGTCTGGCAATGGTGAGCCTGCAGCAAAGTGTATTATACTTTACTTTTGGAGACTTATCTTTGTCAAGCTCATAATATATTTAAGTCAGCCTGATTTATCTGCATAAGCTTTGTAAGCTCAATGTTTTTTTTTTTGTTTTTGTTTTTTTTTTTCTCTCAGTACCTCGGTGAGCTCAGTCTGGTCGATTCAGATCCCTGTTTGAAGTATCTACCATCACAGACAGCTGCTGCAGCCTATGTCCTGGCCAACAACACAGTGACCGGTGGCTCATGGGTAAGTTTGGTGAATTTTGCCTTTTTTAAAATGAAACAAAACCGAAGGCTGGCAAGTTGGTAAACTGATGCAGCCTGTTCAGTTTCCCTTGAGTGGGGGAAACACTGGGCACTTTTGGGGTCTGCCAACAAGCAAAATGACATCATCTCCTCTTCAGCCCAAGTCCTTGACAGAGTTGACAGGCTACACCCTGGAAGAACTGAAGCCTTGTGTCGAGGATCTGCACAGAATTTACCTCAATGCTGCTCAGCATGCCCAACAGTCTGTCCGGGAGAAGTACAAGGGCCCCAAGTAAGTAGGCTGTAAATGAGAAACAACTGCATACTCAGTTTTTCCCACACAAACTATTTCACAATCTGAACCTTGGAGATGACTTGGTTTAACATGCTGTCTGTCATAAAGCTAATACTTTATTTCTCTTGCAGGTACTCTGAAGTTTCCCTCATCTCTCCTCCAACTGAACTGCTGCTGAACTGATGTCTCCCCATCCCCTTGTCCATGTAGAGTTGTACCCCTGTCAATTTTTTTTTTTCTTTTTTAAATGATGTGTGCCACAATTTCAGATGGCCTGCTCTTCTCGGAGTAGCGCTAGATGTTTAGAGTTTTTAATATTTTTATATACTCAATCCTGACATTCAAACCAGATGGCCACAGTTGCGTTGGTTAATCAAGCAGTTTTAATGGTTTGACTTTTAATCGCAGACAAAGCATAGAGGTCGTATCACTACTCTAAACATTCTGCTTTGGTCTAATGCCTCACTCTCCCATAGACCCAAGAATGTACTCAAACCCAGAAAACCATAATTCTGACTTTTTCCACTTTCAGGGTTGATTTAATCTAAAGTAGCTGATACTGGTTCACCATGTGGTGTAACCTTTAACTATTTGACCTCATGGATGCAGATTAAAGTGTTTTGTCTGTTATGGAGTCAGCTGTCTTATTACACTGGTGCCTTGAAAGTGTACAGCTTTTCAAGACACCTACTGCACTGTAAAATATGGCTCTTGTAAATAAAATGCATTTAAAGTAAAACTTCATTTCTACATCTTTATGGTCACGTTGGACTCAAGGGGGCAGCATAGGACCAGTTTTGGAGTATCACAAGGAGTTGAAAACTTAACATTTGATCTAACAAGGTGGGTGTGCACTGTTTGGAAGGTTGGAAAAACAAAGACTGATTTGCATTGAAGGCTCTGAATAGGTAATCTTTGTTCATTTAAAGCTGTGATGGTTTATTGATTATGTGCTATAGTGGGAGGTAATTATTGGGCATGTGCAGCCTTGAACACTAAGCTGAGGCTGAAGTTTATTGATGGCAAACAGGCAGTGCATTATGTTCTTGGTGGGTAAGACAAGTGGTTAATTGGTGTGCTTCCAGTTATACCAATGTGTGACCTGAACTCAATTTCTTTTTTTTTTTTGGGGGGGATTCTTCCACATGATCATTTTAATATCAGGGAAAATATTGAAGTGAAATTATATTTTAATCTCAGTGGTGATTTCAACTTTTGAGGGAGAAAGATTCTGCAAAGAAATGACAAGTTTCTAGTTACCTGTAGTGATGCCATGAAATGAATCCATGTGCTCCAAAGTTGAATACTGAATACAACATTAGACAAAATATAAAGACATACAAGGCAAACAGGTTACCCTATTTATATCTGCACATAATTATCAGTTACTGAATGACAGAATTTGGTGTGAAGTACAGCCAGCCAATGCTGTTTAAGACATCTCTTGCTCCCCCACCCTCTCTCTCTCTCTCTTTCTCTCCCTTATGATAAATTGGGAGGCTGGCTTTGTGCGAGTAGTCTGACAGGAGAGGGAGGCACGGCACAGCCTGGCTGCAGAAAGACTTCCACCATTTCATATCAGGAGAATGGACAGCTGAAACACCATGCACAAACTCTCAACTGGCTTGCTTTGTCACTGACGGCACACACTTGTGACCATCCGGAGGATTAAACCATGGCAACAGATGGGAATTCTATAACATAGACAAACCAGTTGGATACTTGTCTGAACAATGGCTCTAAAAGCTGCAGCACAGCATCTGGCAAACCCCTGAGAAGATCCAAGTGTGGGAAAAGAGTGTTTTTGGTGAAAGGTGGGCAGGGTGGGTTGCTGCCTAACCCCATGCCTGCCCCCAGGAGGTTTCTGGTGGCGTCCAAGTCGCTGCCCCTGGCGCTGGGCTGGGGCTGGAACCTGAGCCTGTACGTGGGGATGCTTCTCGGACTCCTGATGCTCATGCTGCTTCTCCTCTGGATGCTCCTCAAGCAGCTGAGGAACTCGGTGGGGAAAAGCACGCTGCAGCCTGTCCGCTCTTTCAGACAGCCTCACTCTGAACACAGGCTGCAGCACGTGTTGTGAAAAGAAAAGGAAAACAGGAACAATTCTGCCAAAACCACTGCCAGGACTGAGGCTTTGCTGGAGTGCTTCAGTGTGCCTTTTTGCAGTTTCATGCGAGAAAATGAGCTTCAAAAAATATGTTTCGGTCTCAAGTACTTAAAAATAAAATCTGTTCATGTTCTTATTTATAGAAACCACTGTCTATTCTTTTAATCTCTTAACATGTTTTTTTTTTACAACCATATCCCTCTCAGAAATTCACAACTTATTATGTATATTATTCTGAGTAATTAAAAATATTGTTGTTCTTGTGCCACAGCTATTTGTTTTCATCTCTCAGATGAATTTGCAGAGCCTGCTAACATCTAAAAGCACAAGCCAAGATTAAATCTGCATCTTGATGCATGCTGATTAAAGCAATGCATTCAGGAGAGCAATTTGCACTCCTCTCATCTAATCGGTGAATTGACAGGAGGGATATTGAGGATACGCCGCCAATGAAAAAAATATGAAAGGAGCTGTGTGTCACATGGTTTACTGTGTCCACATCAGGGGGTGAGGACAAAGTAAATGAGACCCTTGAGGCATTGTGCTCATATAAACTTCAAGAGCCAACAGGCTTAATACTGTTTGATATCTCTCAGGTATTTACAAGTGGTTGCTGCACACAGGCAAGGCTGTTAAACACTTTTCAGCCAGTATGACTTGGTAACTCCGAGTCTTTTATGTGTTTTAATTTTCCTCAGTCATTAGTCAGAGGTGACCAGGCTGCCTTTTGTTTAGAGGAATCAATATCCATTAGACCTGAGGGGAGTGTGTTAATTACACAGTCACAGTCGACTTCCTTATGCAGCAGCACAACAACAAAAACATTGATGGTTCAGATGGAGAGCTCCTGTGTGAAACATTTCTTAAAAGGTGTAGACACTGGCATGTTAGAAACCAAAGTGATAAAACGCTTTACATGTTTTTCCGTTTTTTTATAGTCTAATATACTTCATTGATTCATTTGGAGGCAACTATTCTTTGGCGTTTGTGTAGCTTCTGTTAAAAGAAATTACATTTATTGACTTATTGGTTCTTGTTACTTTAACTAAAGTCTTGAAAAAGGTTGAAACAGGTATTTCTGGTAGTTGTTGGTAGTTTCTGTACCAATACAGGAACTATCAGCTCCTTTAAAGTTCACTCATTCACAAGTTGTATCCTCTGTTCGGTATAAACCATGATGGTGTCAGTCTTCTCATCTAATTCTCTGCAAGAGAGTGAATAACGTCACAAAATGTTCCTGTTAACATCTCTCTGGCACTTCTCGTGGTCGGTCTGAAAACCACTCCACTATCTCTGCCCGATTTGGGATTTCTCTTCAACAGCTATTTCAAAGTAATAAGACTTTGCTTTTGTGCTCCCTTAAGCAGCAGACCTGTAGATTAATGAGGGTAATTAATGGATAGATCCCACGACTGTGTGTTTTTCACCTCTGTTGTTTGGCTGAAATATCTCCTCTGGCAGTGTGTCGCCATCTGTGGCCTTTCGATCCTCCTCTAATAAAAACAACACCCTCAGTCCCCGAGAAGATCACGTGTGAAGAGCTCAAATGATCTCGAAGATGAGACGTAAATCCCTGCTGGGTTCATCCTGCACACGGTAAAGATGGTGATTCTGGTCAAGATGAGATGGTGAGAGATGACGATGAATGATGTCCTGATAAGATACGACGAAAGAGATGAAGTCTGTCTCATATTCTGAGTTCATTTTCTCTGGTTGCTTTTTTTTGTTTTAGAGTGAAACTCTGGTGGAGAAGAGATGGAAGCACCTGCTTGGAGATAATAAAATATAAATCAAGGTAAACTATGACTCTGAGAGAAGGAGAAAATAAAAAGTTATGCAATAGATTTCATTCCTTTGGTGGTGGCTTAGCAAAATATTGCTTTATATGAAACCGTGAAGTTAAAAACGATCCTATTATTTTCTAATTATGTCTCCTGACGCCTTTTGCTGATTTTACAGTTTATTGCCATTTATTAGAATGACTTTTCCCTTTGATACACAAACTTTACATTTTTCTGCTCATGTACATGTAAACTGGACACATAATTTGGCATTTATGCAAACTTTAAAATACACCTATAGCTTTAATATGATGCTAAATAATGTTAGCGTATCTCCAACGCTGGCTTAGCTACTGAAAAAAAAAAAAAAAAAAAATATATATATATATATATATATATATAAAATACTGCCAAAGCAGGAATCCAGATTCATTGCATAGCCTACATGTTTTTATATGGTTATATTGCATTGTTTTAAAACAGAATATTAAAGGAAAAGTTCAACAAATGAGGGAATATGCAGATTGTCTTAATTTAGATGAAAAGTGGAAAAATGCTGAACAGTATTTAAAATGAAGTGGATTGAGAATGCAAATGTTCACACGATAAAGGATTTTAGAATATGTGGGGTTATTTATGATAATTTAACTCAGGTTAGATGTCCAAAATGTGTCCACAGTGCAGAACAGACGTAAGCTGCAGGGTAAAGCTGAACCCTGCACTGTAACTGGCCAGAAAACCTACATTATTCTCACAAAAAGTCTCATAAAACGGCCCCCAAACATTATGATGTGATTTTTGATGTGGTTGCTCTCTGAAGAGCCACGAGGCCAGGTCATATTTGCTGAAACGGAGCCATTTGCATTTGATAACACCTGCCAGCGGCGCAGAGGAAGATAGTAAACACAGCGAGCTCAGTGGCGGCCGGGGAGGCTCTCTGATTGATGATAGAGTTTATTGTCTGTCAGTCAGCACCTGACAAATTGAGCTGTCCAAAGCTCTGTATACCAGGCTGTCCCACGGCGCTCCGCTCATGAATGAAAATCTCACAGTGATTCAGTTTGGATACCGACTGCTCAGAGACGATAGTGGGGAGTGAAAGCGACAGTCAGCAGTTTGCAGCTTCACTGATTTGGCTTATACAACTCAGCTGTAGCTTCTCTCATGTCAAAAGAAAATGTCTTTTTAGGTTCAATGTTCAGTCAACTCAAGCTCCATTTAGTAGATGAAGTCGATGGAGTAGTGGAACTTACATGATCTTCCTCAGAGGGTCGATTTGCCCGGTTATCATGGTGTTGTAGATGTAAGGATTTATTGTAATGGTTTTCAGTGCAGTAACTCTCCTTATGTAGTGTGTTAACCCATCAAGTACATTCATCAGTGGAAATTACATCTCTGTTTCAGCATAAACTCAATTTTGTAAAAACTAATGTTGTATATCTCTAATATTCTCTACTAAATATTCATATAACAGTTAATCTGCTTGTCAGCAAACTTAAACAGTGACTTTCTTGAGTGAGTACATGTGCAGTCACTTTATTTTTCTATTGATTCTGATCCCATTTTATAGTGTTTTATAGCATTTCTGGAGAAGATCCGTCAATTCAGTTCCCCACATGTATGTGTATATACAGTCAACTGTGGATGGCACGGAGTATGACAGATTGTGAGCATGCAACCACCAATAGTAGCAGTGTAGAAGTACAACAATAGTAGAAATACTACCTCTACTACTTAATAGTACTAATGTATTTCTTTGTATTTTTGAAGGGGGTGTTTTAAAGCTAAATTGGGGTGTTGTAATTATCTAACTGAGCCCTGCCCACTTCAAAAACAGTAAAAAAAGCAAACACAAAAACATAAATACGACGTAAAATAATGAACACAGCTTTTCTGATGAGGCCTGATGCTTGTGGGCTAAAAGACAGCTCAATCATGTTGAAGGAGGAAAATAAAACTATCTATTTAATCTGATAAGTTTGTTATTAGCTGCTCTAGTGCACTTGTTTATTTGCGATTGAAGGAAATTGGCTGCACGTCAGTCTGGGAGGCTGCGAGATGAAACGACGAGCATCCATAACAGGATAACCTGAGAGATGGTGTTCACACTCTCCTCTTCGCACTTTAATTAAGGCTCGCAGGGAGGAGAAAAGCGATGATGATATGCGAGCTGCACCCCGGCGCTCCGCTCTGCTGCTCACTTCCCTCCCATCAGGCGCCAAACATCTCCTGTTTGTCTCCTGTTTGCCATAACACACGTTTACCTCGAATTAACCACGCCTGAAAACACGCCGTCCTCACAAATGCAGAGCAGGAATCATAAAGTGAATGATGTGGAGGGGCCAAAAGGGAAAAGGCACCTAATTAAAAGGACATGTTAAAGTCTGATTCCAAGTGATTCATTATTTTAAAAGATTAATTGATTAATGGTTGGGCACCAATGTTCTTGTAGCAAGCACAACAAAAGAAACATTCATAAAACTTTGAGGTTCATGCACTTTATTATTACAATTCAGAGGGAAATATTGTTCTACATTTGTTGAACCGTTGTAGTTATTTAACAAATTAGGATTTACATGCAAAATATGTGAAGATCTTATGATATATGAGGCTTTTTTATTCGTATAAACTACCGAAAAGTACATCAAATAAATTATATTTCCACCTCAACCAATGGCAGTAAAAGATCTTAATACTTCTGTTACTCCAAATACATGTCATCTTTGTTTATTGATGAGATCTTGAGAGTTAATGCAAATTCAAAAAGAGGATGCAGCCTGTCGAATGCCAACACAGTTTTATCTTGCATCTGTGCAGTTAAAGCCTCCGGTCCCTTTATCCAAAATAATCATCTGCAAAGAAACTAAAGTTCAAGCAACACTTTAAGGGATAATTGGTAACCTTTGTGGAAAGTGTTTTCTCGTTAACTGTAATTTAATATAAGAGAAACACTGCAGGAAAGGATGACGGAAAGATGAGACTTGAAAATAGTCTCATCTTGAACTCGCCCTCTGCACCCTGGCGACTCTTTTTCCTGGAAAAAAGACATTTAACCCCTTGTCGCTCGCTTTTGTGAAGGTCACACAAAACGCCTGAATGCTTGATCTCCCGTTGGACTGACAGCAGGTGAAACACAACACCGCCTGCGGATGAGTGATTGCATCTTGTCCGCTTTCCCCCGTGACGCTGCAGCCTCCACAGAAAATAAAGAGCTCGTACCTGAGCCTGCGAGGAGGAAAGAAGAAGCACCTGTTGGTAAGAGCAGTGACTCACACTTACTTTTTCTGCTTGTACTGATGCCTGCATAGTTGCTGAGTAATTAAATCCAAGATTTTAGACAATTACACACAAATGCTGCCTGTTTTAATCACAGTTTTGTAATTTTGTTCTACTTTCTTTCAGGTTGCAACGTTTTTTTTTCATCTGCAAAAAAAGGATGGTAAGTAATTAGCTTCTTTGTTTTATTGTATGATTAAACATCTTTTAAATACAGTAGCAGCTATGAGAGTGACCAATAATGACTGATAAAAGATTTTATGAGGAATAGTGTGGGTCAGCAACAGCTCCAGAACTAAACTATACAGTATGTTTGTGTAATGAAGTGTGTGAAGTGTGACTCTTGAAAGGTCACTGCCTTTTTCAAGCCACACGGACACCTGCACTGCATGATGTGGTCTGAAACAAAACACATCACAAACAACTGTCAGTACTTGACCCTGATGTGCATGTGACTCTCGACATTTTTATATTCATAAATGTTATTTAATTTTCTTTCCACTAAACCCTAATTTTTTTCACGTTTCTTCCAAACTGTGCAGATTTGAAAGCGTTGAGATACTCTGAATGATCCCTAATTCACTGAAAGGACTTTCTGCGAAGATGCCCTCATTAATAAAACATTAGCGCGACTCGTGCAGTATCCTCACATTGGCACGAAAAGAGAAAGAGCTGCTTCACTTGATATCCTTGATTTGATTTTATCCTCTCCAGCTTGTCGAGAGACCTCAGACTGTCTGATGAGGATAAGCTGATTTAAGACGTAAAGTGATGGCAAGAACTCACTTTCCGTTAATGATGGTGGTCTAATTTGAACTATATTGTGTTACGATGCTCATGGAAACTGCAGGTATTCGTGTCTATTGTATCCCCACCGGCTTACAATTTCATCAGAGCACAGTGGGAAGACAATGACTCCCTGATGGCACTTTTTTCTGAGAAGGGAAGCTCTCTGTCCTTTTTAAAAAGTTAATGAAAAAGCCATTCTTTGAGATTAGCATGTACTGCAATTCAGTCGTAGCCAAAAACATGAATAGTCTGAGTATCACCAAATCCAGCATGATCAAGGGTCTGGAAACCTTCAATGTCTTAAACAAACCACTGCAATCCACCCAGTCTTATCCTAAATTCAACCAAAAGAGGTGGCAATTAATCTGTCTTCTGGATGTGAAAATCTTTGACCTGCTGGTGGTGTTAAATAAAAATTATGGATCAGCAAAGTCTTTTGAATTCTCCTGTTAAAAATAATCTAGTGGTTGTGAATATATTTCAGCTACCAACCATCATTATCATCATTAGAGCCGTTGTGCTCTTGCGTGGCTAAAAAAACTCCTGACAGTTTGCCATTTTACGGTGAATACTGATGTGTTTGGAGAAGATGAATCCTAATTGTTGTAATGAACAGCAGGAACAATGAACGCTGACTCACATCCTAGTAATGAATGCTGAGTTTTTTATTGTAGCTCATGACTTTTTTTATTTTACTATAAATAAAAAAGCTTTTTCATTTCTAAAGAGAGTGTGGTGGATCAAGGCGTGACAGTGACGCATCAGAGACTGATACTGAGAGGTAAAAACATCTTCATGTTGCCGGAGGAGGATGCTTTCTTTGAGTTTGTCACACACAGGATGGCGTCTGCGTGATGACCAACAATAGAGATGATAAACATGAACCTTTAGCGATGAGAGGAGGGAGACAATATTCTTTCTCTTCTCCCACCTGCGCACAGTTTGTAACGAGGCTGCAGCTGAGGCAGAAGTGTTATTGCTTTTTCTTCAAATGACAATTTCACAACAATGTGAGCACCAACAAGTGAAACACTGCACTTTAAAATCACCTGCATGACAGAGCAGAAACCAGACCCTTTTTTTATGTTATACTTGTATTAACCCAGTTTTGATAGACAACGAAAAGGTTTTAATGGCCAGTGGCCATATTTGTCCATCTTCAACAAATCTTCGTGACCCCCAGAATGAACATTTTCAGCATCGCTGCTGAGGCTGAAATCTTCTGTTGAAACACAAAACATTTTATTTTTCATCTCTTAAAGGCACAGAAACTCACCAGTCATTTGGCAGGTATATCTTATTTATTCATTTTAAACTGAGCATCCATTTGCACATTTACATCGTCACATGAAAAGTACGTGCAAAAAATTACATTCATTGCAGGTTTGCACAGAGACCTGGACTATTTCCTTAACTTGTTCCAACATTTTCTCGTAACACAGAGAGAAAATTATGTTAAAAATGTGTTTGTCATTTATTTGTGTTGCTGTCCTCCCTCAGGCGTACAGAGGCAGCGTCAGACCTTTCGTCAACTTCAACGCCAAACATGACGCAGAATTCCTCCATAAAGCCATGAAAGGAATCGGTACGTTGCTCTTCTCACTCACATTAAACAACACATACTACAACTGTGTTATATTTCAAACAGAAAACATGATAATGAAATCTGTGGGAAGCTTTTATCAGGTGTTTAGCTTGTTTGGAGGGCAGATGGGTCACTGAGCCTCCTGTAAGGTCAATCAATATGTCATCAAAGTTGAGAAAGTTCATTTAATATAATCACTCCCCAAGTCCCTCCACAATATAATCACTTCATTTCACATTCAAAGGTCTAAAAATAATGTACTCGTATAAAAATAACCTCTCAGTCATCACTTTTAACCCATTAGAAGTGTTTTACTCAGCATCTGTTTAAGCTACAGTAGGTTTATTTGCTCTAACCCACAAGAGACAGTTGTGTCTTTTTTCTGTGTTTGTGTGTCTTTAGTGAGTATAAATACAGTAAAGTCTGTTAAAAGTATAATCAGCAAAACTTAAAATGATGCAACTTAATGTTTTCTACTTTTTAAAACCAATATAACAATAAACCACACGGCTGTTGAGAAGCTTTTCTGTTTGCTTTTTTTTAACAATTAGTGCGACCCTCTGTTGTTTGGAAATACATTTACTTTCAGTGTGTTTGCACTAATGAGAAAAGAAACTGAGAAACTTTAAACTTTTAGTTTTGTAGCATTAACTCAGAGGACACATCAGAGTTATTTCCACAGTGCAAAAACAACACATTAATGAGGACTCGCTGTACCGCTGAACACGCACACAGTCGGTCCTATAAGACGATGGCACAAAGCAGAGAGCAAACTGCTAAATAACCTAAAAAAGTTCTAAAATTTTTAGAAATAGGCTGAGTGACAAAGCGATGATACAGACTATATATACAGGTAGTACTAAAGAAAGGAAATAATGTAAATGTAAAATGTTCTTTTTTCCTCATTTTTGTTTGGCCCAAAAATTCACAGAAATGTATAATAAAATAAAATGATTAGATGCTGATGATAAAAATTTGATTACTTGATTATTTGATTTGAACCTTGTGGTACTTGTACGAGTCCACCTTCATTTCCTCTCCCTGGATGGCCACCAGGACGGGAGGCCTGCTCCTCCACAAGCAGTCAACCTCTAGCTCATTGGTTCAGCTGATATTGATCTTCAGGTGATTGTCGCTGCAGCATGTGATCAACTCTCAGTACTCCCCTGTAAAAAACAGCCACATAGTAAAAGTGACACATTTTCTCACTGGAAATTATTCAATGGAATCATTTCCCCCCAAAATAAACCTTGATTACGTATATTATTTGAGTCTGGACAGCCATACATATTCACCTGTTAGCAGATCAAGCATCACCTCCACCTGGATCACTGCAGCGTATTATATATGTATGTTTTGATAAACTCAGTTCTAACACTTAACTCAGATGCACACATGTACTTTGAAACTGTTTCTGGTGCCTAAAATCATTTCTCCTGTTCAAATTGGCAATGAAGAGATGCGTTCCTAATATTCATATTTGATAAACAGGTCATATCATGTCTATATAAGGTCTTAATTTGAAAAGAAGTACAAATAAATGTAAAGAAGTGAAAAATGCAATTTTTTTCTTGGAAAAATTTGTGAGGTATAAAGAAACATACCGGTACTTTTACCTCAAAACTGTACTTGTGCAGTACTTGATTAGATGCACTGTCTACCACTGCTGAAAGTTGTTCAGTTTAATTTGAATGACTTTTTAATAGTTTCACCTTCGACACCATTTTCCTCTCTCCTGTGATCCTATTTTAATTGTGCTGATGCAAAATGGGAAAGTGCAATCCAATGTCCCTCTGCAGTCTTTATTGTAAATCAACGTGCCCGATGACAGTCATCAAATTAAAGGTGTGCAACAGGCGAACGTGGTGTAATGATTAACACCAGCACTTCTGCTAAATATAACCTCACAGTCCAGCAGCACCTTTCCTCCACTTTATCTTCATGTCAGCTTACTACTCTCATACTATGAATAATTATGAAACATGCAGCAGCTTATTTAATGTGGATCTTAAAAAAAAAGGAAACCAATGCTGACTATCAGTGATCACAGCTGTCATTACAGATCAGCAGGGCTTTGTGACATAATTACTTTAAGCTGCTCTTCGACTTTCAGGAATTATTGATCGTTGTCCTTTTGCAATGATCTCCTGCTTTAAGGGGTTAACTCTTCAAATAGGAGTTTATTGCAAGCTGTCAATTGCTGTTAATCAGGTTCTTGCCAAGGAGAGCAGAAGACAAAGACTGATGCTTTAGTAGTTCATGAAACTAAGAAAGAATCTGAAGGCCGATTTATTTATTCATATTCCATTTTTTCCCCCTGTAATATTTAATGGTCATTTGTCTTCTGTGCCAGGTACGGATGAAGATGCGATCCTCATGGTCCTGACAGCGCGCAGCAACGATCAACGCCAGCAAATTAAGGCAGCGTACAAAAAGGCGTACGGGAAGGTAGGAACCAAGACAGAGATCATGCACTCCTACTGAAGTCATCTTTAAAATACAGGTCAATAATATACAATGTCATATATTTATCATCTAGGCAGCATAATTCTGAGCAAATATTTCAAAAAGCTTTGTTGGAGAGGTGAAATATTCAACATTACTAAAAAAAAAAAGCAACGATTGGAGACAAGACCAAATATAAACACAGATTTGCAGGGAAGAACTTTATTTATTCTACTTTTTTTATGTCAATAATCATCTCAAAATGCCTCAGATTTATCTTTAGAGAAGGTCTGACCTTAACTGTGGTGCCTAACCGTACAAAACAACAGCCGTTCCACCTTTGATAACTCTAATAATGAAATGTATAATCATATCAGCAGTCAAAGGGGACATTTTATTTATAGTAATAATGTAGTTGTTCCTACATTGTTGTTTTCCCACCATCTTTATTGGAGTAAAGCACCAAACTTTTTTCACTTCTTGCTGCCTCAGCTGAGCTTTAATTGCAAATCATGAACTTTTTTTGTTGTTAAGAATCAGAGAGCGAGATTTGACGTTTTTTTCCCCCGTCTTACAGAGGAACGTTAATCTTAAAGGCAGAGAAGGATGCAGTTCAGCTAGTTATTCAGGACCTGGGTCATTTTACGCTCTACTGCTCTTTCTGTTCTATCACACTGTCAAATTATTTTATGACCACCTATGGATTGAAAGCAGCCAGCTAATTTGCTTTCCGCTCAGGTTATTGAAAAAACATTCTGGCACATGTAATCGCTGCCTGAAGTAGAAATAGATGAGGCAGCTCGAGAGAAAATCAGAGAAGTGGCTCCAGAAATACTTGTGGTTATTACGCTGTTTTATCAAAATGAGCCTTAAATCTTATCAGTGCACTTCTATTATGTGTCATAAAATGCAATTATTGCCTTGAACTACTCATTTGCAGCAACATCTGAGATGAGACCTGCTGCCAAAAAGTGAAGAGGAGGAAAAACTGATGCTTTATCTCTTAAGTGTGCACGCTCTCATTTCACTGCCACCAGTTTCTTTTCATTTTTCTATAACTCACGCTGTGTCATGTCTGCTCTCTAATGGACCTTTTAATGAACGTTTTATGGGAAAATGAGTTGACTGGCTTTGAACAGGTCTGATGGTAAATGGACACAGATCATAATGTGAGAGATGGATTGTGTAATCTAGAAATAAATTGATCTTTCTATTAGAGACGAGCATACATTGGAGAGTGCTGGTCAGATCCTGAGATCATTAACAGGATAAAAAAATCTGAAAAGCTCATCTTTTTAAAAAGATAATCCTCTAATCGCTTCTAATTCATGAGCAAAAAGAATTTTTTCTATTCTTTTTGCTTGTGCATTGTGAAAAAAGTCCTGTTTGTTTAGGTGGTACTTCAATCAATCAATCTTTCTTTCTTTTAGGCATCATTATGCTCATATGTTTAACAATGTCAGCAATGCAGGGAAATGTCACTTATGCCATAATCTCTCTTAAAATTGCCACAGTTATTTGTAATAACTTCAGGGTAAACAATATTTTATGAAAAACCTTAGAGTGTCCACTTCTTCCTGTAACAACTCTGACAGGATGTTGTTTTACTTTGCTCGTGTCCATTGTGGTTCATGCATAAAAAAAACTGCTGCTGTGAAAGTTTAAAGCGCCAGATGGCTCGTTTGTTCTGTTTCTTACACGTTGCGGCTTTTAAATTATTCAAACTTTAGTTCTGTGTCGCCATTAATCATCTCTGCCCCACAGGACTTGGTCAGCGCGCTAAAGTCAGAGCTCGGTGGGCTGTTTGAGAGTCTGATCATGGCCTTGATGACACCGCCTGTCTCGTATGATGCTTCCCAACTGCACAAAGCTCTCAAGGTACCTGATGAAAGTTTCCATTTAAAAGTTTTTATATGCAAATGAGATAAAACGTTCATTATTTTCATGGCAATTATTTAAAGCAGAAGATATGCATGTGTGAAGTAATAATAGTGATGACGGTTGCCTTTTATTTAAGTCATACCAGAGTGCCAGCATGTGCAATAACAATAAGGAAAATAACCTTATCATATCAGTAGTCAAAGTAGTCACATTTTATTTGTAATAATAATGTAATTTTTCCTACATTGCTGTTTTCTTACCACCTTTATTTGAGTTAAATGCACACCATCAGCCAAGCAAGTTTTTCTTTTGTTAAGAGAGCGAGATTTGACATTTTTCACCCGTTACACAGAGGAAAGTTAACATTTTTAAGATTTTACTACATTATGTAGGTTACTTAAGCTAAACCTCCACTTATCAATCAGTTTCACATTAACATAACTGACTGCCCATTTGTGAAAGGGGTCATTTAAAGAGAATCATCATCCAAGCGCCTCACATCGTTATTTTATTCTGTATAATTCATTCTCTCATCTCACAGTGTCCAACAGCAGGTGACAGCTGTTTTTAGAAAAACTTCATTTTTTAGCTCATTATAGAAGTTAAAACCTTACGAACAAAGAAAGTGGAGCATTAAACAGCATTATAGGAGTTTTTCTCAGAGTCAAACTGAGAGTTAACATTGGATCTTCATTTCTCAGATTAATACTAATGTCTGGTTGAAAGTTAGTCAGCATGTTGAAAAGTTTCTCCACACCCAGGTGACATAAATAATCAAATAATACACTACACAATGTTGGAAAAGATAAAAACTTTTAAAAGTCACTTTTTCAGAAATCAACCGTTTTGTTTTGACAGCATGAAAAAGAAAATGAGAATTCTCACGGTTGAAAAGTGAGAACAAAGACAAAGAGACAAACCAATTAATGCCACACACAGAAGATTAATTGTACTATTTTGTCACAGGCGCGAGGCTGTTCAGGGTTTTCAGGTTTTTGTTCCGTTAATGTCAGAAAACCGGCACCAGCTGCGACTGCTCGAGGTTGGATCCTCTTCATTGTAATTGCTGTAAAAACACAATAAAAAAGAAAATGGTCCATGACGTAACTTAATGACATACAAAAATGAACTAAACATACAGCAAAGTACTGAAGCGTAATCATAATCATGCTTATTGATTAAAACAAACCTATGATACAAGCATTGCAGCTAAAATGGGGTTGAAATTTGCAGGAGAAAGAACCTGCTGGAACCACATTACCGCGTGAGATAAAGCACTCAATGGACCTTGTGCTCAATGAAAATCATCTCTCATATGGTGTCATTTCATATGGTCATTAGTTTATTAGATAACCATGCCTTTCTGTGTGTGTCAGGTGGAAAGAGAGCAGCGTTGTGTGTTTTTCTTCATATCTATTGCGGCTCTAATGTGGCTCAAATGAATAAGATGTCACGCCAAAGTAGAGCTTTAACATCTGCGGGCATATTATGTAACAGTGCTGCAGGCGAGCTCTATCTCTCTGTCACTTAGTTTTATAGCAGACATTTACATTATTTCAGGCATCACATACTTACCTCTGCTACTTTTTATGTCACACTAAAGGCTCATAAAATTTGAAGGAAGTTGGCCCGAAGAAAATAGGCTCAGCAAACTCCTGGATCCTCTTATAAGCCACAAAATGGAACTTTTTTTTTGTTCTCATTATTCTTTAATCACATTTACATTTACATTACCAGTGTGAATGAAATGTTCAATCAAAGTGAAGGCAAAGCATTTAGGACTTCGGTATTCTCATCACACCTGCTGTTCCATTTATTTGGTACGTCAGACTTTTTTTTTTTTTTTGCTGGAAGGTTAATTACAGCAAAGAGAGGAGAATTTGCTTTAAAGTACGGCTGGTCCTCGAAGCTAATTCATTCTCTAATTTCACACCCTTTCAACGTGTTGTGCCGACAAATTACACTCCTTATGTCCTCAGCTAATTTTAGCTTTTGTCTCCTTTTAATTGCTAATAATTTGCCCTTTGCCAAGCGAGAGACAGGATGAAATAACAAAAGATCAGATTGCTTTGAGAGCACGCTGCCACACAAACGCGGTCACATATTGAGTTCATCCACATATTGTGTTTGGTTCCCAGGGTGCCGGCACTGATGACGACGTACTGATTGAGATCCTGGCCTCCAGGACCGGCGAGCAGATTAAAGATATCGTCAAAGCGTACAAGAAAGGTGACAACTCATCTGTGAAAGAGAGGAGGGGAAAGAAAAGATCAATATGTTTACTCTTATTGGCTGATGTTTCCTTGTGGTTTATTGTGAGAGGGTGAAATGTGACAAACGACCAGGCTGAGTAAATTTTTCCATGTTGAGAAGAGTTTAAAGAAGAACTTTAACTTAACGGCTGAAAGTGCTGCTTTCACTGACATCTAGTGGTTTGACTTCTCACTTTGATGACGTTGAAGTGTACTTAAGGGCGTGTCAGTACGCTGTGACATCACTGGTGGGTGTGGTTACAGCTGCAACACACTTTCAGAGGAAGAAGCGTAAAAAGTTTTCACTTATCCTTTAAACATCCACCATTTGAAAAAATAGTCACTATCATTGAAATAATCAAACTAAACAAAACATTAGATTTATTTTTCCCAATAATACAAGTAACCAGCACATTTCTGCTCAGTGTTTCTATTTTATGGATTTAATCAGTGTAAGGTTGTTTGTTCACAATCTCTTATCTTGATTTTATTGAAATGTCTTTAATCTTTTGTGATATTTTGCTTGCATGTAACTTTATACAAAAACTCAAGTTTCAAGACTGGCGACACTGCAAGCAATTATTTATTATTATTTACATACACACCTTTGATTCATTAGATCAAAAACTTGTGACAGTACTTTCATTTCAAAAATAAGTTATTTGCATTGTTTCATATGATAAAGAAAATGATCTCAACTGTAAAAATAGCTTTTTTTCCCCTCATTTAATGTAAACTTCGACCTGCTGCACCTGCTTTAACATCTGTCTTACTCGAATGCATCACTACGAGAATGGTTATGACACAGCGTCTCTAAATCGCAAACAAACCACAATGGAAATCTTCGGCAGCAGCGGCACGGAGGGCCAAAGGCAAAAGAGGCCGGTTTATTTGATCAGGACAGAAGAGAAGGCCAAGCTGTCCTTTAGCCGACTAATCAAATCTCTTTTCTTGCAAAACAGAGGACGGCCCACTTGGGTCGATTGCAACCATTAGTGACAGGAAGTGTAAGCAATCTTCTGCCCCTGTTCTCCTCTTTCCTCCAGAGTTCGGCGGAAAGCTGGAGAAGGATATCTGCTGCGACACCTCGGGGCACTTTCAGAAGCTGCTGGTGATCCTCCTGCAGGTGGAGAGGGGGGCTGCTGGGAAGACTTATGTTTCCTTTCCTGATAATGAGAGCCTCTGGTGATGCCATTACAAAGTCATGAGAGGGTTAGGTGTGGAGGCGTAGGGTAGGAGGGGGGTTTCTCAGTTGGTTTCTCCAGCGTGTTTTGGTTTACAGACAGAAACGTAATCGTCCCGGTTCTGGGACACTCGGCGGATAAAGTCATCTTCAGGGGTTACCTGGGTTGAGAGAGGCTCTGAGCTCACTGTGTTTCCAACCACACTGACCTACTTTTACTCTCTGTTTGTCAACCCCCCCTTTGCCCCGTCTCATTGTCCATCTCTGAAGGGGAGCAGGGAGGAGGGAGTAGACGAGGGAAAGATCGAGAAGGACGCTAAGGTAAGAACACGAGAAAGACTTGGCTTTTTCGCCCGACATCTTTTATGGATGTCAGACAGGTTTCAAGCAGTTTCAACCTAAAACCTAAAAGGTCACTTTTATTCATAAGGGATCCTTCTTCCATCAGTAATCCCTGTTACGTGATCAACACCCTGTCACAAAGACGCAGCACTTATCCCTCCTTGGTATCACTCTCAGTTCTTCCTCCAGACAAGAGTGAGGATATTGAACAAAGCCCCTCTGCGATATGCTCTCACCGTGGCCACAGTATGGTGCTTATGCTAAATAAAACATGGATCTGTTTCACGGCTTGGAGCGGTAACTTCATGGAGTCTCCGCTGGTTGCCTGGCAACTGCTCCAGGCCAAGAAATAGTCCCACACATAATCCCCAAAAAAAACACTGAATTATCATTATACACTTTGATTTCTGTACAGATGAAATAAAAAAGATATAACATGTAAATTTATGAGCTTTAGAGGTTGGCGGGTTTAGTTACCTTTTGACAAAGCCAGGCTAAAGTTTCCCCCTGTTTCCAGTCTTTATGCTAAGCTAAGATAACTGGCTTCTGGCTGTAGCCTTCTTTTCAATGGACAGAAATCAGAGCAGTATTAAATCATGCAACTTATGTCATAACAGCGTAAAAACTGCATGTGAATAAAAAGCAACAAATGAAAAAACATCAGATGAAAGAACAGATTGATGACCACTCTGCTGCAGGTCATACTTAACTTAATTTCACCATCATCTTTCAGCAACTATGATTGTACAAATGTCAACATGTGAAGTGTTCATCCTGTATCTGTGTGGCTGATCTTAAAAGTGCAATAAAACAAAAGGTCAAGGCTGAACATTCAATATAAAAAAATCAATTAACGGAAACAAACCTCACAGAATAGAGCATCTTGTTTTCCTATAAACCATTTGTTTTATTAAATTGTTATTTATCCTACCATTAGATGAGAAATATACCACGGCACTGCTGGAGAACAAGACGAAGTCCAGAATTTCTCTGTAATACCAAAGATGAATTGGTAAAAAATAAAATTCTTATGTGTTGTTTCGGCAGTGCAGGGTCTCAGGTCTTTCTGTTCTTTCTAACAAATTATGTCTACGCAAGGTTGCTGCAAAAGTGTGTGTGTGTGTGCGAATGTAAAAAGTGTGTATCTGCCACAACAGGAGTTGTACGCTGCAGGCGAGGGCAAGTTTGGCACTGACGAGGAAAAATTCATCACAATTCTTGGCAACAGGAGCGCAGAACATCTCAGAGAGGGTGAGTGTGGGAGACTTTGTCTGTGCCACAATGTGCAATGTGTGTAATTTTGCCAAATGAAGAGAGATATCAAAAGTTTCGAACAACATATTATCACTACACATTTGTGTTATTTCACCGAAATAATTCAGATATAATTTAAAGGCCCAATTTCTGTTCAAATAAAAGTTACCACGAGTTTTTTGTCACTGTTGATGAAAAAAAACAGCAATAAAAACCTCTCAGAAAGAAGATTATGTCCAATTAGACTTAATTTCCTCACACAAAAATTGGAATAAAAAATGCATGGATTTTTTGTAGAAAAGTACAACAAATCACTGGTTGAAATGTGAAGGAGAAACTCAGAGACACAAGGTGAGAGCGTGACAAAAAAGTAGAGAGTTTGGAGAGTTTATTAAGGTTTGATAAACACAACCACAAGCTCAGCGGCAGTGCTGAAGGCAAAAATTGCTGGCTGCAAAGAGAGGTCAGAGGGGAAATTGTTCTTGGTTAGTCAGTCAGATGCCCGACTGAACGCACAGCTCACTGAAAAATGAATGTGCACGACTCGAGCAGCCACACACAGGTCAGTCGACAGGTTCGATGAAGCTCAAGCGAAAAACCAGACCAGAGCCAGCAAGAGACTTCATATTGAAGTGTTTTTGCATCTAAATCTCAAATTACAACCTCACATCTAAATGTCAAAAAAGCTTGCAAGTGTTTTCTCTTATTAGCTATAAAACCATCCCAAAACCGACGTGTATGACTTTTCCAATCTGGCACTTAGTTTGTTGTATTTATGTGACTGGAATTGCAATGATATTATTATTTTTTATTAACGTAGTTGCTTCCAAAACAAACTAACATGGGACAAAGAAAATAAAATTAAATCAGCACCACAGTTAAAAGAGTCTCAAACATAGTTATCCACAAAATTACATAGAATAAAATACCCAACAATGAAATAAAATGAAAAAATAAGAAATAGCCAAAGCATTGGGCTAACATAAAAAATCCCCAAAATAAACTATTGCCATGACAGTTGAAGAAAACTAACATTGACTCACAAATGCTGTTGACCCAATCATCCAACATGACCTCTTCCCTGAAACGATTCACCGCTGTACGACCACGTCACGAAACTTTTGCTGTTTGCAGAGAAATACCAAATACTCTGATGCCGCTTTTCAGGACAATCCCTGTAGAGGTTGTTTGAAATATGGTGGAACAGCATCTCTTATAGCATGAAGAGAGTTTTATTCAACTATTCAAGTTTCAGTTCACATTTTACTTCAGATTTATTGATTTAAAGCCCAAAATCACAAAACATGTGTCCTTAGACCAACCGGGTCACGAAAAACCACAAAATGACAAGTTCATCATCTCATGATCTCAAGAAAACGAGCTATGTTATCTCAAGATGACGACCTTTTATCACTCATATGATGTTTGTGCGACTCTTTCGCTCTGGTGGTTGTTTTGCTCTCTGCAGTGTTTGATGCCTACAAGAAGATCTCGGGCTCTGACATAGAGGACAGCATTGAAGGAGAGACCACTGGGAATTTGGAGAACTTGCTGCTCGCTGTTGGTGAGACGAGTGATTTATCAGGATGATACCTGGCTCCATAAACTCTGAGCTGGTTGTGTGTGTGTGTGTGTGTGTGTGTGTGTGTGTGTGTGTGTGGGGGGGGGGGGGGGGGGGGGGTTTTTTCCACCCCAAACCCAAAAAAACACCCCCCCCACCCCCCCCCCCCCCCCCCCCCCAGAATG
>JBAJHX010000053.1:4553547-4568568 GCA_037176925.1 Amniataba percoides
CCCCCCCCCCCCCCCCCCCCCCCCCCCCCCCCCCCCCCCCCCCCCCCCCCCCCCCCCCCCCCCCCCCCCCCTCTGCAGACATGGATGTTAAATGGAAATACAGCAGAAGGTAACGCTTGATAGTAGAAATCAATACAGTGTCAAATTAACTTGACAAGAAAAAAAAATCAATTTTACACATCAATCAATTCAATTTTTGTTTTCTTCACAGTAAAATGTGCCAGGAGTGTCCCTGATTTTTTTGCTGAAGGTCTTTATAAATCCATGAGGGTTGGTATCACACAGCATCACTCTTAATATGTGTTTTCCTCTAATAGTTAAGAGTATTTTTGTACAATAGCTCTTTACAGTATGAAATATTGTGGCCTCCAACATTATGTCGGTGAATCTGAAGAAAAAAATAAAACCAAAAGAATAAAAAAGAAAGATGTTTTACAGTTTTATTGACTATAAAGGCTGGGCGAGGACGTCATTTTATGGGTTCGTTAACCCCGGCTGATGAACGTGTTCCTGTGTTTAGCGTGCTGGGACCGATGACGACACCCTGATGAGGATAATGGTGTCCAGGAGCGAGGTGGACATGCTGGACATCAGGGCCAGCTTCAAGAAGAAGTACAGAGCGTCTCTTTACTCCACCATCCAGGTATCCCCTGCCTTCCTGTATATTTCTATGTCTCTATCTGCTATATAAAGTAATCCATCAGAGGACAAAAAATGTGATTCTCCTCACAGTTTCCCCCCTTCGCGGCATAAACACACTCATCCATTCCTCTGCGTGTCTTAAAGCACCAGCTGGGTGTACCACGGTTCTGCTGTTTACACACCATTCATGTCAGCGCGCTGATGGAGTGCAGATTAGTGATTTACTTTAAATGCCTTGCTCAGTGTGACAGGGCTCCTCACACAAGCTGAAGTGAATAAATCTATTCTCCTGAGGCCAGATGTTCAGGCAGAGTTATTGCCATCCTCCCGCAGAAAATCCCTGACGGCCGATGCTGAATAGACAGATAAGACCTTATGAAGTAACCTTTGAATAAATGCAATAAAAATTATTAACCAATATATATACTCTCTTACAGTTAATTTATATTTAATTATAGCAATTATTATTTTTTCTCTTTCCCCTTTTCGACTTTATTTGTATTTCATAGTGGTATTTTCTCACATCTCATATAGCTTTTTATGACTTTTCATGTTAATAAACCACTCTCACAGCTCATATCTGGACCTGTCAATCGCAGGCGCCACTGACAACATTAATTGTGATGGTTCACTTTGATGGCTTATCATCATTAATGCTATTAGCTTCACTATCATTTCTCAGACCTACTTTATGTGAAATCACGTCCACTTGACGGCCTTGATGGCTGAACACGTGGAAATATAAAATGCTCCAGCAGTTTTGGAAAAACAGATGAATTTGATTAAGTTACTGTTTATCAGACTACAAATAATACAAGGATTATCTCGCCTGAGTAAAGGGAAACATTAAAGCACGATGAGTGGACCAAGAGAACAGACACAGACATTTCTTTATGATGATAATAACTTCAGCCTGCGTAATTAACTGCGTACAGTCTATGAGCTGTAAAATGATGTTAAGTTTCCTTCGTTTTTTGCTCACTTGAGTGCCATCAGATCGATTTTTAATGTACCTTTCTTTACCAGATAGAAAAAAATGTGCATGAGAAGCAAATTGCACAGTGAGATGTTGTTTCTAGTTTATCCTTCTAACTTAAAACCAACCAAATGAACATTAACAGCAGCTCGGTTACCTCAGCTCTGCATACCTGTGATCAATATTTCCCACAGTGATGTGGCTGTCTTACGTTTCCATGGGAACAGAGACTTCACACTGTAGTGGGCTTGGTTTAATCTAAAGTAGGCTGGAAACAGGACGGCCTGCTGTGATGGTGCCGTGTTCGTCTTGTATAGGAGTCACCTTAATTACAGGTCTCTGACTTGTAAGTTGCATTTGCATAAATCAGATTTTTTTCTTAAATACCAAAGCTCCTGAAAAGGTAAACCAATTCCATCGAAAGTCTGTCGTTTAATTTAGGCTTTATTGTCACTGCACTTTATTTTTCAGTTTATTACTAATTTAATGTACCTCAATGATGTGAACACTCGCAGTTCTGCAGCCATTTTTCCCTCTTCATCCATTAACTGAACCTTCCCATCCACTCACGTGTCCCTTCTTTCCTCATCACTCCTCCACATATTCAACCAGCCCATTTTCATTCACTTGTTGTTTTTGCGTTGGAGCTACTCGACTTGTAAATACCTGCTCACCTGCATCTACCTCTAAGCCTCGGACTATCAATAAATCCTTCTGGATAAACATTTTGCCGTTGCTATTTGCCACTTGTTTCCCACTAGTTTACATCGGCCTTGTTGTTGCTCTGGCTTTTAAATTTGCATTTACACGAGTCTAGCTAGGTGGCAGAGCTTTGGTAGTGTTAACTGAGCCTGCTAACGGAGGCAGGCGACGTGCGATTCGTCAAACGCCAAAGTGACAATACAAGCAATCAGTGTCTCGTTCAAGGACGCTTCGACATGCGGGGAGGAGGAGCTGCAGCCGCCCACATGCATGAAAAGTGACACTGTGACATGCAGGTGCCACTGGGAAAAAAAAAAAACACCAAACACAAACGGATCATTTTGATTTAAAAATATCTACAATGGAGAAGAAATGAGAGCAAGCTAAATACGTTTCTTGCACTCAAAGCTCAAATGAAATGCAAAGAACACAAATATTGATTCAGAATTGATTAAGCGAGTGTGGTGGAGCCTTTTCTTTTTTTTTTTTTAAGATAAATAATGCCTTCCCTCTTGTCTTTGCAGGAGGACACAACTGGAGACTACCAGAAGGCTTTACTCTACCTCTGCGGCGGGAATGATTAATGCCATTTCTTGATGTGCTTAGCTGCAGCACTGAAAGATGAGCCGCCGCGTTGCTGCGAGACAAAGCTGCACGTGAGATGAGGTTATTGATCTGGAGTTGTTGACTCTTAGCTTGCTATTGATTGAATTAGTGTGAATTAGCCACTTTGTCATTTTGACTTATAATATCCTGAACAGCATTTCAGAGTTTTTTACTCTCTCTTTGATATTAGACACAAGTTAAATTTCTCAACCACAATACTGACTTTATTATATATAATGGTGGCCACATTTAAAATTATTGAACATTTCGTTAAGACATTTGGTCCTATATTTTTGTCAAATACACACACATTATTAGCAGTTGTTTTCAGTGCACAACATGTGTTAAATGCAACTTAGAAAATACAATACTGCTGCTGAATTATTAAACACAACATGTCGACAGCGCTCCCGCTCTCATTAATTGCAAATGAACTGGTGATCCGGACTTGAATTGCAATGCGGCTGTCAGTGATCAATAAGTAATGGGACACTATTAGACATTTGTGGACTCATATAAAGACATCTACTGCCTGCATGTCTTTCTGCATGAGAGGGCCCGATGTCAAACAAATTGGGTCCTTAGATCAATCGATGGGAGATGACTTCACTTTGTAGGAGTTGTACCACAGGGTGGCACCAAAGTCTGACATCAGCACCGTGTTTCTCTGTTTTCACTCACAGGGACTCGAGATATTTAAATACCACTGAAATACCGCTTTATAGGACTGAAATGTTCAGCTTTAAAAGGCATAAGTAAGATTTAAGTATGCAGTATTAAAAATTATATTGAAATTTGTTTGAAAAACTGGGATCATTGACTTACCACCTCTAGTTTTTTTTTTTTAACTGTCTTTTAGCCATCCTAAAGTCTTGAACTTTAAACATTTTTCCTCACTGTTTGACTTGTGTGACTTTAGAACTAATATTTAAAATAAAGTTCTGGGTTTGAGAAGTGCCTGTCTTCACATCAGGGGTCTGCAGTGACATGAAATCACATCAAAGCATCTCTGGGGTGGAAGACATTAAAATATCAGGTTATTGTTTGATTTTTGTCTCAGTTTTTTGCACGCTGCATCAGTTTATGATGATTTTTATAGCTAAATCCGAACTTTGAGTGAACATACCAGCTAGAACAGCATGTTTATTTCCCTGCTACTGAGTTTGATTTCATACGTGTGTCCTAACAATCACTCAGACGTTCGCCTACATGTCAGAATTTGAGTATTTATGAGGTTCAGAGCCTCCTCCTCCTGATGTTCATAAAAGCTGTCTGCCAGACGTTATGTTATGTATTCAGAAACCACCTGAAGGTTCGAGCTGAAAATGTTTTCATGTATCGGCACGCTTTTCCTGAGAGGCTCATATTCTCCTTGCAGACACGTATTCACTCCAGTTGACAGCAAAATGCCTCGCAAATTGATGTTACCTCTGCTCTGCAGTTACAGTCGTTGCTGTCTGAGCAGACAATTGCTGTCTGAGCTTTTTATTGCAGTTAAGCTCCTGAATTATTTAGCCTCCAATATGATGTGGCTCAAGATCAGAATTATGTTTTGCAAACTTTGTTGACAAGTAGAGTGTTTTTTACAGCAAGTTTTCACAACTAAAGCAGATACAGAGTTGAAATATAAAATTGTACACTGTTTTCAATCAAAAATACAGTACAGTGAAAAACAAACAGAGACATTAAACACATCTAAAGTCTAACAGAGAAAACTTCAATAACTCAAATTTTTATGAATATTGTGGAAGAACGTTTTTACTTGAATGTTTTATGTGACTAAATATAAATTGCAATTGTAATTATTTTTCCAATTATATAATCAGTGTGGTACTGACTGTTGTTGGCTGTTAACAGCAGTCCTCTCATTTAAATAAGGGCGACACATAACACCTGTTTTAATGCTGATTCCTGATTAGACACATTTCATCATCAGGAACTTAATCAGAATCCAGTTTATGAAGTGTTTGCTGAAACCTGCTGAAGCACAACACCAATTTCAAATTAATTAGAAAAAACTCCTGAAGTGTATTTTGCACAGGTAAAAAATATTTTCTTTTAATGCAACTTTACCTTTACTTCATCTATCTGACAGCTTTAGATACAATAATATAATATATTTCAATCATTTTCTTTCAACAGTCACTTTCAATAATCATTCAAGTCATTTTTATGCAAAGATGCCAAACATTTCATGGTTTTGACAAAACAAACTTCAACCATACGATCTATCAACTGATGGTCAATTGACCAAATAATCTGTAGATTGATGATTAATGGAAGAAGTGAAACCTGCTTTTACATGAATGCATGAGTAATAATAATCTAAAGATATAACAGATCATAAACTATCAGTCACAGGGGACATTTTTCTGCACTGAGTAATTTAATTTTTCTGATTATACTTGCATATTTTTCCTTAAGCAACATTTTCGGTGCATGTCTCCATTTTATCAGTGTGTTATCAATGCTTTTACTGTAGAAAAGGATCTGAATATATCCTCCATCACCATAAAACATTTGATTTTATTCCCATGCCCATGATAAAAAAAAAGTCCTCAGTCTGGTTGATACAGTTCTTAATCAGAAAAAATGACTCAGCGTTTATGTGGCCACTGGCTGCCTGTTCTGAACATCGTAAATCACGTCTGCTCTGTGCTGGACGTTCATTTCCACCGCAGGAAGTTGTTGTACCCGCCTGCAGTGTCACATATCACTCTCAGATAAAAAATGATGAAGTGCTCTAAGTTTCGCACACGTTTAGCACAGTTATATAACTTCTCCTCCAACATCTGTCTGTTGCAGGCCGGGTTGCAGGATGCTGACTTCTCTGGTGCACACACACACTTATCATCAGTCTCATTTCACGCTAACAATGTATTATTTGTGGCTGTTTCATTAATTCCCCTCATTTCTTTGAGTATTTGCTTTATAAAGAGCTTTAAGCTTTGTGGAGCCAAGATTACGTTCACACACATACAAAGGCTTTCACAGGAGCGTGTAAGCCTGGTAGCACAAACCTCTACACACTGTGTAAAATCTCCTTACACTCAGTGGCGCTGGGGTGTGTTTTCCCTACTTTCAGTTCGACCAAGGCCCACATTTCTCAGCCAATCAGGGGCCGCGGGCAGTCAGGCCACCTGTAAGTCCACACCATCCACAGCGCTCGAGAAGGATGTTTTGGCTCAATGTGAAGCGATCTGAAGCAGCGTGAAGTGCTGAACCTGAAATATTAACCAGCAACAACGCTGAGCAACGCTGCTTGATGGAAATATTTCAAAATAAAATAAAAAACATTTAACCAACAGGAGCTTTTCTGTCAATTGAAGGACGGCCTTTTTTTGTATTTACCAACCTGAGAGTCACTGACAGTTTAAATCCAACCCTAAAATTACATATTTTTCCAGTCCAGTCTGCCAAACTACAGTTTTTTCAAATTTTCCACTTTCTTTTCAGTCTTACCGACTGCAACTTTGAAGTATAACTACTATGCCTAAATAATAAAAACACATCAAACTATTAACTGTTAATCATTTTGAGTAGTTAAGTCAAGTAGAGGTCAATTCATTCTTGAACATGAAGGAGAGCTCCACAGAAGGAGTCCCATTTCTTTTTTCAAACATTCAAACAGGGACCTTCCCTGCGTTTCAGCGAGTGTTTCCTTTATATAGTAACAGATGAAACTGCAAGTTTGCAAGTCAGCATGATATGAAGAGCTGAGGAGGCAGAAAAATATTTGAAATTGACTTCAGAATTCGACAAAAACAACAGGTTGATAAAAGTTGTCATTGTCAGTGTTTTTGTCCTCCTTGGTTTTCCATTCAATTAAGAAAATATAGATCTCAAAGAGACAACTATACAGCCATAGTTATGATAAAGATGATATAGTTATGATAAGACAGTGATAAAACCCATGATATTATAATCCAATAAAAAGTGTATAAATTTTTATTTATTTATTATTACTATAAATAAATTAAATAAAAAGTTAAATCTTAATCGCAGATCTGTGTCTTGGTCTCTTTCATCAGATTGGCGGGAAATCAAACCATCAACTCTACCACCTTTTCCCACAGGGACCAAAATCAACACAAAATAAGACGTTTCCTTGAATTGCTTTAATGGATTAATGAGGATTGTGTATTTAACTGAGCAACATTCAGGGACTCTGCACCTGTTTGCTCACAGGATGCCAGTAGCTAAATAGATCACAGTGCTGCAAACAAAACAGCACATTCACTCTTTACTGGAGGCTTTTATCCAAAGTGTGCAGCGGCATCATAATGCACCGGTGTCTGCTCACTGAGATTTAAACAGTAAGTACATTTAGTGTCTTTTCGCTGGACTCAGAGCAGAGTGATCCAGCACAGAAAATGTGAAGGTCATTCAGGTGCCTGTTGAAATGTGTCTGTGATATAGCAGAGGAATATTTGGTCATAAAAGTGGCTGTATTTCAAAATATATAAAGATTATTTTGGTGCCATTTTAAAACACTATTGACGGTGAACTCCTTTTTTTCTTTATGACATGTTGTATTATTTTGTGTGGCTTGCTTGCATTTGAAAAGACAGTTGGTTCTTAATGTGAGAGGAATTTCAACATTTTTCTATCACCACAGTTTGTCTTTAGGTAGTTAATCAAATGATTACCTATGCGAAGTTGTTGAATTAACAGTGAACAGATATTTTCTGGGATTTTAAAGTTGCTATTCGGAATTTGAAAACTGCTTTCCATCACACATTGTCAGAAATGGAGATTCAGTAGAGGCACATATCAATCTTCCTGAACTATACTAATCTACCCTTTGGGACTAATTATTGGGCCATAAAGGGAAGAGTCAAAGCAAATCAGCACATTTGTCCAACAATAAAAGTTGATAGTGATAATGCAGTGCTGTTATTCAGGATCCCAGTAACCTGAGGGTGAAAGCTCCTCCTGAGTGTCTCCAACGTCTCCGTCTGGACAGGAGCAGAGAGAACAGGCCGTTATCCGGGTGGATGAAATACTTTCTGATTCTGCTCACGTTACCTGGTGCAAAAGTCCTTCAGGCAAGGTAGAAAATGATGATGAATGATTCATTAAACAACAAAAGCCAAAATGATTTAGTTATAATATAAATCTTGTTTTCCACCCCTCCAAATGAAGCAGCATCTACTTGTGGCCCTTCATTACATGACTTTATGAAGATGAAGACTTTTTTCCTCCGTTGATTTTTTAAAACCTTGTGAGATAAAAGTATCAAATACAAATACAAAAGCAGTTTAGAGGCTCCATTACTCCATTACATTTATTTATAACTTTAGTTACTTTGCAGTGTCAGATGAATGAAATATGAAAGCCGCAGAGGAATAGTTTTTTTCATGGAGGTGGAAACTTCATGATCAGATGTACCTCTTGGACTCAATGAAAGCTGGAAGTCCGGAAGTACAGAAGCCTGTGAGGGATGAAAGAGACGTGCAAAACAAGGTGTATTTTCTAACACGACATGACAGGACATAAGGTGTGATGTGCAGGAGAATTAGTGGCAAAAAAGTCTCGTGTTTTCAACAGCTGGTGTTTAAAAAAAATCTTGCTTGAGGGAAAAATACATCTTCTTTGTTGTACGTCTACATTCCTGCAGTTATTCTGTGACTGCCCTCTAATTTGCTTTTTTCTTGTAGCCACATTTCTTCGGCTGCCATTAGAGGATTTCCTACATGGCCCACAATGCAACCTGCTGAGAGTCTGAACTTGATGGATTTCAGCTGTGGCGACGCATTATGTTACAGCAGGAGATGAAGCTGAAATCATCATGAAAAATGAGCGTCTTTCCCCTCTTCCAAATCTCAGCATGTCCTGAGGCTGCTCTGCTCCGCCGAGGCTGATGTGGGTGGAGAAAGTTGTGTCGGCTTCTTAAGTAAAAAAGAATTAACTGTGGAATGAACCTAAATCAACATTTGCAGTGTTGGAAAATAACAAAATAAATTTAGCTTGTACACTTATTAAGTGCAGTTTGGAGGTATTTACATTAGTATTATCATTTTTTGTTCTGTTGTACTATTACTTCAAGACATTTCATTGAGAAATATTCTGTTTTAACTTTACTACATTTATTTAAGTAGTTTGTTATTTTTCAAAATAATTTCCAGCTTTACCAGCAGTAATATTAAAGTGCTGCTTATATATTAATCAGTAACAGTGAGTGTTGATAAAATTTGTGCACTGAAGTGAAATTCTGAATGCAGGACTTTTGCTTACAGGTGGAGCATGAAGTAAGTGAGGATTTTTATGTTGCAGTACTGGTACGTTTTCTAAAGATTTTCTGTCATGGTCCTGTCTGTGCCTCTGATGTTTCTTTATGTTTGACATTGTTTGTCTCTCTCTCATTGCATCCCCTCCACTGCTTTAATTTTTTTCTTTAGTTATGCACATTTCCTGTTTTATTTTGTATACTTGTTTCTCCCCACGTCTGTCACTTTACTTCCTGTCTACCCCTTTGATTTCCTGCTCTGATTAGTGTCACCTCTCCCCTCTTTGTCTCCAATTCCCCACCAGCCATCTTACATGTCCTGGTCCCCTTCGCTTTGTTCTTGGTTAGTACAGCTGTTTTTTTCTTCAATATTGAACATGTTTTATGGTGTGAGTTGAGTGCATGCTCTTGAATCTGAAATGGAGCTGAAAGGTCTGATGATCATTATTTATACATTATGTTTGTAAATACCAAACATAATGTTTAAATCTTCAGCCTCACTCGACAAATATTCCTTGCTGCTGGTGTCATCTGATGCTCTTTAACAACTTTGACTTTGATTTTGCAAGTTAGGCATGTGATGCTTTAATGACTTCACACTGTGAATTGTGGATTCAGAGGCTTGTCAGTGCCAAAGTATGCAGGCCAAGGCTTAAAAAAAAAATCACACTCCCTCTGGTTAAATTACTGTGTCAATACCCAATGTGCTCAAACTGCTAATCTCCCAGCAAATACCTTCCGCAGGGCTGTGCACACACATTGTGAGAAGGTATTTTGTTAAAAAGCAAGTCATCAATCGGTAAATAAAAAGATCAAAGAGCAACATGAAATAACATAAAAAGTATTTATTGACCACTGTTAACAATGTGCAGAGAGACTTCAAAGGTTTGCATTCTACATGAAATCTACTCCAGCTATTTGAGGATAATAGATTCACTTTTTGCAGCTATAAAGAATAGATGATAAGAAAAGTTTTGATGTGACAGCTTCTACTTTTGTTTTTTTTTTTCTTCCCCCATCTCAGCAGTCATAATCCTGCACCATCGTAAAGAAGAACGTGCAGACACTCGACCAGCCGGCGTTGCAGTACTCCTCTGCCAGCTTCGTGTTAGCAGACTGACAGGATTTGACAGCTTTGTGTTCGGGCCGTGGCGAGGAAGGTGAGTCTGTCTTCCTCTCTGGATCTCGGAGTCTGAAATGAGCATCCCTGACAGCTCTCCTGCACATGCCGGCCCTGACCGAGGCGCTCCGGTCCTGGCACAAATTCCTCTGCTTCTTCAGTGCCCTGCCGATTTGCTTCCAGTAAAGTTTGGTGTTAGAGGCGTACTGGGGGCAAACAGTCGGCCTGGCGGCGTACTCGCAGCTGAAGCTCCTGTCCCCTTTCTTGCATGTGACCCCGAGGACGAAGAGGTCGTCGCCTGTTGCTGCCCAGGTACACTCTGACTTATCTTTGGTGACCATTTTGCCCTTGATGGGCTGCGCAGAGACAGATTTGGATTGACGGCCTCCTTTCAGCCCCGGTTTGTCCTTGTGCTCTCCTCTGTTTACCCCTCTTCCCCTCCGACCGTGGCTCTTCTGACAGCTGCTCAACATCAGCTGATGGGAAAAGCAAGCCAGCACCAGCAGGATGGTGAAATTGGTGAGGAGTGCCATGAAACCTGCGCAAAACACCCTGAAAGAGGATAAATCGAGATTTAGATACCTAACATCAAATCCCTGTCATTTTTTTTCATTAAAAGAATCATTATAATCCCTTATTAGACCTACAATTTAGAGGGAAACTATTAGATTTCCTGCAGAATCAGTGTGAGAGTACTCAAAGATCAAAACAGGAACTTTGCAACAAAAAGACTGATTCGAGGCAGTTGAGGTGTTTTACATAAGTGCTTCATCTAAGACATAAAAAGGTATTAAGAAACAAAATAAACAAGACTCATGGTGATACAAAAAAGTGACATGAAAATTAGATTTCAAAAGAATGAAATAAAGTAGAATATAAAAACAGGCTACTGAGGAATGAATCAGAATAAACAATGTAATAAAATGTGAAAATGCAATTAAAGATCTGAATAAATAGCCCCAATGGCAAACAAGGTTTTAATCTCTGATTTGAGAGACGGCAGCATGAAACTATCAGATGGTGAATATAGTGATAGCATAGAAAGTAGAAAAGAATGACAAAACTAACAAACAAAACTACATTAAATATTCTTTTAGTAACATAATGAGTTTATAACAATAAATTGCATGATGAAGCTGATTTAGATCTTTAGGACCTTTTAATTCACAGAAACATTAAGTTAATGTATGTATATAAAGAAGGTGAGTAAATTGTAGTCACCACACACACACACAATCGAGTCCTGGTGCTTTACTAATACCAAAGTTTATTAGTAATCAGGGATCAATAAAGAAGAAAAAGTATCAGTGTTTAACTTACCTGAAGTTTTAGGAGTAAACTTCGGTCTGCAGTCCTGACGCCTGAAAGCTGAAAGTTGCCTTCACCTGCAGCTGCATGCAGAATCAGCCCTCCCCTTCACACACACACACACGCATGATTGGAAGGCTTATAAAGTTTGTCGAGTTCACAGAGGTTAGCCAATGACAGGGAAGTCTTTTGAGATATTTTGCTTTTTTTTCCTCTGCAATATTTTTTTGTTATTTTGATAAAAGTTGTAAAAACTCTTCTCCAACATTCATTCAGACTTAAAAGGGAAGATTTTTGTATAAACCTGTAATCAATACATTTATGTTGAGATTTAGCAGATTTTTAACTTACTGCTTCAGGAAGTCCCACCTGCTTTATGTCAACTTTACTTTTAAGGGATTTATTTTAAACAAATGCAAATGAGTCTGACTTCTGCAACCTTCACTGGACCATCTGTTAGTACAGTGTGCCAAAGACGAAATGACTTGAAATATCTTGAAATGAGCCAGATGTCCCTGCAGGACAAAATCATTGACAGATTGAACTTGGCCTGTTTAAACTTAAGCAACAGCGGCACCTGAGGGTCAGATGGAGTATAGCAGGGAGAACAGGTCATGATCAACACAGTGATGATTTTTATAAGACATAATTGTCTAGTATAGAAGTCATTTTCAATATTTGTCCTTGATTGCTATCAGGCTCACTAAACTTGGTACAATTCACATGTTTTTGCAGAAAGATGGAGCAATTAAGCTGATCAGCACAGAATAATTGAGCATAATGTTTATTTATTTAATAAAATCATTTACACTTTCTGTAAAATACACAAGTACAGAAATCACTTTTCCTTTTTTTTTAGACAAAAATATAAACCCTGGTATTTCCTAGCAACTTAATATTGAAGGTAATATCAAGCGGTGCAAGCAGATTATATACAAGTAAAGAAACATAAATACAAATAAGTGACAACAGTGAGTTTCATATAGAAGTTGTTGCAGCTGCAGTCAAGTATAAAAAGAACGTGTATCATTTCATACAGGTGTTTCATAGTCTACTTTGTGAATCATTTTGCAAAACATTATACAACTAAGACAGGCAGTAGGTTTTTTTTCCAGGTGTGACATTTGGACGATGGTGCATGTAGTGATCACTTTCAAATCCTGCTTTGGATGTCACAGCAGTACCACTCGCTTCCCTGAAGAGGGCGCTACAGTTCTTCTGGTCTTGACGATTCCCTCCAGGGCCACTTTAATCAGACAACCAGAAGTTATCTTAATCAGAATTGTAAATCTGTGAATATAACAGAGGAGGGAAAATGCATAGCGAGTTGTAAATTATGTGCATCAGTAATATTCTGAGCAAAAAAAGAAGCTTGCAAATGAATACTGGAGGCAAACTTGATTTAAATACACAAATAGACACAGCATCATACCAAAACAAATATACTAAAAAAGTGATAAAAACAACATAATAGTGTGTTATTGAAGAGTCTCACACCTGCAGCTCACCTTTGTCTTTAACTCCGAAACAAGCCGATAACGTAGGAGCAGACGCCGTGAAGCGACCTCCAGCAGTACTGTCGTGCCATCCTCTTGGCGTTGCTCTCCACAGGGGGGGGCGTCGGTTGTGGACTGGTTCTCTGCGTGGTCCCCCCTCTTGGTGTGACTCGGATGGTCTTCGTGGAGGGCTGCCTCGCCAGATCGGGCCTCGAGGGGCGAGACTGAGGTCCTCCAGGCTGAGGTCCCCCAGGCTGAGGTCTTGCTCTCATTTCTGTCCCGAATGGATCCTCTGGGCCCGGACGGGAGAAGGACGCAGACGAGAAGACCATCTGAGACTCATCAGTGGCTCTCCTGCACATGTGAGGCTTGATCTGCCTCGGCGCCTGGCAGGCGTTGTCGAGTTTCCTGAAGCCCCACGACATCTGGACGAAGTAGTGACGGGGGTTTTTGCTGTAGGAGCGGCAGGTGTAGGGCTTGCCCAGGTATTCGCACCAGTAGGAGCGCTTGCTGCCCTGACATGACAGCCTCAACCTGGTGTATTCTCCATGACCGGTGACCACCATGGTGCACGAGTCCTTCCCCTTGGTGGAGAACTTGATGGGATCATCCCAGATGCTTTGCCTCCTGCTGTCGGCCTGAGCCTCGGCTGACCAGAGGCAGCAGGCGAGCAGGATCAGCAGAGCGCCGGCCTGCGTCCACATGGTGTCAGATGGATGCTGAGAGAAAGAGGAGGAGAGTAGGACTGCCTTTGCTGAGGGTCCCTCCTGCTATTTATTGGCCAAGCAAACAAAGGGGGAATTCAGGATTTAAAAAAAAGGCAGCTAGACTGTACGAAACTTGAATGGGAGGAGAAGAAACAACTTGAGCACCACATGAGATGTTGCAGGTGATCCAAGAGTACAAACTGTCACACACAAGAACTAAATTGCATCCTATAAAACAATTTCCAGCAAACAGTCTGATGCCTTTTTGTTGCCAGAGGGTTTATGTACTCATGAAAACATCATAGTTTTCAATAATTCTCCTGTGTACATCTCAATTAAAAAGAACCGCTGCATGTCTGAGAATACACTCATGTAAATGAGCCTCCAGAAACTTCTTCAAGTTCTTACTTGTTTTACAAGGCAAGCTGCAGCTCACGGCCGTGCAGAGCAGTCTGTCATTTCCCTCCAAACATAAACACAATCAGGCTCCACGACCACAAAGAAACGTGAGTCAGAGTCACTCACACACGGTGAGCGCGGAGCTCAGTGAGAAATATCAGCTCCAGTTTAAGAAAGAACAAGAAATGTCTGTATAAGACCAAGGGGTGGGGGGTGGGGGGTGGGGGTTGGCGTGGCTGAAGGGCCAGATACTGAGGGGTGGGGTGGGATATGTCTTTAGTGGCTTTATTTTCAGGCCCTTTTGGAGAAAAAGGTCCCATTGTGAGTAAAACAGGACAAATAATCAACCGATTTCGTGCAGTCTCACTCATAAAGTGTCACTTAATGTTCATGGATATACAAAGAAAGACTGTTAGCTAAAGATAATCTCAGTGTACTCACAGGTTTTAAAATGTACTCCATTAGTATTTTTTTCTACGTTTTAAGGTAACAGTCTCTTAATATTAAAAATCCTTTGCTGCAATACCATTTTTGCTGAAGACAAAATGAGCAGCGTCTTGTTCAAGTCTTCTCCCTCCTCCCCTCCCCTGAGTTTTAAGTTCTCCTGAGACTGCAGCACACTTTGTCTGATTTAAGTAGACCAGCCTGTGCAAATGCATAACAAGCTGTCCACCAGTGTGCATGGTATTCAGTTCATTACTCGGCTACCACAGTACTGGTTTAGTGGAGATTTTACTGACATCTGACATAGTGTGACATAGTGCTATCTATCTATCTATCTATCTATCTATCTATCTATCTATCTATCTATCTATCTATCTATCTATCTATCTATC
>JBAJHX010000053.1:4586053-4611300 GCA_037176925.1 Amniataba percoides
TATATATATATATATATATATATATATTGGGTAAACATACCAAATACAAGATGAAAGTGATATAATGCTTTGTTGGCCTGATTTGAATTTCCTCATAATATTTCCAAAGTGACACACCAGTAAAATCAAAGTGAAGCACCATTTTATGAGCGTAAGTGACCAATTTCGAGGAGAAAATATGTATGAAATCTGATAATTAGGTAAATATACTGACTTTAACAGTGATCAGATGAAGAACAATATTGAATCAGAACATCATGAATCAGAATCAGGTGTATTCCCAAGTAGGTTTCACACACAAGGAATTATCAACATACCAAAAAGTAAGTAGAAGAAATATAAGACATGGTGAAAGTCTTTCAGAAGTATAACAAAATAACATAACATAAATAAGATAAGATTTACAGTATGACTGTTATTTGAATGAAAGAACTCTACAGATTGTGCAGGAATGTGCACAATGTTTTCCATGAATGTGCAAAAACAACTGAATTTACTTTAATGAATATTTACATATTTTTGCATTATATTTATATATAAATTATTGGTTTATCTATGTGTGCAATGCATTGAACTGTTCTTATGCAGATAAACTAACTTTAGGCATCAGCGCAGAGAAATGATGCAGCAGCAGATTTACTTTGTTGTTTTTGCAGAAAGGTTTAGAGACATTTATGCCACTATGGGAATAAAAGGCATGTCATTACTCAGACTGTCAAGAAGGGAGCATTTAGATGTGGAATTCACAAACATAAAAAAAATCCAGTCTGTCTTATTTAATCCGTTTAGAAAGCCTCATCATTTTGTTAATTAAAATTATACAGGTGATAAAATAACTGACCATCACTGTCTGTTTAAGCGAAACTGTCAGGTAAGGTGTCACACTTTTGGAAACATTTACAGGCATTAAATGAAGACAAATGACCAAAGAGCAGGAACAGGCGCAGCATGCAGCATATCAGCTGTTTGCCGAAATGAGCCAAGACACAGTTGCCAACTGGCAAGAAAGTACAGAACGTCTCAGGCAGGCAGCGGCGTCTGGCTCAGGGTCAGAAGGAAATAGAAACTGACATCAATGTAAATGCCTCAGGCCTACACTGAGGTAAGGGCTGAGGCATGTTAAAGCCTATCAGCCGTCAGCACACACTTTGATTTGGCAGCAAAGAAGTCATTAGGTAATGCTAATGAAACGCTGCAGCCAAGGATGGAGATTTCTGGACACTTGACAACTATCAGCTGGTGGAGCTACACATCCAAACAGCATTACTTTATTAATCCTAACTCTGGTTTGAACATGTAGTACAGTGGATTGATTTCTTGTAGATTAGCTAAAGGTTAATCTAAAGTTTAGCATGAAATAAGCAGTCGAATAATTGTATTGAAACGTTGGCAACATGTCTTTTAAGTATTTTCTGTATCCATTTGGCTCTCAAGCAAAAGTGGCATCACAATTTAAAAAGCTGTTTGTTGTTTTATTTCTTCAGTTAAAGGATCGTACCATGTCCTAACCTAATATGCATGTTATGTTTTAGGCATATGAATGATTAACTGAGTGGGTTCACTATTCTTTTAGTCACTTAAATTTCAGGTTTTTCAAATCATGTCTCCATCAGTTAGTCCCAACAACAACATGACAAAAAGCTGCTAATTATGTGTGTTGAGTTTACTGACCACTGTCGTGTTCAGGAAAGACGAGATGTTGAAGACTTTGTCCAGACGCATGGCTGAGTAGATGCCTTTGTTCTCTTTGCAAGTGCTAAGAAAGAGATGGAAAAGGAGAGAGAGGGAGAAGAAATGTCATTTAAAAGTTTCAGAGTGAAAATATTTGCTGCCACCAAGTGAAATTGACTGGAAGTACATGACACACTGACATGTTCCCTCAAATAAAACAATCTCATGTTCCTCAAAAGACTGAAGTATTTACTAATATGTAAAAGATAAATGTTCCCTGATAACAATGAGGCAGCCACACACCATATAGACTCACATAATGCACACATCATTAGCTCTGCTTGCTTTTTAATGGGCAAAGACTTGTTGACGCAGCGTTGCTCTATTTGGAAATATAACGAGCGCAGGTCTGCCATCTCAGTTTCTGAGGATGTGCAGCTTCTCACTGGAGGGGGATGATGAAAGCTGATGTAATCGCTGAGAAAGAGGCTGAAGAAAAGCAGCACAGATAGCGTAGAAAAATTATGCTAATTAGCTACTCTGGGTTAATAGCAACTCTCCCTCTCTCATTTGCATCCCCATCAATGGAAATAAAATATTCATTTGCTGGCTTGATGCCTGACCCAACGCCTGCGCTGAAACAAAAAATTAAGCAAAATGCAGAAAAATGGCGTCATCCAGTAATTTTTCAGCCTCTAATTGAATTAATGGCTTGTCTTGCTGCAAAATCCATTCACTTTTGTAACCAAATGTAAACAGGAAACGTAGAGATATGGAGTTGGCTTTGAGGAGAATAATCACCACCAAAGCATTGCTTCTGAAAGGTGGCAGACATACTGCTGTCACCTAAATACATAAAAATGAGTTTTCTTTGCCTGTATAAGCTCTCCGCCGTCAGATCCAGCTCGGAGTCGTTGTACATGTAGCCAGGGATGAAGTTCTTCCACTCTGGGTTGACCAGATATGGGCTGTCCACAACCTGGGGTAAAAGAGATCCACAAAGATGACGTGTGATCAATAAGCAAATAGAACCAATCAGTAAATTAAATAAACTTGACTCCAGTTTTGCAGAGAAATTAATATAATTCATTAAAGGCAATTCAGTGCCAACACAAAAATCCAAAAAAGGCAGAAAATGAGCATCTTTTCTGGATGTATAGTTTTGTAAAAGTGCACTACAGTATAGCTAAGGGAAGAAGACATGCTTACTAAATTATTCCATGAAAAACTATAATGATGGTTAAACTAATCTGACCAGATACTGTATTTATTCCACTTAATACCCTGTCACCTCCCTTATCAGTTTTCCCTGTTCTGAGACAGCAAGTAGGCTGAGAGGAACTCATGAGGGACACACAGGAGAAAATGCTGCAAGAATATCAATTTCACAATAAGTTGCCCAATTTATCTCTCAGAAATAAAATCCATCTCGTATTCGGCACTCATACAGCATATATTAAGTGAAATGACACCATATCGCTCTTGTTTAGAAAGACACATTTTATTTAATTCGATTTTTCAAGAATTTCCAAGTTTGCTTGCTAGTTTTTTTTTTTTTTCAAACTTGGGGCAGAAGTAAATCTTGTACATTATGGATTGCTTAACTGCAGGATTTAGACTTAACTCAAACAACCACCCACACCCGGGAGCAACAACTATTCTCACAAGCCCACTCAAGGCAAAGTGACCTGTATGTAGTAAATGATGCAGAAGAGGAACAGTTTCCTCTTTTGGATAGAAATGCTCATTTAAAGCTTTGGATATATGGAGTCCAGAATAAGGTCTGAAAAACATGTTCTCTATCACTTAAGTCTGATTACTACTTTATATTTTTCCATTCAGGACTTGCCTTGAAGACTTCTTTGGTGTGGAAGGGCTCACAGAGAAGTTTCTCCATGTTTCCTCCAATCAGGAAGATGATGGTCACCACTCCCATCAGCACCCAGGAGAAGATGAAGCTAAAGCCGACGCCGCTGTGGAGACAGACAGACGGGGCCTCAGGTACAGACAAAGTATGAGACGATAAGAGATGGAGCTTCTGTCACAGTAATCGCAGCTTCATGTAGACATTGTACAGGAGGAAGAGGGGAAGTAAACTGGGGCAAAATCACAGAAATGAACCCTTAGGAGTCAGGCAAGCTTTGCCTTTAAAAAAGAAATTAGCATGCAAATGTTAGTTATGTTGTTTGTGTTTTGCAACAAAGTTATTCTGCTAATAGGATCAGGATGTGCGTATTGTGCCGACAGGGTCTGTATCAGTGTTCAGATATTACACTACACATGTTGAGGCTCAGGAGGAAGAGGTTGGCAGGCTCCTACTGTCCATTTGTTGAGCTGTCTTTGAGCAAGACACTGAACCCCCAAGTTGCTCTGAATAAGCGATGCTGAGCCATGGCATGGCAGCTCCTCCACCATCAGTGTGTGAACGTGTGTGTGAATGGGTGAATGAGAGGCAAATATTGAAGCACTTTCTCCGCTATGGTAGAAAAGCGCCACATAAATGCAGTCATTTATCCGTTTGAATGCATAAGCTTTCAAAGTCAACTTTACTCTTTAGTGCTCTTCAGACCTTTTACTTGATTATGATTACATTTTCTGGCTTGTTTTACATTTTAAAAGCACTTCAGCATGTACAGTGAACAGTCTACTGAAACAGCAGTAGCAGTGGGAGCTATAGTAGAAGTAGTTGTTTTGACAGAGGGACTTCTGGTACTTTCAGTAGCACTAAAAATGCTTGTGGTTAATTGACTTGAAGACCTTTTTTCTATGGCAACACCTTCTTAAGTTTTAAAAATTGAGTCATGTAGACAGCTGACTCACGCCATGAGCATCGTTCCTCCTGTATTGGAGATGCAGCCTCGCGTCGTAGGTGAGGCGTGCTTGTCATATCCCAGAGTGCCGCACAGCAGGCCCAGGTAGTTGAAGGCCAGGACCAGGACCACCATGCAGCAAAGAGCAATACAGCCAATCCACCTGTAAGCAGCAGGCAAAGCCATACTGTTATGACTTTTACTGAAGGTGACCTTGAAATAACACAAATAGGACATTATCATCCAGATAGATTGTATATGAAAGTTAAAGTGTCCTTGAGTAAGTGAAGCCCTCCCCACATAAGACAGCACATAAGCTAAATGGGCAAAAATAGAAATGTAATACAAAGCTTTTAAAACAACTGACATATTATCTTGGGGTTCTCCTCGGCTGCACTATTTTAAACTGAATTAATGTAGAATTGATATGAATATTTAATAAATGCAAAATATTAGTGTGAGCTCTTTACTTTTACAGTGTCTTGGGAAGAGTCTGGTTCAGGCACACAGCATTAAGCTGTGTGTCGCAGTGTGTTGATATTTTTTATGACAGGAAGTGAAGTTAGTGTACCTGTAGAAGTCCATTTGGTCAATTTCAGGGTAGTGATCCTCAATCTTGGCATGGGCATGGCTGATGAAGATAGTGAAGTTGGACAGGCAGCTCTGCACAGGGAATACTTTGGAAAAGCTGCTGATGTTGTGGCCAATGCCGTCCACCAAACTCTGTACGCCTGAGAGACAGATCAGATCACTCAGCTCATCAGTTTCAATAACTGTTTCACATAAAGATACTGGAAGAACAGATGAAGCCAACTTTAAATTCAACACTCAGAAATATGCCCATGTTTGATTTTTTGTTTGGCTTCAGACAGGTTGATATTCAGCGATACAGATTTTAAGTAAAACTTATAAGACAGAAAGAGAAAAGAGACATACTGTGTGCACATAATTTATATGTTTATATAATCCATTATTGTTGAAACACATGAAAATGCTTGAAATTATTGTTTTATTGTTTTTTGAAGAAAAAGGTTGTAAAAGTGTAAATGTCACTTACTCTCTACAATGCCTCTGGTCTGTTCAATCACCATGTGTGGTGTGTCGTTCAAGGAGGAGTAGCCCTGTGACAGAAAAAGGACAAAAATGTTGGAAGGTGGAGTTTACTGGTTCAAACTTATTGATTGAGGGTCATTTTTAAAAATGTATTTCAATTCAAAGGCTTTCAGTAAATGCTTGAAATTTGGTACAATATTAAAATGAATTACTGCACATTAAATAACAGGGTTGGATTGACATATCAGACTCACAGTGCTGACAATGTAAGAATTTCTATGTTATACATATTATAAATATGTATATTTATAATATTTTCGATTGATGGTCCAGACTCACCCTCTGAATGATAGCGGTGAGATCTGTTTTCATCACATCATTCATCTTTTCCCGCTGAGCGCTGACATTAGGTAACTAAAACAAAAACAGACAATGAAGCAACTGACAACATTCACAGGTAATAATGATCCAAATTCAACAATACTTGATCAATATTCAGCGATACCTGGCCCTGAGAACATCATGCAGTCACTGAATAACCAAATCTTAGCCAGATCTTTGTCCATGAACATGAGCCTTTGTTGTTTTATTTGCACAAACTAATTAACCACACGGGAAAAACACTGAAACTGCCAATTTCAATTATCCCGTGAAGGAGGAATATTTAGGGTTTTGTCTGCGTATCCGAATGTGTTGCGTTTTTGTACCCGTGTGAAGTTGGCACTGATCTGCAGCTGGGACAGTGACTGGTGGATGTTGCGGCACAGCTGGGCGGAGGTGGCGTCCGAGTCCTCGTCGTGACAGCCCGGGTCGTTGAGGGTGCGGTTGATGCTGTTTTGGACCTGGGTCAGGTTGAAGCTGAGTTTCCTCGTTGCCTCCTGGAGAACCTCCAGACCCACACTGACGTTCTCCAGGGCCTCCTTGGTTTCTCGCATGGCTGATTTGGAAAAAAAAGAAGTTAAAGGATTGTGTTGCTGTTCGGAGGGGAAGACCAAGATGTGAAGGAAATATTTCCACCAAAACAGAGCTCTCTCTTAACCTAATTTTCCCATAAAAAAGTGAATAGTAGAATAATAGTGAGACAGTTTCCATTGAACTGTGCTTCCAGAATATAAAATGACTTCTCAACCACACTGAAGACAAATGAAGTTTTCTCATTAGCTAACTCATATTTTTAGGTAAATTTTAAATTCATGAGTTGTCAGTAAAGGCTTTTTTTAATACATGCCCCAGATTGCAAAGCTCAGTTGTAAAGAGACTCAAAAAATTATTGTTATATATTTTTCAAATCTTTTCACTCTGTCCTGGGAAGTTCTGGTGAATCGTTATTACAAAAAGTGTATAAATGCACTGTCAAAATTTCTTCAAACTTTTCCTTTTTAATATTCATATTGAGAAGCTAGTGGAGATATTGATGAGTTACCTGGGAAATGTGAACACTGGCCTTTAATATCAACATACACAGTACAGATTTGTTCATGTTACACAGAAGCACAGACTCATACAGGACACAAAGCATACACTCAATTTAAGGACCAGGCCTGAGCCGAGTGGATCATCCTGAGTTTTAGATCCAAGCCCCAGTGTTTGTTATTGAGTTTAGCATTTCGAGTGCATATAAAATTGAACTAAAATTGGGACTGCCAACCAGCGTTGCTCTCGGGCAAACAATAACCAAACAGCAGCGCTATAAATAATGTGAATTTGTCATCTTCCTCTATTAAACATTGTTGCTGTTGGTAACTAACTCTCTCCTCAGATTTTGAACGCATCACAAGACAACAGCCAGTGTTTGTTAACAATCACAGAGTAGCCTGCGGCGGACTTTTAAAATTAAACAGGATAAAGAATGCAAAAAAAAAAACACTGGCATCCTTAAATGCTGCTTTAAAATATGCAAGAGTGTAGGAGAGGAAACAGCAAATTTACTATCACGTAGCTAAATGCTAAGCAGCACTGGCGGGAGTGAAACACAGATGTATGCTATGAGTAAAATGTATAAATACTGCATTCACTTCTGCTTAATGTCTTTGTGAAAAACGCAGTGTTGCACCAGATACTAAAATCCTCCGACTGCTCGGCTCAGCCCCAGTAAATACACAATAAAACACGAACATGAAGGACAAAAACTCATCAGTCGTCAAGCATTTTACTGCCTGAACTGTCGGCATGCGGATTTTTTCATCTTCGTTTCTGTCGTGCTACAAGCCTGTATATTCCACAATCGACCGTCCATATACAGCTGCTTGTTTTAATACATACAGTGAATAAAATAGTACTGTTGTAGTTCATTTTCATGGATTAATTTCTGAATAAAATAAAGTAACAGGATCACACAAACACATCACTTTTTAACGCTCACTTCACGCTGGGGGAACACAGAAAAATAAGGGAGATGTTCAGGTGCAGGTTCATGTTATGTTGGGGTTTTGGCAAGATCTGGTGACATTAACTTAAAACTGCACAAGGCAAGGTTTTTATTTTTGTATGGAAATGGAATCATAAATTTATATACATAAATGGAAGAAAGTCACAGCCTCATTCTGTTTGCAAATAAATAATAATTCATTAATTTATCTGGCGAAAGCACAAGCGTAAAATCATCTGCATGCTGCAGGTGGTTAATTTGACCTTTATAAATAAATGCACACATGTCTCCTGAAGGGTAGCTTGTAAACACTGGATACAAAACAAGCCAGAGTTAAATAAAGAAATAGAGCTCAACCTCTCGAGGGAATATTTTTTTCACTACCTCCTTCCCCAAATGTCTATTAGGAAGATCTTTAGATTCAGGAAGTGGCAGGCACTGATATCACCTTGCAGAACTTCTAGATTGTGATTTGTAATCACCTGTCACACTTTGCATAGTGCAGTTTTAATGTATTAATTGGCTGTTGCTCATTAAGTACGTCACGGCTCAGATATCGTCCAAGAACTCAAGGAAGATCACAAGGGAACAAATCACGGGAGAAACACCAGTGTCAAAGTTCACAAGGTCAGGGGTCAAAGGACTGTGTGTCATTGTCCAGTTACTGAGTCACCGTTACCTTTGATGGCTCTGTCGATTTTCACTTTATAAAAAAGCATAACATATAAACAATAAAAATTCAATTATAACGATGATTACAAATTACAGCTTTTATTAAATCACTGACCACTGAGAAAAATATTGAAATTAGATTCCCAGAACTGTAACTGTTCTCTGTCTTCAGAGTTTAAAATGATAATACAACGCACATACAGTGAGGGAAATAACATAATTATAATCCAACTTGTTTTTAAGTGTGATTGTCTTTAAATAATGGACGTAAGGCAGGATATCATACGTCATCTAGTGACGTAACACATTGTAGTGCAGCTATCACCTGCATTCAGTGGCTGGCAGCCAACAATAACCTGATCATATCGTAACGAAAGAGGAAATGAAAAATAAGCATCTGTACCTCCAGCCATATTGAGCACTCTGTCCAGGGCAGGATGCACCTCCTTATCCAGCTGATCATGTATCCTTCCACCCAATAATGGACCTATATCTGTAGACAGCGCAGCATCAGATCAGCAGAAGAAAAAACGAAAACAGTCTAGGTCCCTTTCTTTATTAAGTTTGCTGCTTTTGCAGGTCTTAACTTTGAGAAAAGAAGTGCCTTCAGTGCTGTCGCAGGAGAAAAAGTAGGATGAATACTCAAGGGATCCTCTAACAGTAACTGCTGTAGCTATCTAGACCTAGTTATGTCACAGATCTGTTGTAAAAGCAACTAAAACAAAGTAGACACAGTAAATTTGAATAATAAGCATGATATACGACCGAGAGCAAGAACTCAGGGAATCATTTCTGTCCACTTAATTTACTATCAGAGGCACAGATGAGGTCTACTTACTATCTAGGTCATAGATGACTTTCTTCTTGGCTGTGGCGTATTGGGATATTAGGTAATCAATTTGCTGCAAACAGGAAACACAAGAGAGTTTTACAAATGGAGGCAGATGAGAATGAGTTTATTAATCTGGTCATAGACACCAACAAGCAAGACGCCAAGTAAAGCACAGATTCAGTTTCATGTTTTTTTAATGGAGAAAATATAAAACTGGTCTTCACAAACGTCAGCAGCATCTAAAATCTTTGCATTTTGTTCAGTGTTTGCTCTCAAACACTTATGATGTAACATGTAAAAGTAATGTGAGAGTTAAAGCTTGGGCTCCTGAACTTTTATAGATGGAGAATTATATTTTAAAAGCAAATTTGAATCTGGCTTATACATCTGCCTTTAACTCTACAAAACTTTGATATATAGAGAATATTTCTTAGTGGAGTGAATTTGAAGTTTTTGGCTTTTCATTCAATCATGCCTGAACTCTTTCATGCTTCACCTAAATCATTTCTCCAGATAAAATTTCTGTAACTGATAGTTGTGCTTTCAAGTAATCAACAAACCAAGAGCTGTCCAATTCATGGTTAATTAGTCATTATTATTATTATGGATACATATAATCTAATTTCTGCATTTGAAACTTGGTATAAAATGTGTTTGGGTGATAAGCAGGGTGATAGATTAACTCACCATCGGTGTGTCGTTAGTGAAGGTGTGCAGGTCCCTCATGTTGCTGTTGACCAGTCTCCGGATGTTCTTCACCTGCGAGCTCAGGTTCTGATTGGCAGCGTATGCACACAGCACTCCGATCCTAAACAAACAGCAAACACAAACGCTGTGACCTTTTCGTCTCTGAGGGGCCTTGCTGCTCCCACGTCAGTCAACAAAGTTGCCCAGCGGTGTGTTTTACAGAACAGGGTGATAACACGTGATCAACAGCAGGGGTCAGTGTGCACCACCTCATTTACTGTTTGCATTTTCTCTCTTAACTTCCTCTGAATGCACCTGTAGAGTGAGCTTAATGTCTTTGACAGTCAGAGTTACATAAAACGACTTTAGTAATTGCAGTTATGTGTGATTATAAAATGTAAATTTAAGCTCTTCTGTCCCCTTTTTTAAGTTTACTACTTACTTACAATACATCACAAGAGAAATATCACACATACTCAGGTATCCCAAAAAATGACCATGAGCACAAAATAATGATAATATTATATTTGTTTTATTATTGTCAGCAAGTGCCTGGTTGCATTTTTATGATGATAAGAGGTGAATTTCAGGTGGAGGTTTTGATTTCCCAACTAATTTGAAAACCCACAAATAGCAGGAAATGCAGGTGCATCTACACTAAGCTGCGACGGCCTATCTGTATAATCTGAGGTCCCTGGGTTGTAAACATATTCAAATTAAATGTGAAAACACAGAATTGCATAAAGCAGACCATTAAAGTGAGTCTCTCTCACACTTCAAACAGACCTGAGTAGCTCGGTACAAGGCTTAATTAGCCAGAGCAACATCAAGGGAAAGACGGCCCGTAATATTAAGCTGTTTCCATGACTCACTCTCATCCCAGCTGAATTTTCTGCTCGGCACCTCACAGCTAGTATGTCTGAGTGCGTGCACGTGCGCTCTTGTTGCGGCGCGAACGTGTGCATGAACGTGAGCAGGGCCGAGGTTGGCGGGGTGATTAACTTCAGAGGAGACGGTGAACTTCTGCACGGTGGATTGTGAGGCATCAAAACTCTGACAGCGCAGTTGTAGAACAAAGTGATGCTCATTTATGAAAAAAACGCTTCAGTGGAATAAGCAGCTTTATGAATGATGTAAGATGAGTTGCAGAGGGGAATAACAAAAGGACTGACTCAGACCACTGGGAAGGTTTAGATCAATGGTGATGAATCAGGGTGTTGTGACTCACTGTATAATAAGGACGAGGTGTCTGTACGTGAACCTGTGTGTGTCTGTGTCGGCATGTACTGCAGAGTGTGTGTGTGTGTGTGTGTGTGTGTGTGTGTGTGACTGCAGCGCATGCAAAGCGAGGTTATGCCCCATTCATCGTCTTATTTTTAATGCATGAAGAAGGTGGTGTGTGTGTGTGTGTGTGTGTCTGTCTGTTTGAGTATAGTTCATCCTCACAGTCCTGCCATCACAAGTCGCTGCAGTGGAAGTGTGCCTTTGTGGATATAATCCAGTTAATCCAATCTAATCTAACCTGCATTATGCTGCAGACATTTTGTCACGTTGGGGATTTTTATACACTGAACTGACAAAATATTTGACGCTTTTTCCTTTCATAAAGTACGCTGATGAGGTGGAAGCAGATAAGAGTCAATGTTCCTCACAGATGTACCTTATTAAATGCATAGCAGTGTAAATACGCAGGAGATCTGAGAGTAGGTTTATAATTATTGTTTGGCTTCGTTTTTGAGTAAATCGTTTCATTAACGAAATTGTGAAAACAGTCACACACCGTCTCAAATACTGAGATCCCAAGGCGACGTTTTTAAACAAAGTATTTTATCCAAGCACTGTTATCCAGCTGTCTGATATATTGGATTTAAAATGATATAAACAGACAAATTCAACTAACCTTCACTTTTTTGAGCTGAAATTAGTACATTTTTGGCATTTGTGCTTGTTGAATAATTAAAATGATTGTTCTGAACAGTTATCTTGAGCAGCCACGACAACACCTACAGTATGAACTCAAAAGTGCTGAGAGACGTTTCAGACTGCCAATCAGTCACAGCTAATCAATGTCAGTGAACAATTAGACACCACTTGTTTTTGTCTGTGTTGTTTATCCTCATCTTGTAAAGCATTTGCCACTTTGACCATATTTATAACTTCTTATTATTTTTCATGTTAAAAAACTCTCCAACATCTGACATTTGATAGCTGGTTGCAGAAAAAGTGAAACTTAAGAGACTGAAATCTTTCGTTCATAAAAGTGGTAGCTTTTGGGCAGCTGAGTCAACACCTAAATGTCAGTGCATCTTTGAATAGACAAAAGAGGAAGAGCCGCGTTGAAAAATGGATGGCATATATTAAAAGTGTTTTGTAATTAACCGGCTCAAACATGCATAACTGCTGGTATAACCCTCAAAGAACAAATAGGATGGTGTGGTGCCCCTGGGAGAGAAACCCTTTTCATCTGCGTGGCACCGTGCTGCGCCACGTCTGGAAGAATTGCGGTGATGTTTGCCATAAATAGTGAGCGGGCCGACAGAATAAACGCTGCCACCGTATAAGCGGAGACTTAATGAGAAACTAGGCCAAACAACTAGGCTGGGACACAGTGAAGTGGAGCCATCCGGAACCGGGAGAAGATTCAAAATGGCCACTTTCACAACAAAAGCCTTTTGTCAGACACTCCTCTGCCCTCTCTCTCTCTCCGTCTCTCTCTGTCTCACTCTTTTCTCACACTCAAGCAGAGTAACTCCATATAAGTGTTGTCCCTCTCTCTTTTACATACACAAACTCACAATCTCTCACACCTTCCCTCTCTCTGTCTCCGGTTATCGCCGAAGCCCACACTTTCCTCTCCTCTGTTTCTCTAACCCTCTCTCATTTGTCTTTCTGCTCTGACTCGTCTGTTTTCATTCACATCTCTCTCCCCACACCTCTGTTTCTCAGTGTTCAGACTTTTTATTCTTTCCCCTCTCTCACTATTTTGCCTCTGCGGCACATGCTTTATTCTCATTTTCTTATAGTCCCCTTTCTCTTCTTTTTTCTCTTTGTCAGTCTCCTCTTTTGCCCTCGGTTCTCTCTCTCTCTCTCTCTCTCTCTCTCTCTCTCTCTCTCTCTACATCCTCCTCCCTCTCTTTTTTCTTTGTCTCACTCCCTCTCCCTGCCGGTGTCCAGTAAGGTTGCTGGAATCTGCAGCCAGACAAAGACTCTTTGAGGAAAAAAACGCTGAGCGCTTTCCAACGAGCCGCGTTGTACACGAGCTCACACTGACAGAATCAAGTTTGGTTTTAGTGGTAGTTTTAGATTTCATTATGTGACAAGTGATGAAATTAAATCAGGAGATAAAACAGGAAGAAGAAGGAGGAAAAAACATATTTGCGTAAGATAGAAAATGATCAAACAAACAACAAACTCGCTATGACAAGCAAGGCGTACCAGAGCTGAATAACAGAGGATTTATGTGAGAAAACTCATTTTCTCACTGATGCTTACATCGTCAGGAAACATGTCAGCCTCCGCCAACAAAGATGCAGCCCCAGCGTGGCGTCACCTTCATTTTGCTTTAACTTTATTGATGTGTTTTATATCACATGTGATAGAGAGATGTTCCTGTCCATTCAGCTGAATAGCTTTTTATATGAAATGCCATAAAACTCACTTGTACAAAAAAAAAGACATTAATTTTGCAAGACAGCAGGAAAGAGAAGATTTAAGTTTGGAAGATGTGAAATTCAGGCTTAAAATGCATAAAATATAACTTTTTACCATCTCACACACACTGACAAACGAGGAGTTTCCTTCCCAAATGTCACATTTTTTTAAAGTTTTGAACATGGCAAGATACTGAAACTTTTACTCAGTCCAGACTTTTGCAATCAAACACTTTTGATTCACTTAACCACGCTTGTTTCCACAACATTAGACAGTCATTTTCAGGTAGCAGCTGCCCTTTAAAGTGGCCTTTAAAAAAGGGTTATTTATCAATTCAAGTGTTCACTCTGCGAAAATGAGCGGCCTCGTGCTGCATCATCACATTTCTCCATTATCAGCAGCTCCTAAAGTGACCCGCTAGCTCAAACTGTGGCCAATGACTGCGTGACCGTATGGCTGCTTGTTGATAGCGTGTCCCTTATTGACCACAGGGGACAATTCAGACACAGCAGGAGGAAGATTTACCTCTAGCGAGTTTGGAAAAAAAAGGGCTGTAATTCCCCTTTTTGAGCGAAAGCCAAATGACACATGAAACTCTGCCTCGGGGTGGAAGCCCCACAACAGCAGATGAAGAGGAGCATCAAACTAGTGCAGCGCCCCAGTATGTAGGCCACTACTGGGGGCTGGGTAGTGAGTGTTACATGGTCTGGTGGCTCCATAGCTTGCACAAACTCCAACAATGGGCTGCATTCAGTGCGATTGTAGTTGTGAGGCTGGGACAGTCGCCTTTCAGCCCCTCCCTGCTTTCACACTGCGGGAACTGGACCTCTATTATCTTATCTCCCAGTAAGAAAAGGATAATTGTAGTCACTGTAATAAGGCTAAAGCAAATAATATTACTAAGAATTCACTGTTAGCAGTATTGTCATTTTTAGACCTGCGGCGTTCACAGTGGAATGAAACAAAGCATGGAAAGTGAACAAGGGAACATTCAGTGTGCCAAAATGTTAGATTAGCATCTTTAAACGTGGAAAATGTGTGATATTTTAGTCATTTTCATGTATTCAGAAGGTCTTTTACAAAACAGCAGCTTGTTTTGGAGGCATGTGGGAAAGTAAATCATCCGACTTCAGGACCAACTTTAGGTGCATAAAGAGTTCATGGCCAAATCAGTTCATCCTGACGCACTTTATTTCCCCTGGACATTAAAAAAAAAGGATTTTATTTTAATATAATTGTGTCAATCACACACAACAGGTCACGGCAGTGGCTCAAAGTCAACATTTTAACCTTCGTTTAATTTTATAAAGCTAATATTTTACTCTTTTACTCCATTCAGTGACTTTCTGTTCACTAATATACCATCCCATCAACAGCCACATTCAATTCAGCCCCAGTTTTTTAAAATATCTATCTCTGTCTGTCTGTCTATAGCCACCGTTTCCTCAGTTAAGTCTCTGATTAGCTTGTTTTCATTCCATTTAACTGCAGTTTTTCTCCCATCTAGCCACTGTTAAGCCAACCTTTTATCCACTGTTTTAGTTGTCACAGCCTGAACCCAGTTTCTCAGTGCAGCACTGTGTCCTATAAAGAATTTAACTAGACACTGAATACTCAAGCTTTCTGACTGCGGGGCATTTGCTCGAGGCACGACAACCGAGTAAAGACAGTCCTACTTTGCTCTGTGTTTGTTTCCCTCATAATGACGCTGTGTACGTTGCCCTCTGTTCGATGTACGGACTGGCTGCGGTAGTTTGGTGGGAGACAACAGACCATTAATTCCACAGTAAACAGTCCAGGAACGATATGAATACTAAACCACGAGCCAAACAGCCTGTAGGGCTCAGAGCCGTCCAAACAGCCACAGAAGGTCACTGAAATACAGTATTTTAAAATCTGTAGAGGGGCCAAAAGACAAAAACATGTCCATTAAATGACATGTAATTATATAAACCCTCAGAGATTGAGATGATTTAACATCTGGGCACATTGTTCTACATTAAAGTTGTTATAAATACAACTCATATTACTGTTACAATGACAAATAAATGACAGATTTTGGGAAGGTCTCTGCATCTTAGTCTCTGAAACTAAAATATAAATTATAGCAGAAGACGGGATTAAGAATTTGTAAAACTTAATTTAACTACACTCTGCGACTCAAAGGATGCAACAGTCAGCATTTGCCATTTCGATGTGTTTTATAAGCAAATCATTGAATTTTTTTCAGTCCCATCGCTCTGTAATGTGTGAAGGAGAGCGAAGCAGACAGATCTTTTTCCACAAGGACATCGAAAACAGACGTCGACTGTGTAATACATTTGTTCTGCTCAGTAAACCATCCCTGAATAGATTAAGGTCATAAAAATAATTAACCTTTGAAGCAAATATTAGCGATGTGATTCAAGAATAAATGTCAGCTGTCCAGAAGAAAACAGCTCGTGTCAAGGGGCTGACTGTTTGAGGAATTCAAAGAGCAGGCAATTTACTCTGTAAACAGTGTCTTCATAACAAGTTCCTGCACTCCATCAAGCCTTGACCAATCAAACTTGCTTTGAGTTGATTCGGCGACAATTTACTTTTGATTATTTAAGGACTCTGGACGAGGACTAAAACTTTCTTAGGTGCTGGAACTTTTTTTGCTGGGAGTTTTGTAAAGTTAGGGACCTGCTGAATCATTAGTTTTTAATAGTGTTGTCCTTTGCCATTAAGTTGGCTCAGCATGCAGCAAACACTGCCCAAGGGCCAGTGCATAAAACTCTGTGGATTCACCACTAAAACTCTTTGTTCACATAAAGACAGAGTTATGCATATTTTCATAAATCTAAATCATCGCACAACTGGATGTGAGCGAACAAGCCTCATTTCCCCTCCCACAGTTCGCCATAAACCAATGCAGAAACTCTCTTAACCTTCCACTTGCATATCGATACTCGTGTCCGCTCTACCGCCTGTTAGATCGGTCAATAAGAAGAACTGTGAAGACGAGGTGCAATTTCACAGGCCACTTCACACCGGCGAGCTTCTCCGATACCAAACCAAACCAATCAGAGCAGCTGTCGTTACACGTGGCCGCGGAGCCCGCATCGCTAATCCATCACATGTAGTTATAAACCATCACAGCAGTGATATCTCACTCAGGCATCATCGTAAACAACAGGAGGATGATCAATGATTCATTTAACAACTTTTACAAAGTATTTCACAAGTCGGGATAAATTGAAAAGGTCATTAAGAAGAATTATTGCTCAAATTTAAATAATGATAAGTTTATAAATGTGCTTTTGTTTGACATGTTTTAGACATAAAAGTATTTTATTTATTATATTATTTATTATATTATTTAAATAAATACCCGTTTATGTGTGGAAAATAGATTTTGCATGTACGTCTGGCTTCAGGTCCAGGAGTTTAATTTCTGGCTGGGTCTACACTCAGGATCATTGCAATCAGATCTGAAGAGGCTTTAACAAACATAATGCAGCAGCATGCGATGTGTGGAGTTTGCTCTAAGTCCCTTCAGGGGAATCTACACAGACATGTACGTGAACGGACACCTGAGTGTACAGTCACGCATGTTCATGATGATACAGATCAGTTCATTTGGCCAGATAAGACTGATGTCATTCAGACTCTCCTGACATACACTCATCATTAGTCTCTGTCCTCCTCCACACAAACTGCTCTGTGGTCTGCAGGACTGACAATAAAAGTCCAACTTGCATTTCTCAACAAACAAGCTACATCCATGACTTCTGTTTTCAGTTCCAGCTAGGTGACCTTTTGTCTCTTAATTTTTAACTTTTTTTAAACTTTTGTTTGCACATAATACACAGAAGTCAGATCCATTCTCATACTTTTCTCAAAGTTGGTGGAAATTATCTGCAGTTTTACCTTCTTTTAGCCTTTGCAGTGTAGCTTGATGTTTATTTCATGAAACAGCAACATGACTTATGTCAAGTTGTGTCAAGTAAATGACTAAAAAAAGCATTTTTTTCCATTTCATTTATTAAATAACATGGACTAATAAGCTCCTGACACCGTAATAAGTTAATGTCATTAAAAAGTCGACAGTTCTTGTCCTACTGCAGAGTGAAATAGTGTAACTAAACTGAAAATCAAACGAGTCTCTGCAGTGCCCACAGCGTTTTGGATGAAGGACTTTGTGAGACTGCCAGTGGACCTTTGCCAGGAGCTTCCTCGTTGCTGAGAAACATAAGGTTGATTGTGTCTGTGCGGACATGTACAAAAATGTTCTCAATATTGGAAGATCCTGAAGAAGAAAAGAAATCAGAGTCTCTGTGTAAGACTATCTGTCCACCCGGCCAGGAGTGTAGTTTTTTTCATCACAAGGCTGTAATACAATGGCTGATTAGAGCAGAAAACTCATCAGCCAAACTTTTCCAAGCATTCGGCAGGTGGCTTTATATTTATACCTCATCCTGCTGACCACAGAGTGACACAAAGAAGTGAAAGGCAGCTCTATCTGCATTAGAAAATGCTGCTATTTCTGGAATATAAATCCCCCCTCGCCAATCCTCCCCGAGATAGAGAGCACCTCGACACCCACCGAGCCCTGCTGCCTTTTTTCTACGTTTTTTCTCCTGTGCGACAATGTGCCATATCATCAGTATTGTAACACAAATGTCTCCAATAAATTCAGAAGAAAGTCTGACCAAGCTGTGAACATCAATTAGTTTCACTGTGCAGAGTTCCCGTTAGAGTATTTCATGTGATTTGTGGTGTGCACACACGACAGTACAAGAACCAACAGACCATGAAAGGGAATGAAAAAAAAATGTAATTAGGACGTGAATTTAAGCTATAAACCAGAAATAAGGGGGGGATTAGATTGATTAGAAAGAGTGAAGTCTCTCCAGGAGATGTGATAAATTATGGGATGCACAGCAAATTCAGACGACAAACTCAACTTAATTACGTTGGTTGTGGTTTGTGTGAAGCTGCTGTTGTCTGTGCCGGACAACGATCATGCGTGTACTTGGACGTATGATTTATGGACAGAAAGGGAGCAGAGATGTGCTCATTTCAGTCTATTAATGGAAATTTAACTTGACAACTCAATGACAAAAACAAGTACAATGAAAGCGAAAAGGCAGCACGCAGAAATAAAGAAGGGATATTCATTCACCAAACTGGGAAAATGGGGGGAAAAAAGTGCACATCACATGATTGAAAATCAACCAAACTATTTAAACCAGAGGGAACAGGTTAAAAAGAATGAAATGAAATTAAATTAAATGTTGAGACATAAAAAAAAAAACACAATTAAGCTTTACTAGAGTTCAAGGAAAGTTAAAACCATCATCCCATCAATAAAAAAAAAAGTGTTTCAGAGTCACTGAATTTAAAGCATTTCTTTTCATAAATGACTACACAGAGCAGTGTTTTGGAATGAACAGTGAATCTGTCGTTCTGCGTCGTGTTCATTATTATGTGTGGTCTGCTTGAGTTTGCTGTGTCAGTTTTGCTCTCGTGTTACTGACCGTGTAGTAGCCTCTGCAACAGCAGCACCAATAACTCATAAACACATTTATTATTCTCAGCGATTCAAAGACATGTCGTGGTCTGCTGATTAATAGCAGTTTCTTCAGGTTTGTTGAGTCATAATTGAGTCAGCCAAAGACTTGTAGATGTGATTAAGAAAGGGGATGTCATCCACTGAAACGTAAGCAATTGCACAGATATGATGATGTTGTCGTGTTTTGACGAAAGACAGGTCTAACAAACTCAAAAACACAGAAAACCCAAACAACACTCTTGTTAACACATTGCAGTGCTTCCTCAGCTGATAATTGAACCAGCAAATACCAACTTTGTGTCAAAAGAAGAAGTGACATGATCTCCGTACTAATGGAAGAAAAAAACAGTTTTAAAGGACAAGAAACTACAACACTAAGAAATTAAGGATGAAATGAGACTGGACAGAGCCAAATAATGCATAACGAGCACAGGAGAGCAGCCGCTATCAGACCGATCTCCAAAATATTAATTATGCAGCAACTCACAGAGGAGAAGAGTTTTTGAAAAGCTTTTCAAAGCCGCAACTCAAATCTTAAACAGACAGTTCTTCGATTTAGAAAAGAAATTAATTAATTCCATTAAACCCATTCACACCTGCATGCTGTATCCTCTATAGATACACATACTCCATTTTAAATGTCTGATAATTAAGCATCTGAAATTTTCTTGTTCTTGCAGGTTTTACAGGGTTCTAAACTTTGGATGTTAACTTTCCACAACAAATTTGGATACTTTGTCTTTCTTCTTGTCTCACTTTTAGAGTTAATTATTATGATCAATTTGTGTTTTTCTAAGCGATTACTTTTCTCCTGCTGAGTCCTGTAACTTTTGCCGTCACTGCCCACTTCTCCCACAGGTACTCTGGGTGAAGTTTCACATTTTCAGGCTGTAAAACTTGGCACTCACACAAGCGTCTAATTCCCCGTGAGGACCTCACAGTGGTTTGACATTTAGTCAGCAAGCGACATCTTCATAGTCATTGTGGCTTATTTTATGACAGAGCGAAGTTAATGCTCATCACACTATTAACAAACCCCCCTCACCCCTCCAAAAATAGCCCCGCATGTGACGACACCCCAGGGAGACCGTTAACCGAGAGATGTGTGTGTTACAGGAGGAGGACGATGTGTGAGTGTGTGTCTGGTTGTGGGCGTCTCTAAGTGACTAATTGTGGCCTTGTTTTTTGTTTGCACGTCTGAGATTGTGTTCACATATTTATGTCAGCAGTAAGTAGGCAGCTGTGAGGAGATTCACGAAAAATAATAGTGCAATCATAAAAAGCTCCATAAAATATTAAATGTCAGTTGAGGATTATTTTTAAATGGATTTTTTCAAAGTTTAAGAAATGTAGACGTGCCACAATTTCTTTCTTTTTTTTTTTTTTAAAAAGAAATACGATGCTTGGTCTTTCAAGCTTCTAGCATTACCTTTTAAAAAGTAACCCTCGTCCCAGGAAGTATACGGTACCTCCTGACAAATCACTACATGTAAGTGAAGGCGAGTGTGCACAGATCGGTGACAGTCGACATTTATTGTGTGCAGATGTTTGTCTGCAGGCTGCTGAGCTCCCGGCGTTGTCCCTTCAGTGCTCTGTGCTCCAGTAAAAAGTGGACCAGTGATGAAAATTTGTTTCTACTCATTAATTAGGTCACTTTATTAATAATTCAGCAGAATACAGTGCTAATATCTCTTGTCACATAAATAAGACTGTGAGCCTTGCATTAAATTAGAGTTTTATTTTTTCCTCTCGAAAGTTCATAAACTGTGTATACAAAAATGAAAGCAGCAGTAACTATACAAAGGCTTTCACTACCCAAGAGGTTATGTTTTCCAAAGTTAACCCAAGGAGGACCCAAAGATTTGATCAGTCTTTGGGTTCCTTTGTTCATTTGTTGTTGTTTTTTTTTCATCAACAGTGTAGTTTTGCTCTTATGTACTGGACTGAAAATATTAGATGTTGGAAAAATGAAGGACCATCTGAATCAGAACTGCAGAACTGACCTGTAACAGATCGTCAGTGGACGCTGAAACTTAATCTGAGTTTACTGACGTGTATTTATTAATTTATAGGGGAAAGTAGCATTACACTGAACACAGCCTGAAGGCATTTAGACACCTTGTCCTGTTTCAAAGCAAAGACGTTTTTTTTAGCTGGATCAAAATCACCAGAACTTCAAAGGAGGATGTTCTGGTTGTCTGTGAATAGGTGTGTAAAAAAATCTTTTGATTTGATTGCATGTTTAATTCAGAATATGCCACGCAACCCCAGAGACAACATTACATCATGTCACCTCAATTTTCTTTTGCTTGGTGTAAACTCAGTATTTTAAATAGGAAAATACTGAATTTGTTTTAATGGTTCATTGTCAAACAGCTCTTTGCCATTATAACATATAACAAACTGTGTCAAAGTGTGATTGGTGCTGTGTGTTGGGCACTGAAGAACAACATGTGCAAACCTTTTAGCATCTCATCGCTCATTGCTTGCATTAGTTATGCCTCTATTTTCACTTATTTCATTTATGAAGTAATGGAGATTGACAAAAGACTGATAAAAGGAGTGAGAGATGTGCAAAAAACATCAGCCTCAACTGAGACAGGGATGCAAAGTTATGTGTCTTATGCCAGCAGGGACGCGCCCTTGTAGACATCTGAGATAATAAATATGTCTTATATAACCTGAACTGACTCTCTTACATATAAAGAGCAGGCAAGTTCAGTTCACTGTCGCCTACATTATCATTAATAATGTAACATGATTAGCATGAATTACTAAGCCCATAATGTTGGGACCTTTTGCGTTAATAGTGTCGGACACCCAGCGACTGAAATAGACTGCAGAAATGCATGCTGGGTAGCAACACGAGGCAGGGGTCTTCCACTTGGCCGGAACAGAAGGAAGGATCTTCTGTCTGTCATTACATCATTATAAATCTATGCAGGGGTTTCGTGGAATCAGAGCTGATTAGCGGAGACTGAAATAGCCCCCTGTTGTTCTGCTAATGTTCGGTGTGGCCTTTCGATAGCTGGCAGGCACAATGCAGCATGCGGCTGCACTACGCAGTACATATATTTATGCATGAGCCAAGACATGATATGGTAATAACAAACAAACACGCGCGGGCTGGTGTTCAGACAGACGTTTCCACGGATGAGCGTAGAGAAGCTGCATCGCATCAAACCTGTCGCAGCTCTGGTGATCACATTCACATGAGGATTAAGAGAAAACAAATGGATTGAGATTTGATTAGTTAAGTAGATAGTCTGACAAGGCTGTGCAATCTTCTTCTAGAAAGATTATGTTAGTTTCTCTCACTAAGCTTTCAGGGAAGATTTTTCTTGTATATGTTTTTCTATGTATATGTTTCTTGTATATATCATACAAGCGCTCTTAATTAGCTTATAGTGATATAGTCTGCTTACAATTTTCATTTTGGGTCTTTTGGGAAAAGCCTTTTGCTTTTGCCTCGCAGTAAACCATCCACTCCCAGCTGGCTACCTGATTTCAGAATTGAAATCCTGACGGAGAAAAGAAAGCCATTTTCTCTCAATGAAAAACTGTAGTCTCCTCGAAGCTTGTGACAAACTGCCAAAAATTATCCAGTGAGACACAGCAGTGAAACTTCCTCAGGCGACGTCTTGTAGTCGACTCAGACAACGAGAAACAATAAGCTGCTGCTGGTCGAGACACAAAACGAATGTGCAGAGGAGAAGCACCTGTGATTGGTATCTGGTCACGTAGAGCCCCCTAAATACCGAAACTGTCATCACTATATATTCATTTAATTAGACTAATAAATAAAAAGAAAGAAATTTGTTTTAAATCAATAAATCTTTTAAAATGAAGAAGATCTCAAAGTTTTCCTAGATACCAAATATGTCAAAATTTATATAAATGTGTGTAAATGATGCACAAGACATGTGGGATATGTCTGCTCTGGAGTTATATTTCACTGGTCTGTCAGACAGTGTGGGATGAGATTATCTTCAAGCTACTTGAGGGGAAACAAAAAGGGAGGGATGGTGTAGCTCATGACCAAACACGAATCCAAATATATTCATCTGGTTGCTCATGCAATGTTCATTAATATGCACCAAATGAAAAACAAAGAACAAACACTTTTAGGATAAGTTGTGTTATTTAGTTCAGTAACGCCGGCTTCATCTGAGAAAACACAACAAGACTGCTGACGTTCATTATCACTGCGTCATCACTAATACCATCAGAACAATTTCAGTTCAGTCTCCATATTTTCCACCACTGCTAACATGCCTATGATTACACGTTTGTTTCTCTCTCACCCTGTCTGGTATGTGACAAGATGCATAGCTCTGAAAGAAATCACTCTAATGTAATTACATGGCACAGTAATTTGAGGATTTACAATTAACGCAGGCCCGTTAATCAGTTTATACCCTTTTAGATTTCAAGATTCATTCACCTAATGTAACCTGGTGAAAGTGTTATTAAGTCAGCCTAATCAGTGTAGTGCCCTAATCTGGGTTTGATGAAATTATTAGTGTTTATGTAAATGCCTTGATTGAATCTACATGTTCACATCAGATTTGTCTCCGTAGATGGAGTCTATTTCTCCGCCTCTAGTGAACAACAGTCACAGACAAACAGTGCCGCTCGATGAACTCTGCGCCGAACTTCACATCTGCTGTGCGTTTGGTGCATTTGATCACACAGCGACAACAAGCCTGTCTGTGTTACTTCGATGGCACATTCATAGTCAGAGCATTTGAGCAAGAGTGTGTGTGTGTGTATTTGTGTGTGTGCACTTTCAGCATGACTGGCATTCGCGTGAATCAAACCCCAAATCCCTGCAGCACTTCTCTAACCCAGTGAACGTTACTCATTCACGTTTACAACCGCAGCTTTTTGGCAGCTCCTCTGGGACTTGACCCTGCCACCGTCAGAATAAAAGGGCGACTGCAAGAGTGAAATTTTCTTTTTATCTTTCTCTGTGCGGTTTATTTCTTCCACATTATTATTTCCATATAGTCCAGTGGTTTCTTCTTCTCAGGCTTTGTTGCTGTCAATCCTGTCCTTGTTTTTTCCCCCCACATAAATCTTATGTAAAATAACATTATTCCAGCATGGCAGGTCTAAGTACTATAGGAAATGGCTCAAACATGTATACTGCACTACTCGGCTCCAGAAATGTGCAAGCAGACCTTTAGTACATTTAAATACTTCCTGAACAGCTCTTTGTCAGATAACAAATATTCTCTGCGCTCTTGCCCACTCCTGATTCTTCTTTTCAGTCCAGTCCTGATCCCGCTGACACAGTGTAATTGCTCTCCATTACCACAGAAGTCACCCAAAGCAGATATCAGCCTCCCTGCCAGACCACAAATCCAATCTACTCCAATAATCTAACCTTTCAGATTATCAAGTCCCTACAGAGGTTCGCCTGCTAATTGTGAACACTGAGATCACAGTAATAAGGGATTTATCTCTTTCTTAATTACCTGTTGGGGTTAAAACCGGCCAGCTGTTGTCAGTGGTGGTCATGTATTTAGAAAATTAGATAATAGTCTCACAATTTGTTTCAACAATTTGAAACACAGGAGAAAGTATTTTAATGTCTGGAGGGAGTGATTACTGCTGGCACTAATCCTGTTCCCTCAGATCTCTTTATCTTCCTGTTTTTTAACATTGCATTTGCATTTTTAGTGTTATATTGTAATTTGACATGAATGTAGCTAAGAGGCAACTATAGGTGGGTTTCCATCCACCTGTTTTCTGTGTGCATTCTCAGTTTGGGAATGAAAATTTGATGATGACTTTGATTTAAACATCCACTGAAGCCTCTGCTCCACTGAAGAGACAGAAAATACTAGCAGGTGAAAACGTTAGATACGATGAAGAGGCTGTAATGTTCCTCAAATGAACAAACACAAATCTCCATCATGATTTAAACACTGTTTTTCAACACTTCGGCTTTGAATAGAG
>JBAJHX010000053.1:4624937-4662437 GCA_037176925.1 Amniataba percoides
TTGTCAGGGCGGTGTGGCTTTTAACCCTTTAAACTAACCTGTTGTTTATCTCGTCTTAGTTTCAGAGGTCTCTGCTGCTGCTGCTGTCAAAAACCCACATCGAGGACTGAAAATGTTAATGTAAACCTATGAGAGAATTAATGTAAATGTAAATGCATAGCAGAGGCTGGCTTCCATAGCTTCTCCGGCTCTGAACCGAATCGAGGTGGAGGTTTTACAGCAGATTTAATGAAGCTTTGCAGGGAGCCCAAGATAAAGCAGAACCTGGCGAGATGAATTTTTCATCAGTTTCACTAGAAGGGAGTCGCCCGCCCGGAGGAATCCAGCAGCTCTGTATTCGAGTTTGGCTGCTCGGTTTTAGAATAGCAGGAGAAGCAGCTATTTTGACAGTCATAAACAGTGGGGTTTCCAACGTCACTGAATACTTTCCTGGACCAGAACTTCATCAGTGGCTCAATTAATTGCGCAGTTACACACACACAGTTCAAACTGAAGTCAAAAATTGGCTTTGGAGCATCTTTTTTTTAAGTTATTTCTACCACCAGTGAACCAGGCCTCGTAAATAGTGCATGGATATACTGTATGTATGTAGTTTGAGCAGTCATGTGTGATTCTCTGTGATTTTGACAGCAGGGAGTCATAACAAATCAGATTTCAGTCCACGTAACCTTAGCTGTGCATTTGCATGCATTTGTCTGCTGCTTCTCCCTCGTCTGTGGTTTTCATCCCGCAAAGGAAGCATGAAAAATAACTTAATATGATCAGCCAAGACTGCACTTTGGCCCTAATTGATTTTTTTAATGCTTGAATTTGTCTGCTGTCTGCCAGATCGCTAGATAGATTTTTTTTTTGCTGATCAAAATATGCAAATACACAGCTCACATTGAAGAAAGCAGACACCTGCATGAAGGCAGCCGCAACGATTTGAGTTTGCTAGTTTAAATCGATTCAAAGCAAAGGCGTGTCTTTTCATCTAAAAACATCACAGTTTCTGTTAACTCTGCTTTTCCTGCTTTAGACTGGCTGAACCTGTGAGCTGCTTCTATAGAGCTAAATATGGGATGAAGTACATTTCAGAAATGGTGGAAAAATGTGATTTTAGTTTGATTTTAAAGAGTGAATTATATATCGAGATCTGGTCAGCTTGAATTCAGAATCAGTTTAAATGTTGTCAAACAATCAAATCCTCCATAGAAACAGTTAACTCAGTAATGTAACGCTCTGTCCTTTTGTCTAAACAGTACTTTCTCCTAAATTTGACAGAATACACTCATCAATACACTCAAATTCACTGTCATCTCTATCCTTACATACATGCTGAATGACACTATAAAACTCACATCAACCTTATGACTGTCACTGTTTATTGAAAATCAAACTAATAATTAATGATATTCACACCAATAAAGGTTTTAACACTCCATGAACAGTTAAAGCAGACAATAAATAGAATAATCAATTAGTCAAAGGACAGTACGTTGTGAGTTCTTAAAATCAAATAATTGTACAAAGTGTTTTTAAAGTAAAAATTTCTGACATTTTCTAGTTTCAGGAGAACATGAGGATTTAAGCCGTCACCTTGGCAAACAATTATCTAATGGCTGTCTTATCTTTTTTGACTCATCAGTAATAATGATAGTTATTTGCAGCCCTACAAAAACTAAGTAGCACAACTAAAATATGAGTTAGTGAAGGGGGAGGTCAAGAGGTCGACAAGGGCCATGACCTGTATTTGCATAGATAAATAGTTACTGCACCAAAAGATCTTTTATATCAGTCATTAATTAAAGAAACACAAGAGCGACACAAACAAACTGCAGTGTGTGACTGGTAATCCTCCCAGCAGCCCCTCTGGGTGTCCATCGGGGGAAAAAAAGGCGATTAGTGGCGTGGATTAAATGGTTTGACAGTGTGTTCAGACCTACGCCTTTAGCGACTAAACGCAACAAAGCGCACATGTCCGTCTACGCATTGATCGTCTGTGAGGATTTGTAGCAGAAAGGCTCCCGTGTTGGCGAAACAAACACAAAAGCATTCAGCTGCACTGCCATCTACACCACATCCTGTTTATTAAGACCGACGAGAGGCGACAGCTACATATAATTTTGGTTGTGCTGCTCACGGCAGCCGAGACAAAGAGCACTGAGATCAAATTACTTGTCAACAGGTAAAACCTTTTTAGAGCGCATCGAGCGTGATCAGATAAAAGTACACCACCGCAGACTAATCCGTGGAGAGACACTTTATTGTGCAGCTTTGTTTATTTGATGCTGTCATCCACAGCAACGTGCCTGCACATAATGGCTGTATGTTCACATCACGTTTGTGCAGCTTGTTATCTTTGTTTAACTTCATAACTACATTTGCATCCTGCTGTAATTTGCTCTCTGCTCTGTGCATGAATATAATGAGCGAAAACTGGAGTCAAACCTCTGTCTCCCTAATTACTAAACCTAGCACATATCTATTTTTAAACGTATTTTCTATCAAGTGTATTGATGTCAGCTTGCTTGTGTAGAGCTGGGTATTATTTGCAGTTGCTCTAAACTAGTGCACACGATACCTGAATACTAAAACAATAACACGTTTTTCCACAAAGCAACCTTTTTTTCATTCAACAAATGAAGACACAGTTCATAGAAATTAAAACTTGCACAGCTCCAATGATAAGTCGATTAATCGATTGCCAACTACTAAATTAACTGAGTATTCAGACTCTCTAATTTCAGCATCTGAAATAGGAGAATTTTCTGGTTTCTTTCCTCCTCTTATATGGTAAACTTTAGGGTTGTGCACAAAAGACATTTGAGGATGACATCTTGAGCTTTAGCCAAGTGTGATCAACATTTTTCACCAATTTTTGGACCAAATAACTAATCAGATAATGAAAAAATAGTCATTAGTTGCAATCAGTGCCATACAAATGTTTTCATTGTTGTTTTACATTTTGGACTGTAGAAAAGTTATTCTTCTCTGTATAAGAATATCCTATTGGGATAATTATGATTTAGCAGTTTTATAATTTCAGTTAACATTATATCAATAAAGCGTAAAAGAAAGAAAATGTGCAGTAATACAACTGGTGAGTGTTTCTGTTCAGTCATATTTGTCTTTTTAAATCTAAATTATTTGTTAGATTGTTTCCCTTTGACAGTGGTTGTCAGGGAGCAGGATGGGAAAGAGCTCTTCCTGTTATGAGACGGTCTGTGTAACTGATAGAACATCCTGCGGTTGTTACTGAAACCGAGCTGTTGAGATGACTGACCTTTGTAGAAGCTGCGCTGAGGCTCAAACAGCATAATCTATTCAGGAATATCATGTAACATGGAGTCGATGAGAGGCCAATAACTTTGTCCCTGTGGGAGATGAAAGCCTTTTTCATATAAATGTCACACAAAATAGGTCCAATTGACAAAGAAGCTGTCGAGTGGGGACGCGACAAGTGGTGGAGCACTGAGGGGCGCGCAGAACATTTTGCCCCTGTATTACTGAAAAGAAAGCACATTTATACTGAACCTGTATTTCCATATTTCACTTTTCTGCCAGTCACCATGAGGACAAACACACAGTCTGTCTTTTCTACCTTTTATCAGCAATTTTGTGACTTTGACACTCGCTGTTCCAGCTTGTAATGTTTAAAAAACCTTGAAAGTCTAAACCTTATCAGCTGCCAATGCCCTCACTCAAATTTGATCTGAAGGGGTCAGAAACTGCAGCTGCACAATATCAAATATGCAATGCAATACAAAAAAAAAACTCTTTGTAAAACTATCCTTTGTATAGCTAGCTTCGAGTGGAGATGAGAGGCTACAGAGATCTGGTAAACTCGCTTCTCTCTCCTGCAGATTTTTTTCTATATTAATCTTGTCATCAGACCTTTTGGTATTTTGGTGGTCAGTGCAGAGAGTTTGGTGCAAAGGTGGGATGAGAGGCCCAAATAGGTGGGATGATCATTCAGAAAAGTCAGTACAGAGCGAGTTGTTGGTATTTTGATAGAAATATGTTTTAGATTACACTGAGAATGAACGTCCATGAGCCGCTGTCTGTTTCTGGTGCAAAGTCAACGACACTGTCAGCAAGAGTAAATGAAATACTTGGATCAAAGGTGCGAGTACAACATAATAAGACTTAAAAGTTAAATAAACCATCATTCAAACATTTTATATCAAAAGGTAGCAAGTAGATGGTTTTAGAAAAGCATCAAATGTATAATGTGATGACACGTCTACAAACTCTAAGCTGTAAAGTTTGTGCAGGAAAATGAAAAGATTCTTCTTCAGATCGTTGAATATCTGCAGACATCTGAAGGCAGCAGGACACACACGTTCATAATTCTGCAGCCTGTATTTGTAGATCAGAGCAGGGACCTGAGTGCCATTTTGTGTGCAGCCATCCACTGTGTTTACGTTCATTAAATCACGTGCAAATGACAGCAGGCTGTCACCCCTCACACCTCTGCACACATCAGACACAGCAGGTCTGTCATGACTCACTGTGAAGCCTCTTAATGCTCCTATTAAATCTGAACTATTCAATGGTGAGACCTAAATAACCCCGAATATATTCATCTCTGGTTTCATTTCCTCTTTTTCATTATGACATGTACACCTATATATATCTGCAATAGCTAATATCAAACCGATATATTGGCTGAGTTATAGGTCTAGCTGTAATTTTTAGTGTTTCACACAGCATGAAGTCGTTTCAGCAGCCGTTAAAACATCCACCAGGTGTGCTGCAGAAATAAAATCCTGACAGAGTAGACGCAGAGAAAGTCGCAGACGTGCTGCTGCAGTTTGTGGACGTGCTGCGTTTACTACGAGACACTGTTAATGCCGCTGAAGCTTATTTTACGTCCTCACTTATTTTAAGTTGCTCTGCATAAGAACATAAGCTAAACAGCTGAAAAGTGTAAAAGAAGAGACAGAAGAGAAAAAAAATCAGGCCGAGGCAGACGGACAAAGAAAAGCAGCAGAGAGAGAGAGTCAGAGGGAGATAAGAAGGGAGGACGAATACAAATAGAGAAGTAGAGAGATAGAAGATATATAAATAGATGATAATTAAGTAGATAGGTGGAAAGATTGAGAGACAAAGAGATGACGTTGATGTCATGGAAACTGGGATTTTTGTGCCCTTGTGCCTGATGGCCGATACATGAACTGCTCATGGGGAAAAAAAAAGGGGGGGTGGAAAAATTCCAATCAAACTTGCTCCGAAAGCCACCAGCCAGATCAACAAAACTCTAATATTCCCTCTCTGCTAAGCCCCGGCAGTCGTCTGTGACAACACCCATTGCTAACAGGCTTATTAGAAAAAAATAAATAAATAAGTAAACGAGTGCGTAAGCCCGGCTGTGAGATACACTCCCACGCCACAAAACTTCATTCAGCCCCCCCGCTCTGCTTGTAAGGCGCACGGTGCAACAAAGCAGACAGCCGGCCGGGGATTTTTCCTGAACAGAGGGACGCTGTTGCCAACTACGCGGATTCTCCCTCACAAAGTTATCTGAGGACACACACACACAAACGGGAAGAGGCCTCTGTGTTGGGAATTAGATTCAGCAGGAGTTGTAACAATAATACAAACGGGGGGAACTCTGCTCGGCCTCAACGTCGGCCAAGTGACATAAACCAAGATTGTGCTCTTTTTACTGTCCTGTGTGATAACACGAGATTTACATAAAATACAGTTTATTTAAAGCTGCTGTGATCAATATAAGTTACATAATCTTCTATTAACAATTACCCAGATGACTACATGTAAGTATAATGTGAACATTATCACCTGACCCTGCAGCTTCCCTCAGCTCTACAGAGCGTTTTAGCATCTTTCAGCTCTTGTTTTAGGTTTTGCAGCAACTTTCTTATATTGATTCATTGTTATAAATGAAGATGAACAGAAATTTGCTGGATGTATAAATAGATAACAGTTAGCTAACAAGTTTGAATCGTGCTCGCCGCTTGTGTTTGCTGCCCTCAAGTTGCCAAAAATCCATAACTTGATAAATCTTTTCTGTTGCTGACTCACACTAACACCACAGGCAGTGTGCTGATAGCAAAGCATAGTTTTTACAGTATATTTCACACAAAGGTCAGGCCTTTTTTTTTTTTTTTAGAAAACACAAGAAGCAGGGTTTGTTTGGAATAAACAGAAGAGTCACCAAGCAGAGTAAAAGAAAAGTGCATCACAGAAGGAAACTCAAACTTCAGAAATAGAAAGCACCACCTACACCGTCTGGCAGGTAAATTTAAGGTGCAGCACAAAATCGTAACAGAGCTCAGACACCGAAATGAAGCTGGATCGAGTGAGAGAGGGTCTCCAATTTAACGCCGACACGTCTCGCCAATATGTTTTGCTGCTAAGACGAGTCGGTACCCAGGATACCTTTTGACACCTTCAGAAGGCGTCACTGGGCCTCAGGCTGCGATCAGACACGAGGCTTTTCTCAAGGTGCCGCTGTGACTGTCGAGTAACAGAAGGAGCTAAAAGCACGAGCGGAGCATTTCTTCACTCTTGTTGCTATGCAACTAAACAGTTTTTGGTATTTTTAGATAAAGGCTTTGGCATTTTTTGCGTTTACTAGAAAAGTCTTTACTAGAGAGTTCAAAGTGAAGGCAGATAAGAAAGACTGAAGGAAAAGAGATTTCATATCCACTTTGTTAATGTCTCCATGTTATACCAACAATACAAACAGTCTGACAAAGAAAAAGCCCTTATCTTTTGTTTGGAAACACATTTTTAACAGAAAGCCTGTGTTACAAACTGATGTGGAGTTTGAAAGACAAACAATAAAAAGATGCTTTTAGTTTTATTCCTAGAAATGTAAAGTCAGGAGATGTAAGCCTCTGCTGTATCTGTTCTGATCCTTTCTTCTCAGGCTGTGCGAGTCTGTTAGAGAAGCTAATTTGTAGTTGGAAGTTTAGTAAAAACAAGTGTCCACAAACTGACTCAAACACATGGATGACTCCCTTGAAATTTTTTCATCTTTCCAGGTACGCTTTAAAGCTGAGTGTCACTTTCCCCAAAATGTACACATTCTGTTTGAGATGGGTAACAGGACAGGTTAAGATAAGTCTGAGAGAGTGAAATTACTCTCAGAATCGAGGACAAAATATTGTTGTACTACACATATTCATGTTCTCATGTTCAAATTCAAGTTTTATTCTTATTTTTTCCTTCTCATTGTAAAATACTCTCAGTTTGCTTCTTTATGCCTCTAAAAAGTACAAAAAAATTAAACAACCAGAAAAGGAAATCCCTCTTTGGTTCATCTGCAACATTATAGTTGACATTAGTTCATTTTAAAAGACAGCTGGAGGAGTGCAGGTGATTGAGACGGTTCGACATGTTACATATATGTATATACATCCTTATATTGAGTGGAAAAATGTATGCAAACAATGTAAAATATGACATTCAGTTGCTGCTGTTACTATTACTACTTAGTGACAACAAATAGATGTTGTTTTAGCACCACTGACATTCAAATGACACAGTCTCAGTTTTGTTTTTTAAGGATCTGTCATAAAAACTGATATATACATGTAAAAATCTGGTGTAAATAATGATTTAGTCTCCGCTAAATCCATCGTTACATCAGATCCCGTTTTGGTAAATGTCGTCCAGCGGCTGCGAACACACCGATGACTTGACATATAACTGAAATGTTTCCGATAAAGGAGAACAAGTGTGTGTGTGTGGTGTGTGCGTGTGTGTGTCTCCGGGGCTGACTGTTCGTATCAGAGCTCACTTCCCATGAGCTTGGTGTAAAAACACCTCCGCTTAAGGTAAACAGGCTTGTTACCATAGAATCTGTAACTATGGAGAGAGAATCGGGCTTAACTTTACACAACCAGGGCAGGAGGAGAGGACACACACTTAGAGAAGCTCAGCGTGGAAAGATATTTAATTTAGAAACTGTTAATCTTTTTACCTTGATAACAATGTTCCCACCGGTGACACTGGACTCAGAGAGAGAGAGAGAGAGAGAGAGAGAGAGAGAGAGAGAGAGAGAGAGAGACTCCTTCCTTAGTGTCCACAGTGGTGTGACTAATAAAAATGGTATTAGACTAAACCCTTGTATGAGAAAGTTATCCCTCACATTTCAATTATTTAAAAGGACACCCGCAGTTCTGCTCTTGGCCTTGTGTCAGGTAGTGACGTTAATGCATCAAACGACGGGAGAGGGCCGTGTGAGTTTTTCCATCTGTATACATACAGTAAATGTACATGTGTGGGTGCAGCCAGCACTTTATTGCACTTTACTTCCACGTAAACAGCTGAGGCTCTTGGCTACGTGTACAGCTGGAGTCCAACACTCCACTTAACTCTTGTTTTCACACAGGAGCCAGATGAGCACATGAGTAAGAGATGCGCACATCAAAGAAAAAAAAAACAGCGACTATAATTCGCCCACGAAAGCTCGCCTATACATGTCAAAATGTGGTTTTTGTGGCGCACTTGTGCACTAAATACAGTCCAGCCTGCACATTTAGCATGTTAATAAACCCGGCAGCCTGTCCTCCAGTGTAAATCACATTGATGGGCAGAAATGCATGACAAAGGAGATGCATACACACTCACACGCAAACACAGATAAAAATAAATGTGGGCGGCACAACAGCAGACACTAATAAAGAACATTATAATGCACAGGGACTTGCTGCAATCCTGTCCACTGACTGAATAACAACATGAATCCTGTGTACGGGGCTCTGAATGATAAACATAAAGCAGCCTGATATTCCCGTATAGAAACTGCTGTGTGCCGTACTATGTATTTCTCATTTATGACGCTCTGCGAGTAAAATGATTGGTATTCTGCAGATGGTCGTCCGTAACGGCGCTGCAAAGAACTTAATCTCTTCAATTTAAAAAGTAAAATTGAAAAGCGATTGATCTACATTGACATTTTTTACATTCTGTTTCAGGCTTCAGGCTCCTCCTCCTCCGGTGCTGATTTATTGAAAGATTTAAAAGGAGTCTACCAAGACGAGTCGAGCGGCTGGACAGTTTGTTAAATCTTGAGAACATCCAGACCGTCATCATCCAGGTAAATTATTCATGCATGTTGACACACTACTCTGTCCTTTGCATCTTGATATAACATAACATAGTATATCTTCATCTCTCAGAGCTCGGCACTGTGCTTAATGGATTGCATGGACTACATTTAAATTAATGGGGATCTCAGCAGCAGTTCAGTTTTTCTTCATATGTCAAATAGATGAATGAATCATTGGTTTTTCATTGGTTGCATTACGAACCCCCGCACGCACACGCACACACACACACACACGCACACACACACACATTTATGACAACATTGCATTTTTCTTTAGAGATCTCTGTTTTAATATGTCAAACGACTTCTTCCCTCGCTTTTTGTGTGTTAAACTGAGAGAAATGCCACAAATGGCTTTGAGGGGAGAAAGTTCAGAAGTGCGCGCCCTTATTCGCATTTGTATGAGTCATAATGTCAAAACTACAAGGAATAAACAGCACACAGCTCCTCCAGAGACATCAGCAGATGATGCACCCAGCAGAAGGTTTTGACAGCAGGTAGACACACTTTGGCCTTTAGATGCGGTCGATGCATCGCACAAACAAGTTCAGTTTAAGCATACTGTCTGAGCCTCTTGAACACCATTCTTTGATTACATCTCAGAGCCAGCAGACTCAGAAAGTTGAACTAATCAATAGTGTTTTGACTTTGTACTCCCTGAATGTCTGAAGTGAACCTACACAAACATACTGATGTGCAGTTCAGTGAGGAAACACTGAAGCTGGTGACCTAAGATGAGGTGAAACATCTAGATGAAACATCTGCTCTACAAAATCAGCTTAGACAGAAATCTAATTTGTTTTAATTTTAAAACTGTCTGTCTAGTATCTTAAAGAAGTCAGAAATCTAGTAAATTGTTCAGCCATTGTGTCGTGGTCTCCAGTCGTTATTTAAGAGTCCGTGAACAAAAGGACAAGCGGTCTGCAGGGCGGTCTGGTCGGCTTGTTGACTGCTGGACAGACAGCCAAGAGGATTGAGGCGTGGCCCAGCTAAACAACGAGATTACCCTCAGCTAATCAAGGCTGAGGCCGTGCCATGAAGGTGACAATGACAGACAGGAACACTGACCTCCAGATCAGTCAGAGGGGACGAGCTAACGTCTACCTGCTAACATGAAAACAAAAAGGAAGCGTTATTGAATTTCCTCAGGAGGATGACACAGATAATGCCGCTCAAGCTCATTTTAACCATTTAGCTGTAATGCAGACATAGTTGCATTGTGGGTAATGTAAGATATCAGCGTTTTCTCTGACTCGTGTAGTAGAGTCAACCGGCGCTGCTCGGGATTGATCCTCACCCTCTATGGATGAACGGTTAGTTTTTGAGATGGGGCCCACTTGACACCTCGCTTGTCACTGAGAGCTCCATTAAAGGCCCAAAAAGCCGTTTCTGAGCTGTGACACGTTCTTGTGACACATCCCACTCAGGGAAATGGTCGCCGCCCCGCTGAGCGAAGGCTGCAAGAATCTTGTGAAGGGGTGTGACGAGCGGCGCCGCTAAACGGCGTGCTGGAGTGGGAGGTCGTTCGGAGCAGTCATCTCCGGCGTCGGCAGGTTGACCCTTCGCCGCCGCACATCTGCAATTACAACTCACCATGTCCCCGGAGTTGACTCGTGGCGGGCGCCGCTGCACCCGCCAGTGAAGCGGAACAAGGGGACAGAGAATGCATGACTTGCCATCCATTCAGCGGGACTGAGCCGCTCGCTTCGCCTCGCCTCTCCTGCTTGGCTACCCAGGCCTGACCCAAATATGACGTCCCCGAATGAGACATGGCTTTAGAAGCACCCGGGGAAGTGACAGCTCTTACTTCAACACATTCCCTCTATTTATTTCTCCCTCACCCCACTTTGCTTTTTTCCCCCTTTCTTGCTTCTTTAAATGAGCTGATCTCTTCTCAGTCTTTCCTGCTCCAGCGATCTTTTGATTTCTGCGCTTTCGCTCCCGTCTGACTTTGCCACATTTCTCACCTGCTCTGTCAGATAGCTGCGAGCTTAAGCTGATGGTGGCATTATAATATTACCTTGAAATGTCTCAAACGTTCAACTTATCTTAATGCCATGGCTCTTATCTTCTCTTACTTAGTCTGCTAATATGCCAGCCCCAAGTGAAGCAGGCTGTCTAAATGAGATGCGTCACTTTCCTCCCTGAGCTGCTTGTTCGGGCTATTGATCTCCTTCTTCTCCTTCATACTGGAAGAGCACACTTCAGTCTCAATGACACAGTAAACGGCCTCGCTGTGAGGAAACTGTGTCATGGAGGAGTTCATCAGTCTGTTTTGTTCGAGTAAAAGTTAATCAATGCTGCATCAATGAAAAAACAAGCACGTATCATCATAGAAGCTTTTCCTCGAAGCGCTCGTCATTTGAAACTTGCTCACAAGTGACCACACAGCTCGCAACTGCTGCGCTGACAAGATTAGTACACACAAACAAAAATGTTTTTTTATTTGAAAGCAAATTAAGCTGTCTGAACGGGGGGTCTTTGAGTCCGTAACAAAGCAATTCTCAAACAATTCTCGTTTGAAGGAGGAAATGTGCGTTTACAGCTGAAATTGCACTGAAAGAAAAGGAAACTTGTGTCTGCAAAGTGAGGAGGATGCAAGTAATCGGCATCTGCCATGTTCGGTGTCATTTCATGTGAAGGTTCCAGTTGTTGTTGCATATTATTTTTCTCAAAATGCATGGATTAGTTTAAAATATTTGTAGATGAAACTGATATGGCATTAGAGGACAATATTGCTATTCTCACAGCATCAGTGGTGGGCAAATGCCGTCATGGTGAAATCATGTTGTTTTAGGCCTGAAATACAAATTCAGGTTGTAATGGTTGGAATAAATGCATCATTTCGAAGGCTTATCAAAGCCCAAAAATGCACAGCTGCAGTAGAAACCCTCACAGTGTCGGCGCAGTGGTTCAGTTCAGATGAATGAGTGATCTGCGTCTTTTGCAGTGTTGTTTATGTCCCTGAACGCAGCCTAAGAAAGGCAGTGAGGGTGGAGGACTCTTGAATAAGACTCGCCGCTCTTGACACGTGCTGGTGTGACAGAGATCTGACCTCCCATTCTTCACGTCATTACTGAGCGAGCCTCGAGTGTCACTCATAAACAAACTCTTGATGATCTCATAAACAGTGAAAGTCATAAGTGGTGATACGTGTACATGGAGACATAAAAGCTTAATGGCCTGTAATAGCTCAATAAAACTGCAATAAATTATGCAGGGCCATATTTTAGGATGGATCCTCGATTTGCTGCTGATTTCACATTAACTCTCCTTCTTGTCCAGAGAAATGTATTTTCAGTAAAGTCTCTTTCCACATTTCACATTCATACAGCTAAGACTTCCCAGTTTTGCTTAAAGATGTATGTAAATCTTTCATTTTGATCATTAGATCAACTTCAGTTAGTAAAATGTAAGGAAAACAGTCTGGAAGTGTAGTAAAATTTCAGCCCCCGGATGTTTTTTTTTGGGGGGGGGGTATTAAGCTGCTGTCATTTCAGTTTGGACAGAAATAGTAATCTGTCGTCTGTCCTTCAGGTGGTCTTAGGATTGTTGGCTTTTGTGATGTTTTATGTAAAAATTTCTGTGCGTGGATTAGTCACAATTAAATGACTCAATAATCATTTTGAAGCGATGTGCTTCATTTCCAACTGGCCACCTCGCCCGGCTGGCTGAGCCTGCAGAAACACTAATCCCAGATTTGTGGATTAATTTCAAGAGCAACAACATGTAGCTAAAGGCTACTTCGATATCTTTTCACAGGACTGGAGCTGCAGGCAGGGAATTAAAGTGCTATACAATGCTGTGTTTTGTGCTCTGATTATGCAGCGTGATCTTTTTTTACAAAGCCTGGGCAGCAGCAGATTAGATGTAAAACACGCCGGTTTGTGTGATGAGAGCGGTGTCGGGTTGTATCTTTGACCTGCGACACACCTGTCGGCTGGAAATGAAAAGCAGGTTTCTGTCCTTCAACAGCCAAACGCAACACAGTGTCTCTGAGAGGAACATTCACTTAAAGATGCAACACTACAGAAGAAAGGTTTATGTGAGAATAACACAAATTAACAGTCTGTTTGACAGATGAAAAGGCAGGTGAACAGATTTAAAGAAATTTAGCTTTGTGTTTAGTAAGTTGTTTCTTTAGTATGTGAAGTATCTGCATCATATAATCCTGCTGAGGTGCTGAAATCCTTTTAACTGTCAGTGCATTGCAGCCACTTTATCTGCAGTCAAGCTTCATGAAATTTCTTGAGATTATTCTGATGTGCAATGCAAAAACATTATTTTTTAGTCTTCAACTAGACCTTGTCAGAGGCCAGCAGCAAATGACTGAACACCAGCAGTGTGAATGTGTGTTACTCTTCAAACGATAAGAGGAGCTTTGGAGTGTCCAGCTCAGCCAACATTTCTTAAATAAAGATTTATAGGTTGTGTATTTTTGAAGCAGCTCAGCTCATATGCATTCTGATAAAGACATGCCATATGGGCATGCGTATGCCATCACACAGCCATGTAGCTAATAATAAAAAATCTGCAAACATGGGCAGAAAGATGGAAACTGGAGTGTATGTCATTCCTGCATGTAGTCACCTGCGATGGCCTCCTTAGCTCTGCGCTGCAGTGACACATTGCCTCTGGCAATCAGCTGGCATTATGTTGTAGGCGAGTAAGGCTGTGCCTGTGTGTGTCCTGAAGCGTCCCGGTGCCAAGGGCCATCACTGTCACCGCAGTGACATGACCGCCTGTGACAGTGCAAAAACACTGCACAGGAACCGTATACATCACTTTCTGTCATGCAGATGCTACAGTGTGATGCGGTCGGCCACGGGACCTCGCGAAGATGCAGAATTTACTAATCAGTTTATTTTTGTAGGAGGCTGATCTTCTTAGATTGAAAAAAATACATCACATATTATAGATGAGTGTCAGAGCGTTTAGGATACAGATCATTATAATATCTGATTAGTCAGATGGTTGGAGAATTAGATGATGTAGCTAACTGTCCGGCCATGCTTTATTGAATCACACTCGCATTTGATCTTGTTCAGTAACAGATGGAAGCTGAGAAAAGTATCAAATATTGAGGACACGGATGCCTTCCTCACATCCAGACATGTTTGTGCTCACGGCCTTGAGGCAGCGATCCAATCCCACAGAAGAATAGAAAAGCAGCAACGTGATTCTGTGTCAGAATTTGTGGATGTCACAGAGACAACAACAAAGAGTTATGTTTCATTCCATCAGACTGCTTTTGATCATACACAAGAAACCGGACATTCAGATTTTTGATAACGAAGGGTAAAAAAAAATGTAACATCCTCAGTTATTTCAATAAGACCAGTGTGAGAGAGTGAGTCAACACACTATATCAGCCTTTATAAAATACTTTAGTAGCATTGAAGCAGCTAATTTTACTGTAAAAACTTTTAAAATGTCTCATTTCAGAAGTAAGAAAACCTTTGACATATATAAAAGATGTAAGTAGTTCGTGTCGTGTCGTCTAAATAAAGCAGATATTTTTGTATATTCAGTTTTTTTGTTATTAGCAGCCTTTAATGAACCATTTCAACAAAAGTAGAGAGTTAGTTCAGATAACTGAATGATGTACACGTTTATACTGATTACAACTAACAAGTTCAACAAGCTTTAAAAACTGTATTAAAAAGATTAGATAGTGTTGACAAAGCCAAGTTTTGCCGTCGTGCTTGGAATTTTTATGGCAGCTGTAGATTTTTTTATGCTTACAAATTATTTCAACTTCTAATCGTATGTGTTGTAATAAATTATTTGTTGTGAAATTCTTAGTTATGGACACTGAACCCTGGAGCATGTTTCCCTTCTCTTGAAAGAGCAGCTAACTAATTCAAAGGTGTACAAGCAGCTATTCTGTGGTTTTTTTTTTGGGGTCCCTTGTGGGTTTTTTCTCTCCAGGGAGCTGTTGTTGGTTTGTTAGTCCACCAGAACTGCCAGCACCATCTGCGACAAGCTGTCCACAAACTGCTCCCTGCCCAGCAAAAAAAAGGAAGCGAGTCTGTATGCACAGTTCAGTCAGCGTGACCTTCTGACCTTCACACACACAAAGCGTCAGGCTGAACCAACAAGAATATCCCACAAGAGAAGAACAAAAAAAGGGTTCGTGCTAGGATCTGAAACCTAATCAGAATATTTTAGACTTAAAGAGCCGATTTTTTTCTGCAACCATTCTAAAATAACAAGGATCCGGTGGTCCTCATAAGATTAGTTCAATAAAGTGATCTGTACTATGATGAACCTCAACAAATATATTTTTTCATTCCATTGAAATGTTGAGGAATTAGGCCCGTAAGCAAAACCAGGCACCAGCTCATCATTTCAGCACACATGGCGCTGCAAGTCATTGGTGTATCTACTCGATCGTGAACGGAGAAGTGATTCAGATCTGCCAAACATTATGATTGCAAATTTAAGCCCTTTTGGGGGATCATCACAGCATCTAATGCTAATCTCCACAGATGTGCCTGCCGCTGAAGAAAAACCTCTAATTAGGAAACTGTTTGCAACTGGCCGGAAAAAGGCAGAAAAATAATGACTCATGGCTTAGTTTGCCTCGTTTCTTCTGACACACCCAACGAAAAAGATTTGTCTTTGCCGTCTTCGGTACAGATGTTAAAGTGCGGGGTCAGCTGCAGACCAACACACTGCTCAAGGACACTTCAGCAGAGCAGATGCTTTTTGTCACAGATCTCAAGTCTCGACCTTCCAGTAGGAGGACAGTGTCTTAAATCATTTTAAAGCTATACTGCAGGGTCACAGTGCACAACCAGTCATCCACATGTGGGATAAATGACCCGCAGGGACGCTCCAAATTCACTCTGTCACCGGCTTTTTATTTTGGCTTTTTGGTGCAGTCAAATTGGACCCTGGAGAGTTGACGGCTTTGGCTGTGTTCAAGGTTAAAACACCACTAAAAAAAATTAAAGCGAAATCCTGACAACTTTCCCCTAATTTGCATAAAAGTGCTCTTATCAAAACGGACACATAACCAAGTATGCCACGCTGGTAAAATCAGCTTTCATGGGATAAATTAAAGAGGACTGCATTCATTTTGATGCAGTTTTTCTTCACAATGAAGTCTTAAGTGTTCATACTTGTACAGTGATCACGCGGCTGAGGACGCAGAAACTCGTCAGTTCTTGACATTTCCACTTCAGTTGTAAAACGCTAAAAGGCACTGTGCGCTGTCTAATCCACTAATAGTCATTTGCCACGCTTGTAAATTGGTTCTTGTTTAGTTTAATAGGCTATAATGATGTTAAGAGGCTTTGGGAATAGATTATAAGCAAAATTGCGATATCATGTTCTAATTTAGAGAACTACAGTAAGTGAGAGTAAACAATAATCAGTGTGAGTGTTTTGGATTATTTAGTACACCTGAGTTTTGAGTCCAGTGAGTCATTCTGGAGTTTATTTGGAGGCCACATTAAGTTCACTTCACTCGTCACAGCGAGTACTACTCATGCTGCGGAGCTTTGTCGAATCAGAGGGAATAACCCTGCAGAATTTAAATCAGAAAGGCTGCGTTACGTGGGTTGAGGTTTGAAGAATGTGGGAAGTGTAAAGGTCGCATTTCACCTCTGTCTGAGTGTTCGCTCTGTCTCTTTCGCTTCTGTTAAAGCGACACGTGCATTTCCTGTTTGGTCGTCTCTCCAGCAGTATTGCAGGTCAGAGTTCACTTTTTCCAACTTTGACTTGTGCTCTTTCGCAGCTATGTGTGTTAAAGTTATATTATTATCCCCTTAATATAGTCCATCATCACACCACCAGACTAAAAGCCACAGTGCTGCTCTCACTATTTACACAATATATTTATTTATTTCCTGCATCAGAAAAATTATTGTTTCTATGGAAGTCCCTCAGCAAAGACACTGTGGAGCCACTGGTGATCCTGTTATCGTCTCACAGGCCGGTTTCTTTAACCTTTAAGCCACCACTGCTTTTTGAAGCTTCACCCCTACTGCAGTCTAAAAGTTTGGATGGCCCGAAGTTTAAATATTCAAAGGTCTGACCTTTGCTCCCCATCATAGCTGAGATTTACCAGCATTTAACCTTAAACCGTCTCTTTGCTTTTTTCGATATTTTTTCCTGAACATGAAAGAGGGTAAAACCAAAATTCCTGCTTCTTAATAATTCCAGTAAATCTCTGATGCGCATCACGGCGCTCTTCGATCTCTGCTTTGTCCTTGGTTAAAAATCTTTTGAAGTGTTCCTTCTCGGTTTTTCTTTCATGTCTCTGCGTCCTTCACTGAACACCCAAGTCCTTTTACGCCTCTGTGCTGTGGAAAAGGATAAAACACACACACACACACACACACACACACACTCACTCTGGACTCCCTTTTGATGAGTGTTAAATAAACATGGCCTGAGATCACACAACCTCAGCTGCACCAATCTACCTCGCAGATTGCACCACGGTATTTTTGCCCCACATCACACCGGTGCGGCGAGACCTCTAAAGGCAGCGAGGTGAACCAGAACCACCGGCCATGATGGCTGCCGCTGGGTTTCCCCGGCAACTGTTGCTCGTCTTGAATTAATGCCAAGATTTTCACCGGTACCTCTGTTATCTGAATTTCCAGCTAGGTGTGGTTTCTCGAGCAGAGGGAGTGCAGACGCTAATGAGAAAACACTTTCCAACAGGGATCTGCCGCACGACGGTGGCTGACATCCCGCAGGCGTGAAATGATACGGGTAAAACTGCAGAGGCTGCTTTAATGCAGCGCTGTTCGCGAGCGATGGCTGACTTGTGTCGTGATTAATTAAAAGACCGAAGAGAGATCGGTGATATGTTTCATTTACTGTTTTTAAAATTAGTTGGGGAAGAGCAGGGGATGAAACTAAATGCCTCGTTTGTAAGATTGACTGATGCGTGTCCATCTGTACTCGAATGTTTTTTACTTGAGTGTGCAACAGTGTTTACTCACTTCCTGTCTGCCAAATTGTACTTATGCATCAGAAAAACATCCCCGTGCACAAGTTTAAAACTGGACAAACCATTAAGACTGGACAGATTTGTTTGACTTATCCATGCTAACTGCATTGATATATGAATGAATGTCCAGCAAAACTTAAATATAAGTTAGAAGATAGTCCTAATTTTACACCATTTGATTTTAGATTTTGGCACTCGGTTCAGACTTTATAATTTATGCAGTAAATTCTCCAACTAAGACATTTACTAGAAGAAGAGGAGGGGGCGGCAAATGTTCCTGGCGCTCATGATGGACATTAATTAAGGCTTCCACAGCAAAATAACTTTTAAAAATCCATCAGTAATGCAGCCTGAGAGAGAGAGAGAGAGAGAGAGAGAGAGAGAGCGGAAAACACTGCTCCTCCTTCATATCATTAAACTTTTCAACTCTGGCTCCAGCTGCTCCCTCTCGCGCAGGAGGTGCCAACAGCCGCTCGAGCACGACCACCGTCCGTTTGAATAAAGCAGTGATGAGGATTTTTACGTAAAAAGCAAAGCCACCTCTGTTTGCATAACAAAAAATAAGCTATCATGTTAACAGTTTGCTGGCAGAGTCACATATTTCACGTCTGGAAAAAGGGGCAACAGTCCAGATCTCGTGTTTGAATGTAGCGTATGTGTGTTGGTGAAAGTGTGTGAGTAGGTGTGAGAGAGGTGAGGTTTCCACACTGCAGTGAAAAGCTGCTAAAAGAAGAATGTTAAAAAAAAGAAAAAAAGAATATGTCACCGTTGATTTGCTTGCCGTGGGTGAGGGCGATAGACATTTGTTGCTTCTCTGCTAATAACACCTCCCACGAGCCCGAGAGCCAAGAGCGCCGTTTGATACGGAGAACGAACGCGTCAGTCGGCCGCATCAAACATTCATGAGATTATAAAAGACGTTTCACAATGTAAAACGTCCCGCTGTGATTGTGGTAGATGTGATGACGGGGTGTCGCTAATTACACGGCAGCATAATGTTCATCTGGCAGGGCTGGACCGGCGCATCAGATCGACACTGACTGCTCGCTGAACACAAACCAAGTAATTGTATTCAGGTCTCTCCATGCAGGTACTTCTGGACGCTCAGAGTTACAGTATACAGCTGATTTATGGCGCTTGAACCTCTAAAATCGTTCATTTCACTGCCACAGTTTAATTACTAGTTGTTTCTTTTCAAGCTTTCCACCATATTTCATAGTCGTTGTCAGAACATGGAGCTCAGCTGGCATGGATCTGTTGACATAAAAGCTCTTTCCAAAGCACTTTATGTCTCTATCGGCTGAAAGTCGAGCATCAAAGTTCTTTTTTTTTTACATTCCTTTGTTAAAACCTTTGTAATAAAACAGTAGGCAGACGATGGGCTTTAATAGAGAAACATACAACAAAGCTCTTAAACCGGAGCCGTTGCAGTTCACAGTTGGCCTCTTAACACCTCAGCTGCGGGGTGCCCAATTAAACTTCTTTTTTTTGTCTCGAAAACAGTAGTTTGAAGTAATCCCGACTCAAGGTCCACTCACAGAGCTTGGACATCGAGTGGGGATTATTTCGTAAAGAGACGCTGATGTTGAGTTGTTTCTGTAATGTGAGCGATGTAGATAACTGATGAATTGTATTTTCTAACATCTACTGGTTCTAATTTTCTTCAACAAAGAGTACAAAAAGAGTTTTATACTACTTTAAATTTATCAGTTAAATGAGAATATCTGGCTGAAGATGTCACCTTTGTCACCTCTCAGGTTTCGATGGGAGTTTTTCACCTTCAGACTAAACTATCAGTAATGACAATAAATAGTTGTCACCCAGAAATCACAATAATTCAGATTATTTTGTGAGATCTGTGTTGTCTTTTTGGGTGAACTGTCTGTTTCGAAGATGCGTGATTAGATAACAGATCACGAGATGAACATCCTCGGAAAGAATGAGATTTTTTTTTGTTTGTTTTCCTCGAGCATTCAGTGATTAAATCTTTAACCCTTTGCTGCGTTTCGTACCACGGGCTGCGGCGAAGAGACGCTAACATCCACGCGGTGTAGAGCTCCACTCTGACATCTGCACCACCTCCAGCCACAAACCACCGGAGTGGAAACTACTCGCAGATTCTTCTCCTCACTTGTCTTAAAGATTTTCATGCAACTCTGAGGTATGTTTTCCCACAAGCGGCGCAGCGCAGAGAGGACTCCTGTAACATGCTGCTGCAGAGACGACAAGTCCCGAAGGTTTTGCTGCAAACCCAAACAGACCTGACAGATCTGTGGATCCACCGTGCAGAACATCCAAACACGCACCGCCGCTATTAATAAACAGACGGCCTTTGACTTTCACTATCTAAATTCTGGTGAGGCCAGTAATAACAATGAGTCGGCCCCGGGCTCTCTAATCACGGGAATGACAAAACTGCAGCCACACACACACACAAAAAAAAAAAAATTGTGCACGAGCGTTTGCTTGCTGAACTATTGTGCTCAGACCAACAATTTCCACATGATTTCCACTCTCCATCATTTGGCTGCTGCACCCATGAATGAACTAACAAGTTGGCCCAGCAGTGGTCTCCTCCATAGGATTAGCCCCCCCCCACCCCCCCCCCCACCCCCACCCCACCCAACCCCTCCAAGTGCTGGTGACACACTGAAAAGGCCCAACAACATATGGCGCAGGGGTTTATGGGATTACCCAATTAACAAGGTGACTCAGAGGGCTGCTAATCTGCAAAATGTTCCGATGGAGTACAAACTCAAACTGTGATGCATGGAGGAGGGGAGGTTATGATGGGGGGGGGGGGGGTCTGAACCGAATCCACGGCGCAATTAAACACACACCTCATTTATGTTTAAGCAGTCAGCTCTAATTGTATTAAATGCAAAGTCTGTGTGATCCAACAAACCTTCACTCCCTCAACTAAAAGAGAGAAAAACGTGTGAACCAGCCACAGAGTCATCATCCTGACACCCAGAGTGCGCCGCGGGCACAAACGGCACATCCGAGCGCGCAAATCCAAACGGGGACGGTGACGCGCGGACCGACCCGGCTCCGGATCCGCACCTTGCTCAATGCAAAGGAGGGAGGGGGGAGGAGGAGACGAGCAGGATGTCATGAGTTGGTTCATAATCACACTCATTCAGACCAGCTTTTTTCTTTTTTTGCGCGCAGAGTTTTGGCGCAGCTGGGAGGGGGCGCAGATTGGAAACGCGCGCACAGCTGATCCCGGACCAACCCAGTCCCACACAACCAGGACCCCCCCCCCCACCCCAAAAGATGCACAGATACGAGCTGATATTCACAGCTCATCACTGGTTATCCGGACTCTGTCTCACCTTGCGGGAACGCGTTGGGCTGCACCGCGTACAGGAAGACCTGCACCATGTGGAACAGGATCCCGATGGGTCCCGGCTCGTAGTGGGCCAGCGTCTCGTAAACTCCCGCGGGCACGTACCCGAAATCCAACTTTCCCGGCGGGGGCAGCCTGCGCGTCTCCGTCTCCTCCTGCTGGAGTTCAGCGGCCGCGTGGAGCAGCAGGAGCAGCAGGAGGAGCAGCCCGGACCTCCACATCTCTCCTCGGTCGGTAACAAACCTAGGAGGACTGAAGGATCTTCTTTAATAAAAATAAAAGGGGGAGGGAGGTAAAAAGGAGGAGAGAGTGGATGCAAAGTGTCCTGATGGATGCACCGCAGCTTCTTCTTCTTTTTTTTAAGTCCTGTCGCCCGCGCACAGACTCGTTGTGAGCATCGTGCCCCCCCCGACGGACTCAGACCGGGTCGATCCCTCCTCCGGTCTCCGTGCTCTCTCCGCTCTCAGACTGAGCGTATCTGTGCGCACCGGGAGCGCGCCGCGTCACGGGAGCGCGCCTCCGTCACGGGGGGAGGGGGGCAGAGAGGAGGAGCGTCTCTGTAACAAGACTAAACATTCACCATTTCTCATCTTTAATAGTCTGAAGCACCTTTAGATGGATTTTGTTTTTTAGAAAAAAGTAACTAAGTACGTTACTACTACCACCTGTAGAAATACTCTCAAACAAAGAAATGCCTAAACAAATATCAATTGTACTCAAGTATGAGAGTTTTTGTTTTTAGAAAAGTACTCATATTATCACACATTGTATTTGGATTTATATCACTGACACATCATTTTACTGTGATAGTCAAGATGGAAATAATTTCACTGTTCGGTATTTTAATCTATAATAATGTGTGCTGATGTAGTTTTAAAGTTCCTACAGCTGTCAGATGAATGTAGTGGAGTAAAAAGTACAATATTTAGTTGGTTAATTTAATTTGGTTACAGATTTAATTGTCCAACAGCAGGTGAAATTGTTCAAATTTGCTCCAACTTCACCAGTTGAAACATCAATGTATGTATGTATGTTATGTAAGAAAAATACCTGCAGAAGAAGTGTTTTACTTTTAATATTTAATGTACATTTTGTGTATAAAACATTCATAATCTTACTTGGGTAACACCTTGAATGCTGTATTTTTCACAACATTTCTGCTACTTGTTTAGAGGATCTTTCACAGCTGGTGTTTGCCTTAAATCAGTGCTGAAATGATTTGTTGACTCATTTATTGACCAATTCATCAGCCCCAGTTTCGACAAGGTGAATTAATCATCTGAATTAATTAGTAAACAAAAATGACAAACGTTCACGGCTTCCTGCGTCTGAAATGTGCAGATTTACAGATTTCTTTTTAATCTCATTAAAAGTTTTTTATTATAATTCTGCAGAGGACTTTTTAAAACTAAGAGACACCTGTGAGGCTTATTTGTCACTTTCACGCAGCTCCTCACATGTTTTACTGTATTTCACATTAAACTCTCCATCTGTCTTCCCAACAGGTGCTTTCTGTCTTCCTGACCTTTGACCCCCTTCCCCACCCAGAGGGCAGACAGAGGATACCTGACGCGCAGCCCACAGAGTCGTGATGTGATTGGTGGAGCAGCGATCAGGTGGGCTCCCCCTCTGTCTCTTTGCACAATAACATCCTTGTCCTCTCGGTGGAGCGCACGGAGGCCCCCGACTCCTGCAGACAAGGGGGGCTCCTGTTTGGAAACCTTTGATTGCTGATTGTGAGTACCTTTCTTCACCGATCACACACTCATCAGAGCTGAGGATGGGACTTTAAACAGACACTGAGGGAAGAAATAAGTTTTTAATAGATGTAAAAAAAACAGAGTTAACCATCACCTCACCTTCAAAGTCTGTCTGATAAACCCGGCTCTCTCCATTTACTACGACTACTACTAATGCTCCTGACGTCCTGTCGCGACGCTGCTTCCCGTTGGCTGTGGCAGAGGCCTCAGCAGCGTAAGGAGATTAGCTGTCTAAGAATGTCTGCTGCAGATTTACTCTACCCGACCTCACCTCCGGACAGGTGAGGTCGTCGGCGGTGGAGTGAACCTCGGCTTACCGGCAGTGATATAAAAGAGTGACGTTATCAATGTCATGAGCTTTAATCCTGTATGACCCCCCAAAGGCAGGAAAGTTAGAGCAATTTAACCCATTATTGTTTTTGTGCAGTGAAAAAGGATGGACTGTAGGAAGATGAGCTTACAGATATTAAACTAATAAAACCAGACACATCTGTACACATGCATTAAATGACTTTGTAAAATTATTTAGATAGAAGTTTCTAAATTCCCAATTAAAAATTAAAGTTGTTTATCTAGACCGTGACTGATGCTAGAAACTGCAGCAGGGGAAGTGTTTTAAGTGTCTGATTCTTTCATCGACTGAAACTTAAGGCGCAGTTTCACATTCATAGGAAGTTTGTCTTGTGACTCACTGTCAGGAAGCACAAAGTTTCAAAATGAACCCGTTTCCAAATAAAAATAGACCGTAAGCTACAACACTGCAACAGAAAACCAAAAAGATTCAAACAACAACCTTAAGAAAGCAACTTTTATTCATCCAAAAGGGGGCATATTAATACAATATCGAGGTAGGAATTAAATAAGGAACCAAACTGATGAAACAAAGCAGGCAGTGTACTGGACCATCGCAGCTTGCATAAGAACACTTTCGCCTCGTCTCCGTGAGCCCAGCTGGGTCCTGTTGTGGTCGATCTCCAGCCAAACAGACCACAACGAGGCCGAGCTCGGACCAGCGGAGACGACACGTTAGACAAAACCACATGAAGGACCGAGTCAGGTTTCATGCGCAAAAAAAACCACTAAACATTTCATCATATCACAACTATCAGCTCCAAAAATAGAACTATCTTCCTTATAACAACGGTAATTATAAAGAACCTTTTTTTCTCTCCAAAACAGAATCAAAGAAATGCTGATATGTGTGAACATTATATACATCTTCCTTCTGCTGAAAGTAAAACACGAGGCTCTGCGAAACTCTGAATATATTACTGTATGTGTTAGCCTGTGTAGTTAACAGGGCAGGAAAGTATTTTATTCCAAAAATAAATTAAGAGTAATGCGAAGAGTGCAGCAGAAAGAAGAATCAATATTTTTTAAAACAGCATTTAGTTTGATTTGCTAATAATTCCCAACTCTAATAATTAAATCTTTTACTACTCAATTCAGGCATCTGTTTTTTTGTTTTTCTTTTTTAATTCTGCTATAATTACTCGCCCTAAAACTGCTGCAGGGGAACAGCTTGGTGGAAATGCAGAGCGTAACCTTGTGATGAACCATAAAGTGCTACATAACGTACCCTTATTCATCATCTTAACTACCTCGGATCTCAAAGTCAGTGAGTTCTGACACAAATTAAATATTTGGCATGGTTGCTATATTTTTATGGCCTGACATTAAAATGTAAAACTCTTATATAATGTTAGGAATAATAAATTTTCTTACACTCAGATATGTATGTGTCTGACAAATGGAGACTTGATGTATCTGCTCTGTTATATATTGTATTTATAAATTTGTCATTGCAGTAAAAGAAGTCAAAGCAAACTATTTTCACAAGGTCAATCAACAAAATGTAAAACACACATGCAAAAAAAGGCATTTAGTCATGGAAATATTGCTTCTGTTTTCTAAGATGTAAACATTAGAACATTAGTCGAGAGTCGAATGAGAAACATACGTCGTATTTAAGACAATACGGTCCATCAGTGCAAACATTCTCAACGCAGGAAATGAGCGAAATTAATGACCATTTTTGTAATAAAATGACTCTGAATACTTGATGGAGGATGCGTAATAATGTGATATGAATCCTAAGATAAAAGTGATAAACCTTTTCTAACGATTATCTGCGTTTTTGGAGATATTAAATCATTTTCAGATGATTTGTTGCTTAATATAGTGAATATAAAGCGGTTTGAAAATTGTACCCTAAGCAAGATTATCTTCAGCATTTATCAGCATTTTTCAGTGTTTTATTACCCAGCTATAAGTTTTCTTTTTTCATAGTTTTAAAGTGGACGGCCGGTGGAAGCAGATTTAGTGTCGGCGGCGTTTGACCGGCAGCTCGTGTGGACGCCGCGTGCTGACTGGCTGCTTTCAGTGAAAGGTCTCTGAGCTGCTGAAGGCGCAGTGTGGGCTGCAAATGACTTCATCTGTCGGCCGTGTAAACGAAAGGCTCTACTTAAGGCTCCAATTAAAAGTCTCTTAGTCACGTTCATCAACTCCGTCGATGGATGTGGGAAAAGTAAAACGACGGCACGCTTCAAGAAAAAATCTGCCGTAGTTTCACTGAGGTGTAGACAGACTCTAAAATGATCAGTGTGTGACTGTTTAAAGCCTCCTCCCAGCCTATGTCTGACTTCTTACCCCTTTTAAACAAACACTTGTCTATTTGTGACCTCTTGTCATCAGTGTGTCCACTTTAGACAAAAGGTTTTGTTCAAAAACCCGATAAGGTAAAATTAAGCTGTAATTCACACAAAAAAATGGATGTTAATAGAGAAAAGTCTTAACATACATTTTTTTTAGCATAATTATTTTTCTTTTTCTCTTTTGCTGGTTTGTTAATCAGCCTGTTAACTTTTTACCAAATTCCAGATCTGATTTGTTAGTGACCTCCGTCTGATGACAAACAGGCTTGTTTTTCCTGTAAATTTGGTTGATATGTTGGATGACATCCAAAATTTTTTAAAAAAGGATATTAACTCAGGTGTTTTGAGGGAAAAGGAAACACCGGAAGCGATGCAACATGATTCAGGTGTTTCCTTTTCATTGTTAAGAGTTTGAAAGTTTGTCTGTTTTCTTGCTGCTGAGCGAACTGACTATTTTTTTCTCCTCCAGCTTCCAGTGCAGCTCAGTCAGGAAGTGCTCGTGTGCTCTCGCACTCACATGTATGCTGTTTTACACACACACACACACACACTCACCTGTACAGCCACTTCAAATACTGCACCATCCACACACACTCTCTCTCTCACACACACAGACAGTTCATCCTGCTGCCTCAGTCAAACTTTTGCTCTCTTGTTGTTTGTGAAGTTTTCTTTGTCAAACTTCTCGACTTCAGGCCTCAACAACAGCAGTGTCGTCTCACACTGAGTGTCCACAGTCACAATAACTTACTGTATTGCCTCTGGCTTTAATAAATACTCAGCTTTCTGCCGCTGTTGGCCGATTGGAGCCGGGCTGAGGCGCCTCTGCTCGCCGCCGTTCCTGAGTGGTTAATCGCTACACCAGCGGCCGCCGCTGCTCAGTCGATGCGGTTACCACAGATTGTGAAGCGGTCGATCTCCAGCAGGTCTTTTTTGGGAGTCCTGTGCTTCAGTTCGGAGGCTTCCTGTTCCTCGCCCTTTTCTTCTTTGGGGAGCGACGGCTGGTGCTGTTCGGGTTCAGGCAGCGGAGTCGGAGGACGGCTGGATGGAGCTGCAGGAGAGGCGTCGGCGGGAGGGGAAAGGATCAGGTCGGTCCTGGGAGTCGGCTGGGTGGTCACAGAGGAGGACGACGGTGGAGGGCTGAAGAGGGCGGAGGGGATCTGCTCCACCTTGGATTCACCTGTGAAGAACAACAGGCATAAATTTAATTTAACAACTAAAGAAATTACATATGGAGGAGTTTCAGGAGCCTAAAGGACTCGATGTCTGCACAGCCTGTTATCAGCAGCAGCTTCACATCACACAGGATGCGTTCAGGTACAGTACTGAGCGTCGGTCAACTGCATTTTGATAGCATATATAATCACAAGTAATCAATGTAGTTATCAATGTAGTTATGCATGAAAATGTAAAAAAATAGACTAAAAGTACACATCAGGTTTGTAAAGCAAAGGTATAACTTGAGCAGTGATGCTGAATTGATTTAAGACAAGCAAATCTGTTAGTAAGATGTACAAGACAGATTACTAAACAAATGTTGAATATAACTTCTGTGTAGACAAGATGTACGATTCAACAGACATATTCAAGTTTTTAAGACTTAGATAATACGTTTTGAGAAAATCTTATTCACTTTCTTGAACATTGACAGTACTCATATTTATGGAGCTGGAGCCACGAGGCGAATAGCTTAGCTTAGCTTAAAGACTGACAGCGGGGGAAAGCTAGTGATTGTGTACGTATGCTGCATGCTGCAACAAATAGTTTCTAAATGAATCTCCAACTAAAACCAAACTTAGCATTCAATAGTGATTAAAGAAACAAGACATTGCACGTTTATCAGCGAGCTTCAGACGGGACCTAAATTAAATTTTACTAAAAATTAAATTAAACTCTGGAAGCAGCATGCGTCGCTCACTTTAGTCATGCTAACCTAGGCTAACCTCCTCTTGGCTTGTGGTTTTAATGAGTTATTTGATGCTATAAAATGAAGAACACGTCATGATTAACAGATGTCAGTCAAAGTAAAGCAGTCACAGAGGCACTGGCAGACATTTTTTCTTTTCATTTTACAGAGTATACAGAGACAGATGCAAGACCGTGACGGCCTTTTCATCTAACTATTGATGCACAAACCAAACCGAAACCGCAGCAACTCCTTAATGATCATCTGACACACAGAGGGAGAAGAAAAGTGTGAGAGTGAGAAAGAGGAGATTTCTTTTTCAGGAGGCAGATACAGTACTGGAGAGGGCGACGAGCTGTCTCAGAGGAGCAACAGAAGAAGCGAAGGTGTTTCTGGCTTGAGTGACGGAGAGTGATTCAACCCGCCGGCCCGCGAATCGGCCGGCACACACCCACCCGGCTGCTCAGTTTCAAGACAGCACAGAGGGAGAATAACAAAAACGCAGCCGGAGAAGAAAAGCCAACGTGGAAACTGCAGAAGCACGATCGCGTCCTTCTCACCACTCTGCTGCATGATGTTAAGAAAAGGCCTGTTTCGCTTTGTGCACACAGAGTATTGCATTAGGAAAAATCAACCAAACAGAATAATTCATCACATTAGAGAGAATTGAGCGAAGCAGCGTTGGATATTAACAAGGCCGTCCGCAGAGACGACCGGACAGCCTCGGGCCGTCAGGCTACAGCAAACTTCCAGTTATTGGTGCAGACTGAGCCGAACCAACACGAAGTGCTGCAGCCCGCCGAGGTTACAGAAAGTGTGTTTGGGTAAGGAGTTAAAAAGGATCTCAAATACGATCCAAGTTTTCTTTCTGAGTTATATTAGCTTCAGTTGTGGCTGAATAATTAAGAGGCGAAACAGGAATTTATAATAAGACATGTTGGTTGTTCTTAGTCAATAAATAGAAGCGTTCAAGTCTCACAATTTGCCTGTTATTCCTCTATTTGTTTGAGTTTATCTTTTGTTCATTTGCTAACATCACGGTCAGACAGCACACTATTTCGACATTGGAGACGGTCACTTTGTTTTTTTTTTTTACGTTCTCACTGTGATGGATTGCGCGTCGGGCCATTTACAGCTTGGAGTGAACGCAGATGATTACAACTTTATTATTCCACGTGACAAATCTGTTAACAGTGAAGCAGAAAAGATGCAAGTAAACAGTTTTGTTCCTGACAAAAAGTATAAAGTATCTAATCAATATTCACGTCTATCAGTAATGTTACGACAGTGTGTGCTCGCCGTGATAGAGATGAACTTCTATGCAGCAAATAGTGAAGCGTTTAGCAGCTAAAGAATCAAGTATTTTTCTCAGGAGTTTAGTGGAGATCTAAATAGTGCTAAAAGGACTAAATTGTCAGAAATGTAATGTAATGTAAAGTAAATGCTAATATATATTTAATATACGTATATAGTATACAGACAATTGTTCAGTAGCACATTTGCTGGATGAATTTTGAGAAAATAATTTTGTTTTTAGTGTTTTTTTTGCCAACTCAGTGTTTGCAAATCAATTACTGCAGGTTTGTATATTGCTTTGCATTTTTCAGCTGTTTTTTTTTTTTAATTTATTCTGTCTTCGTTATTTAGTTGGTTGTTTTCTTTTAATTACACCCTCCCTGCCTGCTCTTATCGCTGATGTGTAAATGGTCCGTGTAGTGGAGTCCTTCAGGGTGTCATTACAAGAGATTTAGAAGAATTTCGAGTCACACTGTGCCTTAACGAAGACTTCTCCTCTTCTTCTCTGGGAGAAATGTGAGCTTTGATAAAAGTTAACCACCATATGGGGCTTGAAATGGCTGATGTGAAACCGCTCATTACCCAGTTCTGCCCTCTGGACAAAAACATGCAGTATAGACAGATGGGCATATCTACTGTTACGCGAACACACATCATTGTAAAGACAAAGACTTCAGATGAACATAATTGTGCAGCGAATCCACTGGAGCAGCAGGTGAAGCTCAAGGCACGCACCGGAGTGGTTTAACGCTGAAAAGTGAGTGCGGCATGGGAGGTCGCTGGTTCAAATCCCAGCAGCTAAGTGTGTGGGAAGCAGACGGAGACTCGCGTTAATTCCCTCTCAAAGTGGTTATTATTATATATGTTGGAGCGCGGCGCCTTAAGCCGTGTAGCTGCTGCTTTCTGGGAAACCAGATTTGTTTGAAACACAAGTGTTTGATGTTTGATATGAAATGATGCACCATCAGGATCTTTGTCATTTTAAAGCTCCTGGCTCTGCGCGGCGGGCGGGTGTGAGAAACACGGGGGGAAAAGATCTGCAGGGATTTGGCTGCGGATGACAGCGAGATACTGCCACCTCCAAGTCTGTCTGATCGTGAGTGTTTTAAATACAGGACCTCTTTAACAGCTTGCCAAGCTATTTACATGAATCTTAATGAAGAAATGAATGTGTAAATATTTGAATCTTGGGACGAGTGTTTGTTATTATTCTTTTTGTCATATCGGATGACACCACTGCTTATTGTCTATTAACAATTACTGTCATTACTGATCAAAGTGCAGATTATTTATTATTTTCTATCTAATCTTTTGGTCTCTGTTTCTTAGAGCACGATGTGAACTCTTCAGATTTCTTGGGCCAGAACCAGAATATATTTAGTCTACTATAGCAGAAGACGCCACGGAGGACATGGAACCAGGTAACCATTTGATTTTTGCTTGAAAAATTACATGAATAAGTAAGTGATTGTCAAAATAGTTGAATCATAATAAATCTATCTGAAGCGCCACAACAGGTTCAATCTTCTACACGTGATGTGGTCAACTTTTACTATAGTGTTTTTATAGTGTTTTTTCTCTACAAAACCAACTTCAAGTATCCTAACAAGAAAGTGACTTCTACTTTTAGTCAATGTTAACTTAAGGTTAAGGTTAACTTCAGATATATTTTGAACTCTTTGAACTCATTTTGAAATCTGTCAAATTACACTTTTTGATCTGATGAAGGTCTTCAAATCAAAAGGTCATAGTTCAAAATGTCCAGTGCCATTAATTTAATTAGCAAATTAACTAATTAGTAGAGATGGAGAATGTTTGCTAGAACAATTATTTTAAACATTTTATAAATAGAACAATTAACTGAGAAAATACAAGGCAGACTAAATGAAAATAAAAATGATATTATAGTGAACTCTATTACAGAGGCCATTTTGAAGATTTGGACTGTTTTGTTTTAGCAGTTTCTCAGACTATAAACTTAGAGACTTAGACTAGACTTTATTGAACAACATCCAACTAAATGATTTTGGAACATGGTTTAGTTTGAAGCTACAAAAGTTTTGGATTCAGACTCAACACCAGACGAGTTATAGCCTCGTTTATTCTGACAGGTTAATTACAGGTTTGATTTTTCTGGACGTGTCCATCAGTTGTCTGGAGCTGCACACTGATCTACAACTAATCAATCCGTCTGCACTCGAGTATCAACTAAACACCTAAAAATGAATAGAAAGATCACTCTTTAAGAGAGAAAGTTGCGTGCTGTGGACAAACAGCATTTGGAAACAGCTAGAAGCATTCAGCTTGTGTGTTATTTGTGTGTGTGTCAAAGTTCAGAGAGAGTGAAAAGATCAGCGAATGAGTAGGAGGCAGAGAGCAACACACACGTTACTCAAACGTAAGATTAAATCCCAGGACGTCTCATTTACTAGATATCTATTCCAGGATGCTCGCTCAGGTCTCGACACTCCTCGTATCTCCAAAGAGGGTTGAAACTTTTCAGATATTATCTGTAGAATATTTCAAGTCTGTGCTCTGTGATTACATTTTTTTTTGTGGAATTCAAAGTAAATACAGTTGATATATTTTCTGCCGTCGCTCGCGCAGAAGCTGCAAGAATTGAAATGTTGTTTTAACACGATGCGCTGTGCTGCATTCAGATAGAAAGCGTTGTGTTCACGCTGCAGGATGACCTCAGCTGGAGGTTCACACAAGCTCGCTGAATATTTCATGCTGAAGATACGAGTGCACAATCACATTTCAGTGTGTAATGTGCCACAGTTTATTTTGGGATATTGGTTAAAAATGTATTTATTCAAAACAGCAGCTGGCTTGAGGTCCTGTGTTAAGAGCGAGACATGTTGAGGGACTTATTTAATTAAGCAACTATTTAGTTTATTACTTATAAAAAACAGTGCCACAGTTCATTAGACTCGGAGACGCACAAGTTTATATTCAGGCCTGAAATGCAACTTTAATATTCAGGGACTTGTTCTGATTGTCCTTGATTGCAGGGGCGCTGATATTTCTACCCTGTAATTAGCGAGAGGGACGGGCTGTTATCAAGCAGAAATGTTTGAATAATTATGTAAAGTGATTGGGAACACTTCCCCTTTATTACTGGCTCAACCTGTTTTCATCTTTTCTGATAAACCTTCTTTGCAGAAACCTTCTAAGCCGATTCTCAATTTTCTTATTACACATTCCAAACATGTTAACATATTATATATTTTCATATTAATTTAAACCTGAAATAGCTTAAATAGAATAGAAATAACAAATCATTATATTGTCACTTTTTAAGTTGATGCATTGAAGTTGTTGGGACGGATGCTTTTGTTTTGTTCACTTGTCAAACAATATTTACTCTCATTTAACTCTGTATTTGGTCTCCACCAACTCCTGAGGGAAATATTTTGCTCTTGAACTTCTAAATGATCCACTTTGTTCACCAGCTAGTCCTCTGCGGTAGATAATGACACAGCAGCGAGATTTAACTGTAGGTAGAGTAGTAAAGTTGTGGCCAGAGAGTTGAAAAATGATCTGAAACTCTATAAAAGCTCTGAAGAGCTGAAGATTCAGGTGACATTTCTCTGCAGGCTCATAACTACAAGCGACCCGATACAGATAACGAGAAGTGTTTTTTGTGTGACGTATTTTATATTTTGTTGGCAAGAAATTCTACAGCACGTATTCATACAGAACCTGCACCACATTTCAGAAGCCAGAATTAATATTAAAATCTGAGTAGAAACACACAGCCTGTAAAAAAATAAACAGTTCTGAAAAAAAAGTCACTCGTGGCTTACCTGAAGGTGTGGGACATCGGTCCTGCTCAGCTCTGCCGGGGGTTTTCCCGGAGGAGGGTGGAGCGGTGGAGGGCCTCTCGAACAGTTTGTCTTCCATGTTGGCCCTCTTGACGTAAACACACGACTTGCCCAGCAGCACGATGCTGTTCAACACTTTGAGCGAAACCAGCCTGAGGAGGGAAAACACGGCTGATCAGAGAGCTGCTTTTCTCACTGGGACAACAAATCAGACTGAATAAAAAAAACTATAAAGATACGATTCAATTCTCAGCTCTGGTGAGGGGCAACGTACTTATCACTGTTTTATTAGTTGATAGCAGATTCAATATGTGAAGTTAATAATCACAGACTATTGACTGTTTTAAAATGTCTTACATTAGCATGGCTGCTCTTTTGAAAGCAAATACATTTTTTAGCTTTTTTGCCAGTTTAGTTGATGGATTCAGCAAGATTAACTCTGAAAAACGACAAATATATAGAGAAATGATGAGGCTCGTGGTGTAAATCATAACTGAGCAGCCTATTCTAATCTTTCTTTCTGTTATTACAGAGTTATCAGAGCGCTGGCTCGAGCCTGGACGCAGCTATAATGAATCTCTTCTACCATCTGGTTTCGATCGCCTTCTGTTTCACATCCCATCACTGACACCGGGATGCTGATGTGTCCCATCCTTCAGCGTTTCTGGGCTTCGCTATAAGGCCCAGCCGCTGACACTGACAAGAGAGAGACGGACACATTTGGGTCTGTGGACCAGCGCTTGCCGTGACAGGGCGTTTCGGACGTGGGGAGACTGAGCGCGGCTGAGTCTCTGCCAAGGCACGACGGTCTGTTCGAGCCAGAGCTATTTTTACATCAGGGGGTGGGGAAGGCCAGAGATGGCACTAGAGATGACAACACTGTATTCTTCACCCCGAGGGAAACTCTTCAATGGTACGAGCCCGATGGGATCCGGCAAATGAGAATGAGCGAGGCAATCAGCAGCTCGGCGCAGGGAGAATGTGAGGGCACAGTGTTAATGCTTATGTAACGGTGTGTGTCTCTGGATGCGAGTGTGTGTTTATGACAGTGCCTACATGTGTTAGCGTGCATTCGGCAGACCCTGCAAGCATGTCTGCATACAGCACACGAGTCTCTGAGCGTGTTTGACACAGTATAATTCAACAAAAAAATGCAAACATTGAAATATTCCTTGATGTATGACTCAATGGCTATAATGTTAAGATAAAAAAATTATGGAAATGTAGACTTTGACCTCAATATCATCAGTTTAAGTCTGTACTTCAGTGATGAGAGGGAGAGAATACCAACATATCTTATCGCCAGATTAATGTGCATGAACAAGTTTGACATCCAAAATCAGTTTCAGCCTTTAAATCTCCTCTTGAGCTACAGTAAGATTAAAATATATGCAACATGTGTAAAATAAAAAAGCCATGTTCAGTGCAAGTACCACAACATAAGGCTTAAAAAAGCTCCATATATTCTGGATGCTTGGCAGGGAAATCTATTATAAAATCATGTAATAACATTAGTGATGTTAAATACAACAGTATGACTTTAATAGACTTACCCGAGATAAAAGAGGAACACACACGTGTATGAAAGAGCTCCCTGCACCTTCACCGAGCTCATCACCACCCGGATAAGCTGTTAAAACATTAAAAAGCAGAAAAAAAAGACATTGTGACTTTGAAAATTTCAGTTTTTGGCATCAAGTACAAGTTTGTAGGAAGTTTGGGATAACGTTTATATGCTGTGACTCTCTCTCTTCTTGTGTTTGGAGCCTGAACAGCAACAGAGCGCAGCCTTTCTTACCAGAACAGCCAAAGGCAGAGGGATGAAGCCCATCCTCCGGGCCACTGAGTCACTGTAGTCTGTACAAGCCTACACAGCGACGGACAAACACAGATTACAGCACTCCACAAAACTGCATTGATTAGCTGCGTAGGCTCAAGGCTGTTTATGTAAGTATAATGAAGGAGGTATGAAAAAAAAAAAAACAGTAGCTCACATTTTTCTGTCGACTGCTGACGAGATCGAAGGCCAGACTAGCTCTGTACTCACTGTACACCTGAAGACACGAATAACGAAGCAAAATTTAGGAAAGGCAACATACGGCAAACTTATGATACATGTACTGTGTGTGACATGTTTTTAGAAATAATGTTTATCAGGTTTTGGTGCTTACATCTGCAGTGATGTCGTTGAACTTGGTGATGAAAGCGTGTTTAATGATGTCAACGGCAACTTCAGAGGTGACGACCATGAAGACATCCGGGAACAACACCCACAGGTGGTCTGAGGGGAAGAAAAGGATTGAGAAACTTTTATTTTTTTCAGCCTAATTAATGGTAAAGACTCTGGATGTTGTTTACACTCTGCCCTTGACTGCTTGAATGCTGTAGTTATTGTTGATATTACATTCACAGCCCACTCCTGAGACTCAGTGTAACATGACATATTCAATTATTCAGGTCTAACTTGTAATAATAATGATGAACTTTATTTCTTATTAAATTATCACACTTTTCTTAACAAGGTTACACTGCGCTTTAGAGACGCAAATGATAAGATATAAACAAGAACACATAAAAACAACACTGGAAACATAAAACATAAGGGGATAAAATAATGTTAAAAAAAAGGCAGAATGGCAGCAGCGGGACGATAAAACCCAACAGCATATTAAATATTCATTAACGCCTTCCCATAAAAGAAACTTTAAAAAAAAATATTTAAACACAGCTGGCACAGAAAACGACATTAGCAGCCATTTGGCGTCATGTTTCTGTCCTCCTGACGAATGTAAACACTAAAATGAATTCTCTTTTTAGCTGTTTCTCTCCCGCAAACTACTGAGGGAAACATCCATCTGTGAAAGGGAACAGTAAAGGGTGACGAGCGACCGCAATCATGTAAGTTATTTAATCCACTATTGATGCAGATTTATTGATTAGTTCAGCTTTAAGTTATATAATTAGTAGGAAGTTTCCAAATTCTGTGTGTATGATATCTAAACACTTTGCACATCCAAGTGCCTTAAAGAGGTTATAACTCATATTTACATACCTGTGTATATAAAAAACTGAATAACCTCAGAGCAGGTGCTTTAGTTCTGTTTATGGTAAAACAAAACCGTGTAGAAAGACTAATTCAGCGTGGAGGAGTAAAGTCAATCAGTGGGGGGGCTTTGTGATTTGTGTACTTCTTCCGAAGCGGAGGGCTGCGGCTCTGCTCGCATTAGTACGCCGGCGTTGTGATTTCAGCTGACAGGCCTCGTCTGTCATCTACTGTGTGTCCGACTTCGAGACTGGCAGGAGGAGCCGACTGCTTTCAGAGGGCTGTCACACAGAAACGCCCAGCGCTCGTCCCTCATCACGCCGCTCTGTCTCGTCCGCTGAGGTTTTTGCGGGAGACAAACATGCCCAAGGTGCTGCAGCGGGTCAGCCGAAGCCCAAACAGCAGGCAAAGAGCGGCTCAGCAGATTTCCTCTCTCTTTTTTTTTTTTTTTTAAATCACGAGAAGTGCTGAACATCTGTCGTTCGTTGGAGATGTTACGACTTTTAATGTTCAAAACAAGCTTTCGAAACTGACAAACTGTTTGCCTTTCTTTTGCCATTAAACCACAGTTTGAGGAAAGCCATAATCACCTGGGTTCCAAGCGAACTGCTCCATATTCCTGAGACAAACGATGAGCAGGAGAACGTAGCTGGTGAACCGCTCTTTGATATCTGCGGGATCGAAGCAACACATCTGCGATTACAATCTCACAACTTTTGTGTTCCAGGTGTGAATGAAGGTTTAAAAATGAGTCACATCCGTTAGTTTACCTGTGCGCTGCTTTGATGAAAAAAAAAAAGGTGTCGTGTCTGAGATAAGTCACCGTTTATAGATGACAGAAGCACAGTTACAGTGGCTTTTAGTGTAATCACAGTATTGCTGCTATAAACATCTATCTTCTATAATTTGAAGCGCTGATGATAGCATGCTAGTTAGGACCGTGCTCGGCTTCACAAACAGGAAACCTTCTGAGATGTGAGCGAACGGTTGACGAGGAAATGAGAGCTGATTAAAGCTTATTGTCTTCTGCTGTTATTAAAATACATAAGAGTGACTGAGATAAAAACGCTGCCTCTGGGAATCAAAAGAGAAATGCACAATGAATTTAATATCTTTGTATTCAGACTATCAAAGACTCGTGCATAGATTCATAAAGGGATCCTATGTCCTTTTTGAATGATTTTCTATTACAGTTCTACTAAAAATGTTGACGAATACTTCCACTGAACATAAAGTATGTGATGTTTTTTAGACATCAATCGCTTATGCTGATAGTGCTAACATAAGAAAATGGCACTGCAGTCAGTTAATAAATCATGAAAAACCATCACAGATTTAAGGTCATGTGTTCAAATCTTACAGTAGCAGTACAAAACTAACATATCTTTTATTTATAGTGACCTCAAACACAAGAAACTACAATTGAGAAGCTGGAACAAGCAGATGTTTGGTGTTTTGCTAGAAAAATATGAAATTTGGATTTAACAGATAAGTTCTACTTTCATGTTTTTTGGTAAAAAAAAAGAAAACTTGTTTGCAGGACAAATGATTTCTGTGCACATTTTTCCCTTTTCTTCACTCAGCCTCTTGGAAATGCTAATTACAGATTTTGTGAGACACTCGTGAGTCT
>JBAJHX010000053.1:4672276-4686076 GCA_037176925.1 Amniataba percoides
TGTGTGTGTGTGTGTGTGTGTGTGTGTGTGTGTGTGTGTGTGTGTGTGTGTGTGTATATATATATATATATACATATGCTTAAATGTGCTGAAATGTCAGGTAAGCATAATACTGCTGATCCACTGCAGCAATACGTCACAATATCTTTACTTTTTTGTGTATTTCTCAGGCAACACTATATTTGTATATAAATATATATGTATAAATAAATAAATATATATATATATACACACACACACACACACACATATACACATATATATATGTATACATACATATATGTATGTATGTATATATGTATGTGCGTACATATATATACTTACTGTCACACTTACTGTTACTTACTGAGAAATACACAAACAGAAGTAAAGACATTGTGACGTATTGCTGCAGTGGATCAGCAGTATTATGCTTACCTGACATTTCAGCACGTTAAAAATCTTCTGTTAAAAGTAGTATCCACTAATTACACATGACTGAGTCATAAGAGAGAAAATCAACACATCAACATTTCTCACCAGGCGTTTTCATGCAATATTGATTTAAAAACGTTTAAAATCAAGAAAACAAGAAGGAAACACTAAATGTTGCTTTACTTCAACACAGATCATGCTCATAGGCCAAACAGAACAATGTTATAATGTTATATATTTTGCACCTTTATAACAATGTCTTAACTTCTTCTATATGATGTTTGTATGAAGAGTTTAGATAAAAACAGATAAAAGCCATTTTTTAACTAAAACAACCCAACACCTGTTTGATTGATGTTCCCTGGAGTGCACGGTAAAAAAAAAAAAACGATTTAGGAACGTGAATAAAAATGGAGATATCTGTTTTTGCCAACAAACTCTTCAAATCTGCTGTGTGAGTTTAGCTCCAGTTATACAGTATGCATACTGAGTCTGCACAATTAATCATGGATTATAATTACTGACATGGGTAATTAATTTAGATCTCTGTGATATCGACACTTTGCATTAAGTTATCTACGCCATTAACGGTGAACTGTCGCACAGATGTAAAATATAACCACACCACCACTGACACTGTAAAGATTACACTCATTACATGGCAAAATGAAAAAAAGAAAACACTGAAACGACAAGTTTGGAGTGAAATTACACCTTAGATCCTGTATGCAGTTTAATGTTTTATGGGTTTAAAATTAAAGTTCAAATGATGAAATAAAAGAAATGATTTAATGAATCTTTATCACAAAAATGAATAGTTAATACGAGTTAAGTTGTAATCATGCAGCCCAAACATCTGGATGTCAGGTTGTGTGCAGGTTTACGTCAAGTCTTTGTGTATTTTTTTGTATAATTAAGTGGTTTATTGTTTTTACAGGTGGGACAGTGTTTGTTTCTCTGACCTGAAGCCGCAGCACGGCAGCGTGAGGAGTCGAAGCACGGCCAGCAGCACGCGGAGCGGCAGCAGCGTGAAGACGTACAGGAAGGCGTCCACGCACAGGAAAAAGCCGAAGGTCATCAGCTGGAAAAGTCACAGAACAACATCACAACAATGATAATCAGCAGCCTGGAGACACATTCGCTCATCGTCATGGAAAATAAACTAGAATTTATGTCTGTCAAACAAGGATGATTAAATAAAAGAAGGCTATGAAATAAAAGCATTTTCTTTGTAGCCCCAAAAGCAACTTCTTTTATTTTCTGATGACCTCACACATTTTCTGTCTCCTTCCCTTTGGAGGAAAAACCAAGCTAATAAAGCTAATAAACACACACACACACACACACACACACACACACACACACAAAGACTAAACCCAGAGATGCAGCAGACACATACCTTTGCAGATTCCCAGATAAAAACAGCCATTGCCCTGTCATTTTACATGTTCTCTTTAACGAGTTAATTTAAGCTTGCGTCTCACTCCTGAAGGCACCGAGAGGTGCGACAAGGCAGAAGCTGGTGGGAGGGTTTGTCTTTCATTGGTGGAGTCTGTGACTTTTCTTTGGGTTTTGTCAGGTCCCGGTGAAGTTGGTTAATCTGCTCAACATAGTGAACTCACTGAGCTTTTTTTTTTTTTTTTTTTTTTTTTAATGTTTACACACATTCCTCTCCTGCCCCCGAGGAAAAAAACGAGCCAGTAAGAGCTGCAGAAGTCTGTGCTGGCTTGTTTCGGACGGGTTTCTGCAGAGAGAAGGTCTACTCACCCCCGAAAACAATACACAAAGACCTTTAACACCACGTGCAAACACGGGCCCAGCTGTAATTTCATCACTTAAGTCAGTCTGTTTTTAGGAGGTCACATGTAAACCTGTGTTTTATTTCTTAATACCAAGAATGAATATAAGGTTTGTGATAAGTTCTTGGAAAGTGGCAGGACACCGAGCAAATTAATTCACATTTTATGTGCCAACACTGCCACCTGGTGGCGTACAAGAAGAACAACAAAAATATGTTACAAGTGAGACACATGGCAACATATATAGTGATTTTATGGAAGATTTATACATAACATTTATATAATAAAAGGAGGAATTAAGCGTCTGTGAATGCATCTAAAGATTATTTTTATTATTAATTTGTCTATCTGTTATTCTTCTTAAAAAATTAATCGCGGACTTCATATAATGTCCACAATAATGACAAATACAAAGTTTAACAGGGTCTGAAGTGATGTTTTAAAACATCACAACACAAGACAAACTGCAAATAAAAAGAAATTAGATTCATTATGATATTAACAGGAATAAAAAAAAGCTGGTCATGTCTTCATTTATGAAGCTTTAACCAACAAATCTTTGGTGTTTTTCACTTAAAAAATGTAATCAAGTCACCATCATCACATGTTGGACATGCCGGAGGTTTATCAGGTTAACTACTGTCGACATGACTTCAGTGTGGGGGCGACAGCAGCAGATAAACGATACTCGTGTGACGAGTTCAGGACTTGCATCATACTGTACCTTCTCCAGCTCCTTGGGAATACGCATGCATGTGTAAACTCTCTCTCTGCGCTCGGTGTACTTTGCCTCATTGTGCTCCAGGAAGTAGCCTCTGGTGAGCTCTGTGGCGATGAAGCGTGACAGCGACGGATCTGGAACATCGGAGCAGCAGTGTTAGCGCGAGGCCTTTGTCTGCAACAATTACAGCCACGACTGTCAACACAATGAGAGTGTCCCTCTGCAGAAGTGAAGGGGAAGGAAACTTCTCCAACGATGCTCTTTAAACTGTTTGAGTCAATGACAGTTTCTTTTTCAAGGCAACATGCAAAATGAAGTTCTGAAGTTCTTTTGCAACTTTGGCATAAATAAATAAAATAATGAATTCTGCACTTACTATTGTTGCAACTACTGATTTTCTATTATATTCATTATCTTTATAAATGTTTGATTTATCTGACAGCTACTCCACATGTAATTTCTAGAAATTTTGTCATTGAAAAGCCAGAAAAGTGTGAAAAATGTCCATCAAAAAGTCCAGCATGACGTCTTCTGGTTCTTTGTTTTGTCTAGACGATATTCAACTCATTATCACATAGGACTTATAAAAAGCAGCAAATATTTATATTTGTGAAGTAGAAATAAGACTATGTTAGATATTTCTGTTTAAAAAATAACATTAACTGGCTATTTTAGACATTTCTGTTTTAAAAGACGACATATTAGCACAACTGTTGTATGTATTTCTACACTGTTTTTATGTCAAATGACTAACAATTCAGCTAAAAATTATACTTCTGATTAACTAATATAATACAGTGAAGTAAGATGCTTTGTACAAGACTGAATCTTTATATCAAGAAAGGCATTTCTACATATTTTAGGAAGGAGGAACTATTTAAAATGAAAAGGTGGCTGAATTAATGTATTACAAACTCTTTAAAGAGACTCCAAGCGATATCTTTAATTATAGACTACATTAAAGACTGCAAAAAACAAAAACAGGGAAAAATGAACTGTTTTTAAATCATAAACCGTCTCATTTTGTGGAACAGTCTCACTCTAATTTTACCATAAACGCCCCCTCGTGTGTTTAAATTCTTTCCGCTTGACTTGGACCAGCAGGAGCTTGTCAAACATGTTGTGCTTCATAAACTGGAGACAAAGATGAGCGCGATGTACATTAAACACAGCAACAGTTCTGCTGTTAAAGTCACACACAGAGCTCAAACATGTCGAGGTTTAATGCGGCTGCAGCAGAAAACATCTCAGAAGTTCAAGTAAAATCTAGCACCCAAATGTAAGAGAATTAATAGAGTTAACAAATAAACTGGGACTTTATGTTGTACTTTAATCAAATTCTAAATAATCCCCCTCGTCTTATCGAAGCTACAGTTTCTTTAGTTTTTGCACTTTGTAATGTTTACTCAGCAACGTTTACCCGACCTCCCCTTTACTTGTTCTCACCGGGTCAAATGAGGATCACTGTGGCTCATTAACAGTGTCTGTAGATGTTAAACCAAAATCTGTGACTCAAACAGGAATTTCAGGTATATTTCCACTGAAAATACCTTCATCATACTTTAATTTGATTATTAATGTTAGTTCATTAACGGTATAAACCAAAAAAGTTAATTATTTTTTAGTATCTAATGAACATTTATCCAATTTTTGAGCATAGAATGAGAAAAAAATAGATGCTATAATTAATCACAGTGACTAAAGAGGTATATTTGAGTGTGTATTTAATCTGACCTACAGTGACTGACAGATTATAATATCACTTTAAAATCACTTCAACTGATTTTCTGTCTATGAACTGATCGATTAATCCCTTAAGTGTTTCACCCATAAACTTTAACTTCACTGTCTCTGTCTGAACACCAGCTTTGGTGATAAAATGTGATTAAAGTGGAGACAGCTGAGATTCATCAGCTCACAGAGCTTCTTTATAACACACACTGAGCTTTTTTAATTTTCCTCCAGTGTGGAAAGTTTGGATAATACGAAATCAGAATTAGGTTTATGAAGATTTGAATATGCTCGTGCAACGAAAATATAAACAAAGTGAGAGGACATATATATATATATATATATACGTATACATATATATGTGTGTGTGTGTGTGTATATATATATATATATATATATACACACACACACACGGGTGAAAGCAGGTCCTGCAAGTAAGAAATAGAAATGAAATATAAAAATATTGCACATATTCTTTGGTAATGTTAATATTTCTGTCATTATGACTCTTAATTCAATGAAATAACTGTGCACATTGTGTAGAAATGTGCAAAAAGTTCACAAAAGTGTGCAATGCATTGCAGCCAAACCAACACTTTTAAGTTGCAGCAATGTAAATTAAACATAAAACAGACATTACTATTAAAAAACTATCAAACCACATGTGCAAGATGGCTGTTAATTAAAGGACATACCGTTGCAATTTGGCTGTCAGTGTTAACTTTGGGTTAGATTTATGTATCAGTGAGAGGTGTATTAAAATGTGCAGTGCACTGAAGTGAACTTTGTGCAAAGTGAAGGAGCTGCAGACTGAATTTGTTGTTTTCATCTGATGGATTATGTCACCACAACATGTTGAAGTGTGACTGACAGTGACTGTGTGTGTGTTTGTCTCGTCTCCTGCTGCTGACGTCGACACAAACCGACGTGAAGACGCTCACCTGCAGCCTGCTCCCTCCGCGCGGCGCTGATGTCGTAAAAACCGAGAGTTTCCGGCAGCTCCGCGGTCAGGCCAAGCTTGGCGGACTTGTGTAAATCCTCCCAGGCTGGCAGGCGCCTCCTGCTCAGGTCCGCGTCCGTCTCCTTCTCCTCTGACAGCTCGCTGCTCGGCGGCTCCGCCATCTTCACTGAGGCCGCGCCGCGCTACGTCACCGGAAAAACAAACCGCGTCACCGTGACGCGTCAAGGTGGGCCGACGCGCGTACGTGCGTTGTAACGATTTTTTATTTTATTTTTTATTTTACGGGAATAATTTCAACTTGAATAATAGATTTCAATCTGATAAAGAACGGTTAATTTTTTTTTTTTTTTAAAAAGAGGACATTTATTGGTATAACTTCAAGAGTCTTCTTGCTGCTTTCTGAGACTTTTACTTTTTTTTTGGTGCTAAATCTTGAAGGTAAACAAACTATTCCATAAACTTTAGAATAAAAAATAGAATAACTTAAAAAAAAATTAAACAGTTTTCGTTTTGGTGCTAAATGTAATCTTGATATTTCATGTATTTAATTATTTGTATTTAATTATAGGTAAAATAAAATTATATTCACAAGAGGCCATCTATGTATGTATGTATGTACACACACACACACACACACACACACACACACACACACACATATATATACATATACATACTGTACATATATATATGTATGTATATATGTTCCAGGTATCACCATCATTTTGTTGTTTTTTTTAATCTATTAATGCAAGAATAACAATAATGAAACTCATAATTGGAAAAAAAACTTAATACTGTTTGCTTTAGTTTGTGATCTTCTTTGCAACATGATGTCTCAGAGAAAATAAGATTAATTATTGAATCATTTGAAATGACAGAATAATTAAATGTTGCTGCAGTTTCTAAAATCCTCCACTTGGTGTCGCCAAAGCTCCATGAAGCAGTCCTGAATTTAAAGTCTACCCAACAACAGCAGAGGCTTCTTCCTCCTCCTGAGTTACCTGGAGAACTTTGCTGAGCAGCACACAGAGTCCATACATTTATTCATGCTCCACGTTCACTTAGAAAAAATATTCAGGTAACTCAGGTAACCTGCTGCTTTAAACAGACTCCAACATGTCGAAAAGATCCAACGCAGAGAAGGTGGCTCAAAAGAGTTCAGTACCTGCAGCGAGGGAAGTAATCAGACTACTTTCACATGAGTACAAGTACTAATACCAAACTGTTAGAAAAATACCTGCATTTAAAGTGTTGTTTAAGTAAAAGTGCATATGTAAAATAATAGAAAATAAATAAAGTAAAAGTACTTGATGCAGAAAAATGTCTCATTGTGATTGTGCATTAAAAATAGAATAATTATCAAAATAGTTACTAATTTATGTCTGTCGCTCCATTTTTATAAACTGCCAGTTTGTTTAATTCATAACAAAACATCATGTTTTATAAACGCTTCATGTCCTGTCTGCAAAAATCTTGAAAAATAACATTTTAACATCGTCATATTTTTCCAGGACTCATTTCGTGACAGAGGAAGGTTTTAGTTTGAGCACATCCCTCCTTTTCCCAGAATGCTTTTTCATAACCTCCCAGGAGAGGTGATTATAAGTGAAAGTACGAGCACATAAATGAAGCCAAGTAGTGGATTAGTGTTTGAATACCAGAGCATGTTTATGATCATGGTCTCATCTCTGGTTCTTCTGCAGTAGGTTTCTCTCAGTATGATCATTAAGCAGCAGCTAAGAAGTTTTTTGCTTTTTCATTTACTGAGACCGATACCAAAGATGATGTTTAGGTTGGATCACTGGATCAGTTCCTGCCGTTTGAATATTTGGACCTGATTTCCAAGAAAAACACCAAACAACATCCCAGAAATGTAATTTCATCAAGTAAAAGTTCAAGTATTGTCTTTAAAGTGGAGATGTGACTGTTACCCATCCCAGAGATTCATCAAATCCACATTTTTTTAGCAAAACTGAGCAAAAAAGCAGTTTAGGAGCTCACAAAAGATAAAGAATTGTACATCTTCAAATTTCCATTTTTTTTTTTACATTTCAAACATGCAGGACAGGACAAAATAACTTTTTCCAACCTGTTGAGGAAGATTCATTAATTAAATAACTTAGTAATTAATTCAGTTCATATATGAGAGTAAAATTACCCAAATAAACTGATCTTACATGTCACCGAAGGAAATGCGACTCCTTTGTAAGCACGGTTTATTGGCACACATAATGGTAAAGCATACATACCAGACATCAGATATGACACTGAACACCTCTGCTATATAATGTACAAATGGTGTCTAATAATACTAGGCTCAAACATATTTAGAAATGTGTTAGCTTCCTTACAAATGCACAAATAAATACCCATAAGATCCAATTGTATAAAGACGTCTGTCGCTGACTTCTCGCCCATTTTTCAAACTAAAGTCCAACAAAAGAGATCAGGGATATAATATCAATTCAATTAAAGATTAAAGAACATTTGTGAACACAAATACAGGGATCTCAAAGCATTTCTGCGGGGTGGACGGGATTTGATCTGTCCTTAAAATGTAAAATCGTTCTCTTCTTATGTCACAGAATGTACAAGAAATGCAATTACGTGACGAGCGTTTTGTTAACTTTGTGGCTTTGGTTCTGCACTAGCTAAAGAGGACGGGGAAAGGTTAGAGAGTTCGAGGCAAACCAGCGTCCATCCAAACCACCCGACAGAAATCTGAGCCTCCCGTACAAAACAAAACAGCTGCCATATCCAAACTGGTTTCAGTGGCTGATTTACAGTGGACAAAATAGATTCCACCTCTATTTACAGAGCTACAAACCTTGTAACAGTGTTCCCAAACTGATGAACCCAAAAGGAAAATCAGACTTATGTGTTTTAAAAAGTACATATATCAAACAAAATAAAAATCCTATAAAATCATGCAGGAAAAGGCTTTAGTATCAGTTTGGGAGTAGGTCGTTAAAGGGAAAGAAGTCCAATTTTTCGAGGAAGGGGAGGGGGGAAAAAAGAAAATCAACATTAATGCATCAATGCGTGTCGGCAAAGTTCACATACTGATCGGCAAAATTACAACGTGATTGCAAAGGATTCTGAGAGAAGCAAAATACCAATAGACTACAAACACAATCAAACTGGTTTGCATGAAATCACAATCTGTGACGACCGCAGTAAAGTGGGAAAAAACAATCCTAGGACACAATTTTTTTCCCCTCGTTGGAAAAGAGTCCATAGCGGTGGAGAACTTTTATTTCCTCTTAATTGGAAATGGAAATAAACAGCAACAGCAGAAACAAACCAACAGCCAAACTGAATTTCCAATAAAAATGCAATTGCCTCAAACAATGTTTCATTTGTCTCCAATGTGGTTAGATGCTTCCACTGGCCGTTAAAAAACAGCTTGCCTTCTTCACATTGAGCTTGCCTTTTTTTTTTTTGAGACATTTTGTTTGTTGTTTTTATTCCTCTTCTTTTCCCCCCACTGTCTACTGTCAGCGTGATGACTTGCGACCTGCAGGTCAACCAATCACAGCCGGAGTATTCCAGCAGACGAGAGAGGTTTTTGCGTCTGATGGTCCAAGGAGGAGGAGAATTTGATCCGCAAATTTTTCCACTGCACTCTTCGGAAAAAACAAAACAAACAAAAAAAATGCAGACGCTTTGCTGTTTTTACATTATAGCTGCATACGACTTGTATGCATTTTTGTTGTCTTTGACGTGTGGATATTGCTGTGCAATGCTGCCAGTTCTCAGTGTTCTCCAAGATGTTACAGTGATTCAGAGAAGAAGAAAATATCCAGAGCGGACATATTTTGGCTGGACATGCCAGTGGTGAGTTTGCAGACGGGTGAGGGTTGGGGGGGGGATCTGATTCAGTACAATGTTATGAGGCGTAGAAGCACGGCCCTCAGGGGGAAGGGGAGAGGTTAAAAAGTCCAGTCCACATGGAGCCAAGGATCTGCTGTTTTCTTCTTCTTCTTTCGTCTTACTGCGAGGGCTGGGGCGCCGCGCTCTCAGGCTTGCTGTCCTGAGCCGCGGGGGGTTTGCTGCTCCAGGGGCCGTTGTTGCCGAGAGCCGGGGAGCTGTTGAAGTCGTCCTCGTCGTCCAGGCCGTTGGTGGCGTCGTACTGCGTGTTCTCCAGACGCGTGATCAGGCGCTCATCCTCGTCCCCGAACTCGCCGCCCATCAGGGTCGGCTCGCCCACCACCATCACGTCCTGGAGAGAGAGAAGAGATACGAGAGAGGCGGTTTACACACCGAGAGGAGAGGAAACTACAAATATTCCTGTTTGTGTGTGCACGTTTTATAAAAAGGTCATGTTCAAGCTGTGTCCTTTTTTCTTAAACTCGCAGCTGTGTCACTTCAAAGCACACTTTTTTGATCATGTACTTATTTTTGCTATTTTGAACACTGGCATTAAGACAATAAAGTCACTATTGAGTCTAACATTTTCTTTTTGGGGACAGAGCCAAGAAGCTTTCTTTTTTTTCACTAAACCACCACAAATGTTTAATTTTCCCACTGGAGTTTCAATGAGCTCTTCACAAACAAAAAAACGTGTCCTTCCTCATCATGTTTTTCTGTGTGTGTGTGAATGTAAAACACTATTTTCAGTTTTGTATTAAGCTCGCCAGGCTGCATAAAGGAAACTGATGCACCACAGTATCATCTTTAAGTTTCGAAATATTCTTTTATGCTCATCTTACATGTTTAATTTTTTTTGAAGAGTCTCTAACTGAATTTTTAAACTGCCTCACAAATATAATCACTTCTTACACCGACACCCGTGAATGTGTTTTCAGATTTGTGCAGGACCGTCCACATTTAGCCTCGGGGTGATTCCAAATTAACATGCTAAAGTGAGTGAGAAATCACCAGAGAAGAAATTAATGCATATCTGTTTCATCTAATTCTGGGACCAAAGCACCATCTGAATATCAAGTGAACGCACATCCAACCCAAAAAGACCCTCATAACATTTGCATAACTTCAAATAAATGAATAAGCATGGCGTCTGTTTCACATCATTTTTTTTTGGGCGAGAAATGTGAATTTAATCAACCGCCTTTTAGAACGAAGCATTAAAAATACCACAAGGTCATCAAGACAAACATTTTACGAGACTTCCTTTAGCAGCTGATGCCTTTACATTTCCTGTGTGTGTGTGTGTGTGTGTGTGTTCAGCAGGTTTTCTCTTTCCTAACTGAGCGAGGAGCACCCAAACCCCCAAAGACAGGAGGTGTGTACCTCCCTGCTTCAACACTGCCCCCCCCCCCACACTTTCATCCCCTTTACTTTGCTTGTGCTGAAATAACAGTCAGTTTGTGTGTGTTTGTGTGTGTGTGTGTGTGTTTAGGACAGACAGCGGTGTATCCAGTGAACCCATCCATACGCTCGACCCCTCTCGAAGCACTCTGTGCAAATGAAACCTTCCCGTACAGAGAGCGGATTCCCCCAGCGTTCTCCGTACCCGCCCCAATCAATACTCATCATGTAAGACATATTTCACAGAGATGGCCCTCTCGCAGCGGGTCAGAGAAGGGAAGGGGAGAGATTTATCCATTATCCACCGCTACCCGTGACTGTGGTGATGTGAAGGAATCCTAATGGTTCCTCAGGACCAAGGTGAGCTTGTTTTATTCTGCGTTTCAGGAGGGTGTGGGGGGGCAAATTTCCCCTGGACAAAGCGAATCAGATCACGTTGACAAATAATCGCTGGGGATGTAATTTGTGAATTCAAACATTGATCGGCAAAGCCCTGAATCACGGCCGCGTTCCTCGCCGAGCCCGTCGATCTCATCGTCCCTCGACTGGCTAAGGATCCTTCCCCCCCACTGCTGGAGAGCCCCGGCGCCTCCCACCGTAACCCTGGGAAGAAGCTGTACAGTTAAATGGAGCGCACGCTTCACTGGCCATGTGTGTCAACGCCCGCCTGGCTCGGGAGATCTCGCTCTCCTCAGCCATCTCCTCTGCAGCACGCGCTCCAGACGGACGTGCACGCCGCGCCGGCACACAGACCCAGATCGGCTTACTGTACCATCACCAGAACACAAACGCAGACAAAAAGCACTTGAATGCAAACTCTGGATTAACCCTTTAGGCGTGCAAGAGCTGCAGGCTGGCCTCGAACTACACACACACACACACACACACACACAAAGAAATCTCACAGACAAACAAACACGTGCTGTGCAAACACGCGTGATCCCATCCAGCAAGCGTTCATGTAAACACACAAACAAAACTAGACAACTTAGCACACTCCAACCAACCCCCCCACCACCACCACTCTTCCCAAAACTCAAAACACACACACACTCTCAGATGAGGAGCACGGATGGAGAGGCAGTTTATTTATCCAAGCCATCCCCAAACCCCCCTAGCGACCACTTCTACACCCCACTATGCCTTAATCAGGCTAATTAATTTAGGTGAGCTTTTCAACTAAATGACAATATCCACACTGATTTGTCAATTTGCATAGCTAATTAAGTCATTAGCTAAAAACGTGCTGATTGCCAACAAGCCTTGCATTCACCATCTGTTCCTGTGAGGAGGCCTGTCAACCTACCTCTGGCCAATTTTGGGCCAAAAAAAAAAAAAAAAGAAAGAGAAAAATCCCTCAGACGATAACAGCTGGTGGCTAGTCTGAGGCTGGGGAGCGCTAATTGTGAGCTAATTAATACTGTCTACTCGTATACTCATCTCGTTAAGAGTTAGCTTTCTGCGCTAGCTAAGCGACGAGGCTTTGAATGGGGTCGGTGCGGCGCGTCAAACGCCTCCCTGTCCCCGCCATTCACTGAGCTGTGTCATTAGCATTTTTTTTACAGAGATTAGCTGCTCTGAGGACATATTTTCCCTCCTCCGAGACAACAAGTGGGAATTCAGGGAAGACGTGGAGGGATTGAGATGGCGATGAAGAACAAAACTGTCTCTTAATGCAGCAAAGAGCAAAGAGACACCCCACGTTTACCGTCCCTCCATCAATGATGTGTTCAAATTACTAGAAAAGCATAAAGTTTAAACAGTGTTTGTTTATTTTCTGCTAAGATACATCACAACAAAAAACTTTCCAGGATCAGACTTTGTGTTTTGTTGTCAACACATCTTGTTAAAAGGTGATTTTAACAAGGTGATTTCTGACTTCCCTCCAAGAACCGTGGCTTTCATCTCACAGTATATTTGTTCCCACTAAAGATGTGAATCTTAAATAAAACAAGTCACAAATAGATATATTTTAACCTTCAGTAATTGCATAAAACAGGTGGTTTTTACCTTACGTTACTCAGTTACTTCAGGAGAAAATAGTGCATTTGTTGGGGACTATTGTCAGCTGCGGATCAATCCACATTTGGTGCTCAGGTGAGTGTTTGGGGCTGCAGGACAGTGTGTGTGTGTGTGTGTGTGTGTGTGTGTGTGTGTGTGAGACTCAGCCTCAGTAATAACCTGCATGTTCATATTAACGACGTAGCTCATTAATAGTTTCAGGACAACGATGAAGCTCTTTGACACGGAGGAATAAGGTTTGGATACACCGACAGAGCTCGTTAGAAGATCGACTAACTGTTGGTTTTGGTCTTTTCATGGGATTTGTGGACAATAAGACAAAATATTGACAATTTCCAGCCTTATCTTTGGGGGTCCTCGCGATCTTGTCTCCACCTGAATAAATACTAGAATCATATTTCAAACTTTTTAGGCCAGAATGCAACATAAATAAGAATTAAGATAATCTGAACTCATATTTGTTTAACATTTGAGGATTTTTTTTTTGCCACGTGAGCATAGGCATTGTTTAAGAGGTGCACGTTAGTTCAATTTAGATCCTTAGAAATGTAATTCTTAGATGATCTGTCAATAAAATATACAGTTAATTACAGGTTTTGTCCATAATGCGCCGTGCACTCGTCTCTGACACAGACTGACATGAAAATCAGAAATAAAGACAAAACCTGCTGCTTAGTAAAAGAAACGCATATTCAACACTGAATTCGCACCACTAGAGGTCAGTGTTGCTCATTCTATGAATACACATCCCCACCACCACCCACCACCCTCACACACACACACACCTCCTTTGCTCCAGCCGCTGGTAGGTGGGGGGGGGGGGGGGGGGGGGGGGGGGGGGGGGGGGGGGGGGGGGGGGGGGGGGGGGGGGGGGGGGG
>JBAJHX010000053.1:4686176-4702123 GCA_037176925.1 Amniataba percoides
TTTTTGGGGTGTTGGGGTTGGGGGGAAAAAGCCCCAACACCACCAAACACCCTCAAACAAAAAAAAACCCTTTTTTGTTCAGGCGGGGGGGAACCCCCCCCCCCCCCCCCCCCCCCACACACACACACACACACACACACTCCTTCCCCTTGCGAGGGTCCACTCCTTATTGCCATTGGGCTCACGTAGGCTTGTGCTCAGCCACAAACGAACAACTTCTCAGACAAAGACAGCAGGCGCGCAACATATGTAACCAGCATGTTACCAGCCACGCTGCCAGTCTTTAAGAGGCGTGTGAATGCAAGGCATGAGTGGTACGGCTGCTCTGTGTGTGTGTGTGTGTGTGTGAGTGGGTAGGAAGGGTGTGATGGGGAGGGATTTTGGGTAAGGGTGGGGGCAGCGATGGAGAGTGTGTGCATGTGACGGAGGAAGGGGGTGGACAGTGTATACAGATATCGGTGATAATGAGAGCTGGCACGGAGCCAAACTGCCTTCTAGAGAGAAAACAATTGCGCGTGCTGTGTGTGTGTGTGTGTGAGAATAATGTGTGTGTGTGCGTGATGTACATTATATATGTGTAAGATAAAGAGAGGAGAGGGGGAGATGAGGAGACAGCTAACAACAGGACAGAAGACAGAGGAAGGACAGTGTGTGTGAGACTGTTCCTTATTTAGAAATATTGTAAAAAAAAAAATGGACAAATTAAGTTTTGCAGCAGATGAACAACCCCAACCTGAGCGGAAACTGGAGAAATATTTCCCTCCAGTATTAAAATTCCTCACCCAAATTGAACAAGTGGAGCTTCTACAAATTCTATAATGTCCTCCTATATATATGTGAAGCCTCGGCTCCTGGAAACTACGCCTCTGTGCTACTTATGTAAATTTGAAACTGAAATTACGCTTTGAATTACACTTTAAATCAGCACGATGTTGAAGCATTGTCAATCAACTTTTTCTTTTTTTTTTTTTTTGCCAAGTTGCGAAACACGTTCACTGACAATGCTCTATATCTGTTTCTCTCTTGTAATGTAGCGTAAAAACATCTTTCCCCTGGTCAGCGTCGTGTGTTCAAAGCTCTCTGTTTAAGTTGAAGAGAAAATCCCAAAGTGGCTAAACGCACCACAAACACAACCTGTTTGCTGAATGAATGTTTCACCAAAAGCCGCTCATCTTAAAGTGCTTTGTTCTTCCCTTTAGCATATTTCCTACGCTGAGACATAGTCAAGGTAAAATAGGTTGTAGGGAAAACAAAATGGTGGCGTATGGACATCCTTGCTCGGGGACAAGGTTGCTATATTGTGCACGCTGTGAGATGAAGCATCAGCGGGCCTTAAATGTTCGATTAAGCAGAATTAGTCTTGTGTTAGTCGGCTTGTATCAGCAGACTTTTAGCTGCACTGCGATGACCTGTGTTAAAAAAAACCCAGAGTGCTTCACCACCGGGGCGGCAAAACAGTTAAAAAAAGGCCACAGTAATGTAAATATAACGATTATATTTGTGTAAGGAGCAGTGTGTATGTGTCCGGACGGAAAAGTAGAGCCTCTGCAGACAACACACACTCACAACGGCGTCAAATCCTCGAGGAGAGTGCCAGGCATGTGGTGTAATACTCAGCTGTTTAAGAGGCTATTTAACCTCTAACTGTGTCAAGTGGGCTGCTATGGAGCAAAATCAGACATTCATACCCTGAAACACAGCATGCATATGAGTCATGAGGCTGGATATTTCTCAACTTGTCTTTATCCAGGTTACTTTTACTGAATGGCAGACCGACACAGATCTGTTGTTCCTACTGTTGGTTTTGTTTTTGTTTTTTTCGATACTGGCGAGTTTGCTGATGATGTGAAGAAGGCAGTTAAATCGTTCATTAGAGGTGTTTGTGGAGGATTGTCTCATTTAAAGTTGTTGTTTTTTTGTTTTTTTTTAGCCAACGACTGAAGAAATGTGATGGGACATCCTATGGTGAAAAGAAGATCAGATAATCGGAAAGTAATTTTAATAAGTCCCATTGTCATGTTGTTGAAAGACTTAAATTCTGTGGAAGGTACATTTTCACAATAGTGATTAATTAAATTTACAGAGACCGTGTGCTCAGAACATGACCTAAATCATCTTGTTTAAATACGAAACACATGTATTTGTATTCACAAACATTTTTTAATCCAGTTTTTGCATTAGTGGGTGTTGTTTGTAATTATTGAATCACCATTTGCCAACCAATCAAGATCTCCTCTCATTATCTTAATTTTACAGTTACTGTTTATACAAATAAATACTAAATAATAGTTCAGTTTGTTGCACAAAAACAAAATATCAGACCTGATATTTGGTCATTTATTATATGTTATGGTTCTTTACTCTCATATGTAACTTCTCATGACCTGATATCAGCCAGTCTTCCCTGCAGGCCACAGAACGGTACAACAGGAGGCGGCTGAGGTCACAGATCTTTCGGTTTGACCACAAATTGATCAGAAATCATCCACCAGGTGTTGTTGCTAAGTGACCAGATGTCCTGAGAAGCAGTTGAACGACGTCTGAAACTCTTTCAGTCGTATTTGCATTCAGACGGTTGGAGAGTAGACTCTGACTCCGTCGCCAGTCCTCCGGGCGGCCGCGAGTTCAGTGCCTCAGTCAAGGGCATTTTCAACAGCGGCAGCTGAGAGAGGGCCCAGAGTCACTGCTTTTTCCCCCACCCACATTTTTTTTCCGTTTGCTCCTGAGATTCTTTTTAAACCTCTAGGCTACGGCCACTTGGTTGAGCAACGGGGTCAGCTGGGTCTTTTTAAACGTCCACACTGAGAGGTACACGCGGTGCGCTCGGAGAGAAATCGGTGGGAAACAGCCGCATATCTCGAGCTTGTGATATGATAATACCTGCAGCAAAGGAGCGCTTTTATTCACCTTTACTTGTCGCACCTAACTTTCACTATTTTCTGCTTTGATGTTTTTTAATGTCGTTTGTGTCACTCTTTATCATACCTTATGTGTTTTCTCTTCATCTTTTTGGGGCTGAGATGTTTTCGTACAAATCCCTTGAGGTTTCTTTGTCTCTCTGCACAGTTTCTTACTTACCCTCTCCTCCTGTTATGTTTTTTTCTTCTCCTCTCTTTTGTGCAAATAAATTAAACCTAATAGCTGTAATACCATTAGGAATATCTCCTGCCTGTGTGCGACCCTGCAAACATGCATGTGGAGTCATAGGAAAAAAAGAAATAAATAAAAAGAGGAGGCAAACCGAGTGGAGCTGATGCTTACAGGTACCTGACTGGAGAGGCTGAAGTTGGTGGCGGGGCTGCGCTTCTTGCCTGCGGTGGTGCCCACGCTGCTGTTGGCGCTGCTGGCCGAGTTCTTCCGTTTCCTCCTCTTCGTGGTTGTCTGTCGGGCGGGCTCAGCTTTGGCGCGACCAGCAAAGAGAAACAGAGGCAACGCCAAGAACATAATGCATACAGACGGAGACAAGGTGTAGGGGTGTGTGCTGTGCGGGAGGGTGTTTGTGTGTTTTGAGGTCATGTTATGTGGCGACGTTCGGACATGCAGAACGAATGGAATAAAATAACATGCAAAAAAGAAGAGCACAAGCACAGAAAAAAGACAGAGACCAGTCTACAATGATCCATGCTTTGTTTTCTTCAGAGGTGAAACCGCACGAGCGTTAACATCTCCCAAGACATGCACAAGTAAGAAAGAACCCCTGTTTCATTTGCATAAATGCTCAACAATGGACTCTGGTGCTCAACGTAATGTAAAGTTGTTAATGATTTCGGCGCTGCACCGATTGCTGCATTCCTCAATAGCATGAGGCAGATTAAAGGCGCTCTGCTGAGGGAGGGAGAAAGCACATTCGTGTTGGTCTGACCGAATGTGCTGCTGTATTCTTGCACATTTGTTGCATTGCTAATACAGATTATTGTGTTTCAGCCAGAGCTCAAGAATCTGGTTTCATGCAGTAATCTGGCACGTTGTAGCCTCGCGTTTGTTATATCACACGTGTTAGTAGCACTTTCAAAACATGCAGCTGAGCATCCACAATGAGCACTACGATGCTGCATCCTCATAAGACGGTTAACACTGTAAGAGGGAAGATACCTTTTTTGTGATTTGTGGGGAATATTTCCGTTTTGAAGTTCTGTGGGTGTCCAGCTGAAATCGGAGCCAAAATCAGTTTTATTCCATTCAGGTGACTGAATAATCTCTTAAACAATTTAAGACAGAAAGAGATGACAACAGAGAAAAGGAAGAGAAATAATTGAACATTCAGTGCCATACAGATGCTACTTAACACCACTGGGAAACCTCTGCTTAGATGAAAGATGTTTTTCCAATTATGAGCTATACATAATTCCTGAAGGTGCAATTAAAATACAAGTTGAATCATTATTATTAAAAAGATATAAAGTACTGAGACAGGTTAAATACAGACCTAGTATTTGCAAAATAATTTACCCCGTGCATAATTTATAAATACATGATCTCGCAACATTTGTTAGAAAACATCATTCCTTTTAAACTCGAGAGAGACAAGAAAACACTGCTGTGATCTTCAAACAGACGCCTGAAAATGAAATCGAGGTTCTTACTAATCACACCGAGGGAGATGCTTTCATATTCAGTTACAACAACCAGCGACTCGTGATACAAACAAAACTGAAACTGTAAATCAGAGGCGAAACAATAAGGGGAATTTTTTATCAGTATCTTTTCTCTTTTGATTCCTGACTTTGACAGACGTCTGCGCAAAAAAAAAAAAAAACAAAGAAAAAAAAAGCTTGCCTATTGTCAGAGACAATCATTTCTGTTATCCGACTGGTTTCCTCCGATGCTGAACTGGTGACGCACTAAAAATCACTTCCATTTCCACCAAAAGGACTTATCAGAGCATAAATGTGCCTGTGGTTTCCTTCCTGGCTGAATCCCAACCAGTTTCCAAGCTGGAGAAGAATCACAGGAAAAGGGGAACAACACGCCACCAAGGAGGAAAACCGCAATTCCAGCTAAACTGCAAACTTCATGTCAAAATATGGACGGATGAGATGAAGTGACCCTGAAAAACACTCGTTTTGAATGTTAAAACACGGAGGAGGCCTGACTTAAAGAAAGCATCAGTCTCGCTCTGTTTAATATTTAAAAGTTACCATTAAGCAACTTCCAAACCTTCCCACAGACGGCAGCAAATAAAACGGTAAAGCTGCATATTATATCGAACTACATTACACATTGAGTAAAAGTATGTGAGTATGATCAGGAAAATGTACTTCAAGTATTAAAGGTAAAAGTACTCAATGCAGAAAAATGTCTGCTGTGACTGTTATGGTATCATATATTACATTAGATTATAATTACTATCATGTAAAAGGACGATTTCACTCATTTTCATTCAATCTGCTGATTATTTTCTCCATTAACTTATTTGCTTTATAGAAACATATAAAATAAAACTGTCCACTTGCTCCAAACATCAAAATGATCAGAAATAAGTTGAAACAATTATTGAAAAACTGAGAATCCTGAACCATGAAACGTTTGGCGTCTTTGCATAAAGATGACTTGAACAATTATAAAACAGTTGTCAATTCATTTTCATTTGATTAACTGATTAATCAACCCATCACCTCGGCTGTACTTGAATGTACTTCTGGATAGCTTCATTTATAGCAAAACACTTTGTAACCAAAACGGTCAGATAATTGAAGTAAAGAGTCCAATATTTATTTAAGAATATAAAGACTCGAGGTACTTGGTCACATTCCTACACTTGCTATATACAACTTCACTTTTTGATTAAGCTGTGTTTTCTTTTTTCCATGTGCATAATTAAGCGCCAATACAAAATGCTTCCCCTCCTCTGACTTTATATTCATAAAAAGCTTTCCATGTTATTTTTTTTTTCTCTCTGTTTTTTTTCTTGTCTTTGAAGAGCGTCGTCGACACTGGGGAGCCGCTGGCCGGGGAGCTGGATCTACTAGTCTGATTACACCCGGCACTCTTAATTAAAGTTACACAGGTCTGAGTCAAAGGCTTTTTGACTGGTGTTGGTTTTTAAAGACATCTCGTCACGCCTCGCTAAGCATTGCTGTAATTTGCAGCCACTCCGATGTGTCCAAAAAACTCGGCTTACTCTTTCTCTCCAGCTTAAGACCGCACAGCCAATTTAAGCCTGGTACTTTTCAGAAACCGCCCTTAAAACATCAATCATGGAAAGCTGAGAGGCCCGTTAAGATTGGCGAGGTTGAGATTCAAGCGGCAGCCCTGAATTCTGATTAATTTCACATACCTGACAGGCAAAACATATTTAAGGGATTAAGACATATAATGGCAAATTTGGAAACATAAATGATGCAATAAAAACACAGTCTGGGAAAATATACTCCTGTTCCTACAAAGTGAGCGATGGTACAGAATTGAAAGATGTTTCTTTTAAGAAAGGAAGAAACTTAGTCGAGGAAATGATTAACACACACGGTGAGACCAGAATCACAACAGTTTTTTAAAAAATGTAAATGATTTTCTGTTCATTCTGGACAAGAAGTCCCAGTTTAATTTATTTCTGGAGCTTGTTCAGAGAAGCAGGTTTATCCGGATATCTGAAAGATCTTTGCTGAAAGAAGGGAAACTCTTTTCATGTTCGTCCATGGTCCAGATTTGCGTTAGTTCTGGGTTTTACTGAAGAAAATCTGCTTCTTTGAACAAGCATCTGAACAGTAAAGATATTTTTTGGGGTAGTTACCTGGTGGAGCTACCATTCTCTGCCATTTTTGGAATAGGCATGTCTTGAGACAGTCCCGGGGGCTGAGGTTGTAGGTCTTGTGCCTTGACATGAGCTCCTGCATGGGCTCCAGGATGACACACAACTGCGGACACAACGGGACAAACGGCACGTTCGGTTAGAGCAGATTTATTCAACATTTTGACGAGAGGAGAGCGTCCTGTCGGCTGCCGCAGCCTCTTATCAAGGTAAAGCAAAACAACATCCATAAAAACGCTGAGTTTGTTGCCCAATTAATCACCCACAGACTGACTTTGAGTGATTAATTGTGCAGTAAATCTACTTTTTTTTATAGACACCATTAATAAAGTACCTTTAAAAAAGCAGGTTTATTGTCAGGCGCTTTAGAGAGAAGCGCGAGAAGACAGATAGAGAGAGAAAGACGGGCGGGACGATACATTTTAATATGGGCAGCCTTTGTCGAGCGACTCACAGCAAAATCTGTGCGACACATTCACGCAGTCTTGGACACACACATTCGGTCGACGGTTCCCACACCGTCCTCCAACAATATTCTCCAGTTAAAAGACCTTAAGTACGAGACTCAGTGTGGGGAAACCTCTGGTGATCTGCAGCGAGAGGAACCAGGGGTCAGCCTGTCATTTTAAATACGCTGGCTTAGTTTATCCAGATAACATCTGGATAATATTATAAACTGGTCAGCCCCCCTCCCTTTTTTCTTCTTTTCTTTTTTTATAAAAGCAGAAGCCAAATACTTGTTGGTGCAGTCAGAGGACAGTGATTGGACAGTTTCAGGCCCGTCTTATTGAGACGCTGAGATCAAACTCCAGGCAAGCTGCCCGTCTTTTTCCTCTCACTGCATACAAGTTTTATTTTCCTCCCTGACTTTTCTGTTTGAACATTTGACCATTTTACTGTTTCATGAGAAAAAACTCAGAGATGATAAACATGCACAGCATAACTTCTTCTTCTTTGTTTTTACTATATCGCATTAAACACCACCTCCCCCAGTTCCTCCTTTGTTTTGTAAATTATCATCATCTTTCGAGGTAGTTTATTGTTATATTTTGTTTAGTATGTCTACTGTAGTTTGTCAAGAGTTGCAGCTCGTATGTGGATCATGTCACTTTTGGGAATTTTGTGGACTTTTCTTGGGAATTTCTTTAGTACAGATACCTTAAATGTCTCACGCGTTTCATGCATTCACGTTTTTTGCGAATGCAGCTACTGTACGTGGCTGCAGTCAGAGTTCGCCGTGAGGTCAGAAACGAGTGCGGTCCGAGTGGGCGTGGGTCTGCAAACTTGCTCAAGGGCACTTTGACAGTCAGCACTGAGAGAAAGGAAGACTGTTAATCATTCGCCGCGTGCTCGGATGATCTCATCCGACCTTCAGCATCCCACCACCCTTACATTTCTGATGTCACTTCTAATCAACACGCTCATCCTGTCTTCAGCCGAACCGCAAAGCAGGTTGGGAGGTAGAAAGAAAAACCGAGGGTGAAACTTTGAAGGAGACTGTGTGCCACGTACAGTATCTACTACTTACCGCTGTGAGTTAAATAAGTTTTGATGGACACCAGGAACCTTTTCGGAAATGTTTTAGTATGACGGATATTCAAACCAGGGGTGTTTAAACTAGTCCCTCTAACAGCCGTGGACTCAACGCCAAATTACCCTACATAAACACAGTAATGTCTGTCGCTATTCCCTGTGTTAGGACGGCAGTGTTTTGATGCCATGCAGCTCGAGGTAAAGTGAACATCCCTGTAGCAGACTAATCCCTTGTTCTCCTCTGATAGTTCCCTCCTGACACAGTAATATCCCTCCCCAGCTCAGCCAACAAGCCCTGGCTCTAAGCCTGAAAACAAGGGCTATTTTCAGGCTGAATAGTAGGAAGCCGGTAGCTCCAATACATGGAAAAGCTTAAATACTCCAAATGAAAAAAAAAAAAAGAGAGAAAGTGTGTGTTTGTGGGAGTGAGAGAGAAAGGCCGGTTGTAACCTCTTAGCCAGGAAACCGTCAGTCTCTTTTGGACGGACTGATAAACGCTGGGAAAGGTCTTTTCCAGGGACACATTATTGCCAGTTTAATGTGAGGAAAGGGTGTATTTTACCTTGACATCCTTGGATAACAGTAGGGGGGAAAATATCATTTGCAAAGAGTGTGACATGACAGATAGCAGTGACTGCACGGTGACGGTTCCCAACCTGGGGTTCGGGCCCCCAGAAGCGGTCGCGTGATGTATTGAAAGAAATCAGGAGATTTGGGGTTATAAGAAGAAAAATGCTGCAAAAAATATGTTTTCAAGACTTTGATCTTATGAAATATTGTGCATTTTATTCTCTCTAGGACTCAAAATATTATCCAAGACAGTCTCTTAAGGGAAAATCACACTTATAGTTTAATCAATGAGGGTCGCAAGTAGGTATTTCTTTGTAGTAATGGTAATGAGCAGAAACTTTTGGGATTCATTGCTCTAAAGGACACAATTAATTCTCAACAAAACACTGAATGACTTAGCCTTCAATTCTTACATCTGTGTCTTTTTGATGCTCTTCAAAACTTCCACTCTGGGTAAACTCACGCGCTTGTAATGCAAATCCAACAAACCAAACGTCATTACTTTTAAACGAGTGAAATAATCAGCGTAGTTTATGATGCTGCCATTATTATTGAAATGAAAGAAAAACCTCAGAACAAGGTTAAACCCCTCGTTAACATTTTCCGCAGCTTTTCAAAATAAAACCACATTGCACTCCGGGAAAGTCTTGCAATTCCTAATTTAGCACGACGATCCATGTGAAATATTTCAGGTTTAGACAAGCCTTCTCAACAAAAACTAACCCATTCTTCAAAAGCAAAGCAGGAAATGTTGATACGCAAACAATTTAACCTCTCTCATAAAACGCATGTAGACAGCAGACGGAAAACAAGGCTCGTCTCATTGTCTCGTTCGCCAAGCGCTGACCATCTGAATCACCCAAACAAAGGACGAGCAGACGCTAAATCTTTGGCGTTTAATTACAGATACTTGAATTACATGTTTTCTCTTTTCAGTGGCATTACAGTTGCTTTCTGTATGGAAAATAATTGTTATAGGAAAACAAAAACAGCCACCCTGCTCCCTCTCTCTCCCTCTCTGTGTGTCTTTCTTCACTCAGTTATTATAAGCAGCGGAGGTGCCGTTCCCCGATTCGTGCGCCATTTCACAATTATGAGTCTCAACAGGGAGCGTTCATTAATGTTATGCTAATTTTCTGTATCCAATTAATTCTTCTCTCTCCCGCTCGCTCTTGTTCTCCCATTTGGAAATCGTAGCTGTCAGTCAACTGTGGCATCGAAAAAAAAAAAAAACACAAACAAAACCCTGTGAAATAATCGCTAATGTATTCAGCCGGCTTATACTTCCTATTTCCGTAAATTATATTGCCGCGGTCAGGTAGAAAAACATGTATATGCAGAGTAAAGGAGAAATAAGTGCTTACTTTTTGTTTTGATGCCATGAAATTATACACTCTGGTTTCAAACGCCTGAGAGTCATAAAAACGTGTTTGGCACATAAATAAACATAAGTAACAGCATAAGCTTTCAATTCGAGTGAAAGATAGTAACATTTACAGCCACTGAAGAGTGAATATAAGCGCGTCAAAAAAGCATTTCTGGAGAATGAAACTTCAGTTTCCAAACACTCAGTATACCTGTAAATGTAAAATCTGTCAAGCAGGTAATGCAATCATGCCAAAAAGACCACATTAAATATGAATATTCTACATAATAAAAACACCTTTATGCTGTCTAGACACATTAGCATGAGAGATCTAGTTAGGAAATATGAGCAACATGAATTACTGCATTTAAAAGCGGACAGGGATTGTTCCTCCGTGTGCACTAAAGTGTGAAGAGTTGAGAACAACAACAAAAGCTGAATGACAGTCATAGACATTGTCACACACACACACACACACACACACACACACACACACACACACACACACACACACACACACACACATGCAGAGTCCTTACCCTGAGGTAGTTGAGGGTGAAGTTGGTCAAGCCCATGCGAGTGATGTTTTTGGACAGTTGTTCCAGCACCTGAGGGTCTTGTGCCTGAAGTCAGCGGCGGAGAAATAAAAAAAATACAGAACAAATATAAGCTTCATATTGCCCATCTATCTATTTTGCTATGTTTGCATTGAACTGACTACGAATAAACTAATTATCAACAGGCAATTAGGCTAATTGGCATTCATCAGATATGCACAATCAACACATTCACACCCTCAAGTCATAAACACAACTACTTAACATTGTTATTACAGTTGTGCCATGAAGCTGAATGGAAGTATTTCAGGCCTTCTTTTCATGCTACAGTCAAACTGTGGGCTAATTAATCAATATTACTCCGTCGTTCAATTTACATTTCCACACATTTTCAATTTCATATCTTGGCTGGATTTGATGATGTTGCTGGGTGTTTGTACACAGGGTCTGAGCAGCGGGGAAAATCACTTTAATGATGTTAAGTTGTCCACAAACCTGCAGCTGTAGCGCATCTTTACATTTAATGTGTGGTGCTTTTTGTTTTCGTGAAGGATAAATCACTGCAGCAGGATGCGGTCCAGTTCAAATTCACTTTTATTCTACTTTCACTTACTGTTCAATACCTCTCTGGATATATGCATATATACTACCTGCTTGTGTCACAGTATACATATATATTTATTTTACTACTTGTTTATATCTTAGTGTATATCCAGTAAACAGTAAGCCTATATTTATATTACCTGTCCATACCTGCATACACTGCAGTGTGCATATATTTATTCTATTATCTTTTTAAAGTTGTTAGACCATCACAACAGTGTATATATTTATGTGCATTTATGTGCATTACCTGTCCATAAGCAATTCTCATTATGCATATACATTTACTGCTTTATTGCACAGCCTCTCTACATTATGGTTTATTCATTATGCCTTTATGTATTTTATTTTTACTTCTACTTGTGTGATTTTTTATATGCATTGTTGAAAGGAGCCTGAGGACCAAGAATTTCTTTGTCAATGAAAGCTTCTCTGTAATTGTTGCTCACAGTGAACCATTCACACAACGCCATAAAGAACTGACCCCCATCTTCAAATCTGCACTGAAAAAAACACTGTAAAACAGAAAATGCATGGAAACCCTGTGATTTTACAGTATGTGTGGGAGTAAAGAATCCATCTTAAATAAGAACAAAGCAAAATGAATAAAAAAAGAGAGCCCAGATAGCAATTATAGCTTGACATCTGATTGAAAAAAAAATCTCATGAAGACACATGATTATTCACTAAGCTTGTTTGCTGCTCCAAGAATAAGCAGTCAAATCATAAAAAGCTGTAGGTATTGACAGAGCAAAACAGAGCCCAGACTGAGGAGGAGCAGCGAGCACACTTGCATTCGCCGCCTCATGAAAAATGCATAATTCTATCTCCAGTCGCATCTCTGTGCAGGAGAAAGTCGAGAGGGAGGCGAGGGAGTTCTTCTGTGCCGTCAGCAGGCCGACATGAGTGACAGGAGAATTGAATTAGTGTGCTTTATTGGCAGACCATCAGAATCTGAACTTCTTTACTCATCGGTCCAAACGAACTGTACGGGAATCTGTGTTGGCAGCGCCGGTGCAGCCATGTATCAACAATTTGTGCACTAACACGAGTAAACACTGGCACATATGGCGCAGGGGACAGCGCAGACTCTCGGTGGCCGGAGGGGCCGAAGACAGACGAACGGCAAACTCTACGAGAGCACAGCGAAGACGCGTGGCAAAGGTCCAAATGAGATGTTTAAACAGGGAAGACAATGACAGTGTGCATCTACTGCACATGCATTAAACCTAAACTTGCACATGCATTAAACTGAAGCTCAGCTCGGAGGTACTTCTCTTCTTATACACTTCATTTTATAGGGAAGCATTTTTTTTTCTTTTCTTTACCCTCCATTCATTTGGCAGCTGCGGTTAATTCATATATTAAGATTTTACATGCAAAAATATGATCAGCTTATAAAATATGACCCACTGAAGGGGGATTAAAGTAGCAAACCTTATATAATGTAGTGTGCTCTAGTTTGAGCCAACACAGTAAAATGGTGTTTCCACATTAATGCATCAGTAATAATAATCCACCAACAGAATATTTAACAATATAATAATAGCATGAGCTGTTTGTCAGCATAGAAAACCCTTATATCTGAAATATGAGTACAAATTCCTCATAATAACATATATATAACATGTATAATGGTATTTTTACACTGCTGTATATTTACTGAAGGAAAGCTCTGATTACTTCTTCTACACAGGCTTATTATTTACTACCCACTTGGATATATGGCTGCTATTAATGTGTTTAACAGCTGGTGCATGTTTGCCATGTCGGGTTATTTGTAATTGTTTGTAAATGTTTAATTGTCATAAATTTGAATACACCTGAAAGCAACTGTTTGAATTCAACACGACTGTGGGGATCGCGTAGAGTCTGTGTGGGTGGGAGGGAGGAGGTGCAGCAGATGTTTGGGAGGGGAAGCATCTATAAGGTTTTATCTGTGTGTAGTTTTTATTGTCTACCAGTTATTGTGGGGTTTTTTTCGCAGTGGTGCAAAGTGAGCACATTTACACAAAGATGGCACTTAAGTAGAGTTTTCAAGTTGGTTATTTGATATTTCCATTTTATTGCTACCTTATCCACAAGAAGTGATAAAGAAATATACATATACCTTTTTTACAGCTTAGGTCACAAGTTAATTAGCAAATAAGACTTCAATAAAACATATGACCATTTCATAAAATATAAACTAAATAAGATTATAAAACATAGTGTGTATAAAAGATGTATCCAACAACATATTAAGCAGTTCAACTGAGATTAAACTGAGCCTGGACCTGCTACAAATGCATCAGTATCGGTAACTGATAATTAAAATGTAATATAATAAAAGACTGAATGGGACTATTCAGTACTTTCTCTTTATGTTCATTTTCTTTACTTTCACTCAAATAAGATTATGAACTCAAGACTTTTATTTGTAACAATATATTTGTATCTTCAGTAAATCATAAATATTTTGTGTTAACATTACATCTACTAAGTAAAGGATCTGGAAACTTTCACCTCTGCTGTTTTGGATGATAAAGTTGAAACTCAACTTGACATCAATTTTGACTTGACTAATCATTTTTGCAGGTTTACTGCTGGTTTACCAGACCTCATCTGCCAATCAAGTAAGCATGTACTAAAACATTTCCCTATTTAGAGGGAACAAACTCTCTTATAATCCATCCAACCATCAAGAGAAAGGTAAGAATAAAGTAAAAAACATAATGTTGTTTTTGTTTTTGATGTTGATGACTTTGAAGTCAGCATCTTGTGGGTGTTAAAGGAACTGCAGAAGTTTGTCTTCCTCACTCAGCCGTGTATGGTTTTATACGTTTTCACAAAACTTTACTGACATTTGTAATTATTTGTGTTATGACACTCAATCTTATATGAGCCACATTATGTCGAGGAGATGTGAAGGAATGTTGTGACAGATTTTATCTGGTAATTTATGAAAAGCTAATTAATCTGTGGTGTAATCTATGTAAAAAATGTTTAAAACTTGTACTTATCATGGTGTTTAATGATTTCTAACATATATTTGAACTGTTATGCATATTTATCCCATACATTGTTTAATACATTTCTTTTTCTTTATTCCAAACATCCACTCTGTCCTCTTGTCTTCATCATATGTCCTTTTCATTTCATGTTCAATGGAGTTCAAATAAGCTACATTTTAAAGTAAGCAGTGTTGTACTCAAAGCTGCCGTGCTTCTAATAAGTAAGATTTATTCATGCACATCACTGAACGCAAACTTCTAGTATCTATCAGAAGTGGCTGACAGTTACAGGCCGTCTCTTTATAAAGTGCAGAAAACTAAAATGAGAGCAAACTTTATTTCTTCTCCGAACAGTTCCTCGTGAGCGACTCCAAAACTAGTTCAGCTCACATCAAAAACTGGGCCTTCCACAGCGGCTACTCGTGCGCTCGTATCTTTTCAGCTCTCCTGTTCTGACTCCCATGTGTCTGTATCTGCTTTCATTAGTCCGGGCAACGATCAAAAGAGTGAACTCGCGCGCTCACGCACAAAAAAAAAAAAGATCTGGCCCAGGACCCACAATACCCCACAATATCCTACTCTCCAGGAATTAAGTGTGAATACCCAGAGGGGCCAATTTATTGGTGAGTGAAATTCAAATGAAGATTTGGCCAAAAAATAAGCTGGCTATACGGGCGAAGCTGCCTCTTACACACACCTTTAGGTCCATGGGGGTAAATAGAAGATACTGGGAACGAATCTCATTTCATTTATTAAGCAAACCGGGTGGGAGCTGCATGTGTAGAAACTGTACCCATGTAAGAGCTCTACACATGATTTTCTTCCAACCAAAGCCCTTTTCACACGTACACATCTGTTAAAAGTGATGGTTTTTGTCATTCGGAGCCACGAGCTGGTGCCATACTTGGTGCATCATTGCAGCAGCAAAACAGCTGCGAGTTGAAAAGTTTAATGACATAAAGGGAGAGAAAGGTGTTTTTTTCGGCTCCCTCGCAGGCTGCAATCGCTGATGGATTTGAGAGCTTATCTTGCCGTTGAATCTTTAATTAATGATGATCTTGAGCACGTTGGACGCTCGCCCCCTCTTCTCTTCTACTGAATCTCCTAATAAACTTTGTCTTCAATTTCAACATTTATTAGGAGGAGAAATCTGCTGCCTGTTTTTTTTAAAGTCTGACGTTAAGGTGGGAATTCCTATTTGCTAACAGGTTGTAAGTAAAGATTTTTAAAAGTTAGACGGAGACAGTTGCACAACATTTTATGTGTTATGTTGAGTTCATACTACGAAGGGAAATTAAAACTATGTAAATAGATGCAAAAGGAGTGGACAAAACAATAGAAACACTTGTCCGTTTAGAGCAGACAAATTAATAGCACCACAAAACAGAGGCGGATAAAACACCTCCGTAAAACTGTTTAAAACACAAAGGAACATAATAACTTTCATTATTTTATCAGATTCAATGCCGAATTGTTGCATCAGCCTCCATTATTTTAACCCAGGTGTTTTTTTAGTTGATGTCTGATTTGGTTTTCCTTGATTTATAAAGGACATTGTGTTCTCCTCCTCCACCCAA
>JBAJHX010000053.1:4704721-4717983 GCA_037176925.1 Amniataba percoides
CTGAATGAGAAACTGCAGGCTGTGATTGTATTTCTTATTGAAAAAATAGACATTGGAGCATTTTTGTAAATTAACACGCTGAAACGGTGGTTTTTACGTGCAAACGCATCTGGGATCTGCGCGGTTGGATAATGGGCTTGTCTGGGCTAGATAAGTGTGGATTAGACTAAAGCAATGTTTGGAAATAATCCTTGGTGTTTAATGGACAATGAAAATGGTCCCTTTTTTTATCTTTTTATTCAGTGTGCTTCCACCACCAGCTTGTCCAACAGCTGACCTCAGAGTTCACAGTGAAATAAAGAGTATGAAAGGTGCAACATAACTTGAAACACCCCCAAAATTTAAAACACCTTCCCAAGAAGTCAAACTGTGGGTGAAAACCATCGCTGCAGAGAAAGCCGCGTGTCTCCAACCAAACATCAAGTGGAGGACAAAGTGTTCCTCTAAGGGTTGAGAACATTCCTGTACTTCTTTAAGCAGAATAAGCCATTTAAAAAGTTGCTGGATTATCTGAAAAATGTCCTGTCACAACACTGAGCACAGGGCTGTTTTTCTTCGCTGAGGTTGACATTTTGGTCTAGAATTGAACAATTGGAAAAAAAACCTCCAAACCACATACATTAATTATTTTTCAAAGAGGATTAAAACCACGAAGCGTACTATAAAGAGTATTGCAAACATATGTATGCGTATTATTTAAGTTTCGGCTCTGAAATTATCATCACTTGACCTCAGGGTTCTTAGAGCATGTTGAATTATAAGAGGCAATGTTGTAATTAATCCAAATTGCTGTTGAAAGGTGGGGAAAAAACCAACTTGCAACTTCTGTGTTTGTATTTTCCTGCTTTGAAATGAAATGCATCATGGTCATTATGTGTGTGGATGAGTTTCATGCCCTTTGGGCTCCTGAAACCTATTAAAAGAACAAATACTTTGGCATGTATGAGGAAATAAGTAATTCTTTACATCATTCCTGAAAGCGCACTTTTTGTAGATTTATGTTTTCCACCAACCAGCAGTGAAATAAGTTGAATTGTGTTTACCAGTGAGCTGGTGTCTTCTGATGCTTTCCAGGTGCTGTAGCCTACAGTGAAACAACGCTATTGATTTCTTTCTCCATAGTGCCAACTGTGTATTTAGCATTGCCTCCACTATTGCTCTTATTTCTCTCTGCAGGCTCTCTGCTCTTCTGTAACCAATAAATAAATTGGAAAACCAGTTAAATCAGAACCAGAATAAGAATCGCTTTAATTGCCAAGCGCAATAAATGTGCAGGAATGTGTCTTAGTGGCACTGATGCAGAGATATATTAACCACAAATGCAACCAAGGCACCTCCTTTTTCCACAGATTCCAGAGTGGATTCAATCATGCAAAGCTATTTATTTCTGCATACTGAGGGAAAACTGGTTAAAATCTAATTTTTTTTACAATGGCTCTAACCATTTTTCCCCCTTTTTAGCTAAATAGTGTTCCCTTATGAAAAATAAACGGAGGAAAATCCCCTTGAATTAAAAAGTGGCCCATTAAATGGTACAGCCCCTCACAGAGAGCACCCATTGATTTAAGAGCAGGGTCATAAATCTTCCACACAACGGGGCTGAGATCAGGGGATCTCCGGCTCAAAAGAGTAAGAAAGAATAACAGCGTGCTGCTGCTGAGACACTATTCAATACTGTACCCTAACATGACAATCAATTAACAGAGGAGCTGAAGGTCATTAAATCGATTATTATGAGCATTCAGCTGCTTCTGGTGAATATTAATGGGACCAAAGTTAGTATATACTATAAAAATATACTGCCAGTGACACTTTTTATAATACAACTGACCTTCTGTATCAATAACATCAAGATTATAGTGTATATCGTTATTTATGTTTTACTGTAGGTGTGTTACTACAAATAAATGAATCTTCTAGTTTATCAGCTCTAAGCTTAATCGATTAGTTGATCACAAAAAAATGTCATCAGAGACAGTTGTGATGAGTGAATAATAATTTAATTAGTTATTTAAGAAAAGATATTTAAAAAATGTTCATTGTTTGCAGCTTCTCACATGTGAATATTTGATAATTTCCTAATTTTATTTGGGTTTCAGACTGATGGTCTGACAAAAAGAAGCTATTTGAATGCACAAACTCGGCTGATCGATTAATCGATAATAAGAATAATCATTAATTGCAGCCCTAGTTGAGCTAATGCAAATAAAAAAGATCAATGTGGCTGTTGTTTATATTTTCCCTGACACTCAAGTTGAAACTGTGGACATCATTAAAGAGCTCAAATATATTTAATAAAAACATTTTATGATAAATATGGTGTGTCTGTGAAATACAGAATATATTTTAAACATATCATTAGTAGATAATGGGAACATCCCAATGTTAAACCTAACCCTATCTTCTGTCAATAATGGTTAAATAGTAAAAAAAAATCTTAGACTAATGTTAAAAAAAAGGATTGTATGTAATGTAATGCAGTGATTTAAATTGAACAAAAACCCTCCTGCACACGGTTCAGCAGCTCATAGATCTTTGTCAGGAATTTAACAAGCAACACAAAAAGTAGCTTTTCATGGGCTGCAAGGAGCAATCACGAGGCAAATAAACATTCAGTAATTAATCTAAATGCAAACACAAAGCATACAGATAGAGATCAATGAAAAGAAAACCTGATGACAAAAAAAACAAAAAAACAGGGAGACCCAAAAATCTAGTGTTCAACATCAAACTTGATGTGAGCAGCTCGTTTCTATAACTGAGCCAATTATTAACTTTTAGCGTATTTATAGCAGAAGTCCTGAATCTCATCTCATAATAACACAGTGCAGACTTGCTTCAATTTCCACGTGCACTGCAATTAAGGCTGACAAGTGGTATTTTATAAAGCACTGTGACCAATAAAGGTGAATTACTGCAATGTTAACATGAATATAATTACTTATGTATAATCAGAACAAAAGTGTAGTAGAGTGACAAGTCGAAAAAGGCAGAAATTTGAGGAAACTACTGACTTCAACGCTCAGGAAAACACACACAGTTGACAACACATCCACTAGTCAATTTCTAAAAAAAAAAAAAAAAAAAAAATCCACTCAGGGAATTAAATTCACTTCACCGTGTCACGAACTCGCCTTTTGCTCTTTGCTCGCCTCCCAGCATGCACAAACCCCCAGCTGGGCACCGGTAACAAGGGCCGTGGCCTCTGAGCTAACACACACCGGCCGGGGAAAGCAAAGCCTGCTGGGTAGTGAATGGAGGTGCCGGGATACCGGGGGCGGCCGGGAGGTTGGGGGGCTTTTGGTCAAATTGGCACCTCGTGTCACCTTGTCAACACCTCGCTGACCTGCGAACCTGCACACATTGTTCACCGGCTCCTGGGTGGCACCACCCTCTCGTGGCACCCTGGTAACCCCCGCCCATTCGTTAGCGTACAGATGAGCAGCGACGGAGGGAGAGAGGAGGAGTATGACACATGAAACTGTACTCAGCTTCTTCAAAAACTGACTCCACTTTGGTTTTACTTTGTCTCTTTACTTCTGTGGTGCTTAACAGAACAAATTATTTTCCTTTTGTTCCAAAAATTTGAATTTGGTGATTTGTTTTTCTTCCATTACAGCTCATCTTTTGTCATATTTTCCCTTTTAAAAAACATATACGACCTCCTTTGGCAGCACTGCACGTAAATAATAATTCTGATCAATCAAAATATGAGTCTGTTTTTAATATCTCTGTGTTTCAGGAATGATCTGGGAACATGGTGATCTGACTACAGTTAAAGAAACACAAGTGAAGATGATCGAACAGTGTAAACAAGACCACAGTTTTGCCAAATTTTCTACCACTAGTTCCCAAAGTGGGTGTCTTGAGAGTGAGTGAGAGGAAGCCTCACGATTTGTTCATTTCTATTATTTTATTGCGAATTTTATAATGTTTTTGGGCACAATAAAATGAACCACACTAAGGTTTTCAAATACATCACAACAAAGGGAATAAGTAATAAAAAGGCGTATTAAAAACCCTGTTTAATATGCAGTTATGGTGCAGCTCAGCTTGAGGTTTTTGGTTTTCATCATATAATACTTCTGAGAAATGGAAAGATGTTGATATATATGTTGTAAAATCTACATGAAGGTGCCCGGTTTTGAGAAAGCTTAGTAACAGAGAGCACATGGAAAAAGGTAATAAAGTCTTGTGGTTGTTGTTTGACCTAGGATGATGACAGTTCAGGTAGTTTTAAGATTTCCTTAGTTTTCACTCAACAAAGAGTTAAATTACTTACAAAAACACAATAAGACAACAACACGTTAACATTTGCACTATATGTTGTTTTTTCTGGATGTTTGATCTGAAGTAATATTATCGAGGAATATTTGCTGTACAGGTGTTGGTTTTGTCTGATGAATCTTTGCTATGCTTACATGAAGAATCACATTATTCTCAGACTACTTGACCTTTACATTATTGTGAGTAATGTCATATAAACTAAACTATGCGACCGTTTCTTGTCGTGTCTCTTTAGCGTCCCAGATCGCAGCGCTTAACTTGGTAACGACAGCACTCTTATTACTGACAGGCATGATGGGCAGAAACTACAAAAATAAGACCCAAATTATAATAAGTTATTATTTAAATATGACCATGCCAATAAACCAAATATGAATTTGAAATTTTGAAAGAGAAAGAGAGATAGTAGGAGAGAGAGAGAGCGAGAGAGAGAGAAAGTGGGAGAGCAAGAGAGCGAGTTGGGAGCTGGGGATGATTTCTCTAGGGATGAAGGATGTGTGTGTGCATGTGTGAGTGTGTGTTGAGAAGAAGAAGAAGAAGCAGGAGAAGAAGAAGGAGGAGGAGGAGGAGGAGGAAGGGGGGGTGATGAGAGAGAGCGGTGGAGTAGAGAGCGAGGGGAGAATGAGCGAGCGAGCGAGCGAGAGAGCGAGTCAGGCAGGGGGATGAGAGAGAGGAGGAGGAGGGGGAGGAGAGGCGATGTGGAGGGGGGGGGTGGTGGTGGTGGAGGATGGGGTGAGGTGGAGGAGGAGGAGGTGTGGTGGTGGTGGAGGAAAGCGAGGCGAGGCAGAGCTGATTGAGATTCGGGCCTCCAGAGCTGCAGGCTCGCTGCTGCTGCTGGGAGCTCGGGGAGAACACGCTCAGTTATTGGAATTCTTCTTCTTCTTTTTTTCTCTCTCTCTTCTTTTTTCTAATGAATTAATTCTTCTCATCCAATTTAGGTGAAGATGAAAAGAGAGCAGCGCTGCGAGCATCAAATTTAGCTTTTTGTTGACCGGGCCCGGGCCGTTCTGTTTCTCTCTTCTGTACGGTTAATATCGGACACTCGTAATATATTATGTTTTTTTTTTTTTTTTGTTCCATTTGGGAAGCCTTGTTTACAAAAACCAAACAACAGCAACATAAAAGGACATTTCCTGTGTGTGTTATTGGGGATGTTTCAGACTCATTTACTGATATGATAACACAAAGAGACCCCTGCCACACACACACACACGCCGAACCACCACAGGAATACAAAATCATCCTCCCTCCAAATGCACAGAAAGAAGAGTTACGACCTCACAAACCCTCACAACACACATCTGCAGTCGTGCATGTAAATATACACATATATACAACACACTGCTGCTGAAATAAACACCTGCATCGTCTGAAATGATGTTTAGATTTGACTTTAGTTTGGCTGAATAAACACCTACTAAAAAACTACTTCACGAGTAAACTCAGTTCTCAGAATCGCAGCTTGTTCATTGATTGTGTGGACGGTTGAGCTCCAAACTATTTGTGTCATTCACTAAAACATCAAACTGAGTCGTTACATCAGGTACTTACAAAAACGGCCACTTCATCTGTTCACTATTCATTTCTTTCCAGTATGTGTTTACAATTTACGGAGACATTTGACATATCTCTGCATATGGATGTTGCATGTTTTTGTTGTGTTTTATATATATGTACCTATATTTTCACCAGGTAGCTGAATGTCAATGTCTTTTCTGTAAATTGTTCTTGACAGTGTGTGTAGGAGTAGAATTTCTTGTCAGTGATCATATTTGACTAATAAAGCTGACTCTGATTCGTCTAATTAGCAACACAAACACTTGTGTCAAGAAATTGAACATTAACGGCGAATGGTTTTATAATCTGATATGAAATCTGAGCAGCAACAAGGTTTCTTCTGAGAGAAGTAAACAACACGCAGAGGTAACTAACTAACAACAAACACCAAAATTCAGAAGGTTTCTGTCAATAATGAAATTGTGCACTTTTATAAAAAGCTTTGCACATGATTAAGTTACAGTATGTGTTGTGTATGTGAAAATGAAAAGAATATAAGTAAAAACATATTAGAGTCAAAATATTCAGGCTCCCAGATATCAATATTCAGAATCGGCTACAAAAATGTTTGGGCTTCTTTTTTACTGAAATAATTCAGCCTTAGAAAACAATCTGCCAGAGAGGTGAAAGCATCTGTGAAACATCTGTGATAAACAGTTTCAACATTAGGAAACAAGACTGGAAAAAGCAAAACGTCGCTTCAGTGTCAATAAAAATGGCTGCTGATATCAGGAATTTCTTGAATCAAGATAATGTGTTTTGGAAACTAGTAAAATAATCTTAGCCCACTGGCACATTTTGTTAATTTCTTTTCAGAAAATAAAAGTTTTCAATCTCAATAATAAAAAATTACTTGCTAAAATTGAGATTTTTTCTTTTCTTTCTTTTTTTTTTGCAGACATGTTTTTTTTTTATTCACTTTTCACTCTCACAGCCTGTGGCAGGTCAGCCAAAAAGTTAATTTCAGACAAGACACACGCTTACACACACACAGAAGAGTGAGTGCATACTGTCAAGTCCTGAAAACAAGAGGGCGTATAGCTGTTTAATGTCAGAACAATCCGGTCTGGTGCTGTAGCTCCGGGTTCATGGTACAGGGAACATGGAATCCCTTTAGCTCGCCTGCTCGGCGCTGACAAGGTATCTGGCCTGAGATTCATTTAGACAGTCAGCAGAAGACCACTAAGAGTCAGCTAGCCATCTGGATCAGACTGTGGTGAAGCAGATATTCGCTCCGGCTCACGGGGGGATTCTTTCCCCAAAGACAAAAGCAGATGAGCTCAGCTTTAGTGCTTGCAGCAGACCTCGGTGTCAGGTTTGGATTATCTCACCTGCGCAATTTGTGTTTCCTCGGCTTTTCTTGCAACTGCCTGTGCCTCGCTTATACTGCAAACTACACCATACTCTTCAAAGATCCCATTCATGTCCCCCTAGCATTTCTTTTGGAGTACCTTTGGGGGCTTAAGGATCTGTCCACATCTTTAACATGAGAAATGCCAGTGGATTTTGGGGACTAGGAGAAGGCCAAAATGCTGATAAGTAAAGAGGGTAAATATGACTCTGTGTGACATTTCCCTGCATGAAATCCAAACTCTGAGCACTGGTTAGTGTAGATATTCAGACATAGGAAAGTACAGGTAGGCTGAGATATTTCAACATACAACATGTGGCTGCAATTAGGCCTTTTTGTGTTATCTTAACAGACAGGTTCACAACATCACGTCTGTCCTAAATCAATACTCACACTGACACAGGTTTTATTTGCTGTAATCTATGAACTGTGAACCTATCCTTTAAGACATAATATACTACAAGAGATGCTAGTTTGTAGATAGTTTGATGATGTTTTTGCTTTCAAAAAGAGCACCTTCACACCCTATTTAAGCTTGAAATAAAAAAAGCATTGTTACTAGTCTCACACCCTCCTGCCTTGACATCTAGGGATCAAAATTAATTATCCCAATTCATAAACACATTAGAAATCAATTCATAGCATAAAAAAACATGACTTACTGCCTAAAAATGTGTATTTAGTGTTAAGATGTCATTTACAGTCAACAAAAATAGCATACACATTTAAAATGTATGCAAATTTAGCTAAGATAATGAATTATTTTATAATTCATGCAGCAAATAGAAGAAGACAGTGAGGCCATCAGGTATGACTTGATCACAGTGAAACAAAATGAAACAGGGATCAGGGGAATAAAAAAAAAAAGAATCAAAGGGTGTAAATGGATTTGATCTTTAACCAGTTAAACACCTCGCCTGGCCCATTATCATAGCTTGTGATCAATTATTCATGGCGGGAGAAGCGGGCGGGTCAGGTGTTACCTTTGTAAACATTGGCTTCCCGTGCTGGGTGACCATGGTGCACTGATCACAGTCCAGGGTGATGCAGGAGTTGTGGAAGGACTCCTTGGAGTGCTTGAGGATGTAGTGGAGCTCGGTGACCCCTCCCTCGAACACCGTGCTGAAATAACGGGGGATCAACGTCCGGCCGATCGCTGCGGGGAGACAAAGGAGAGGGCAGAGCTGCTAAATATAGAGAAAGGTCCAACGTGCTTTAATAAGCGGAGAGGAGGGCGACATTATTACATACTGCCACTAACACCATATCACTATAATGATGGTACTCTCAGTGTTAGGCCTATTACTACTACTGCAACAGTGGTTAATGTACATGAACACTGGGCTGTGTGATGGTAAAAAAAACATACAACTGCTGCTGCTGTGATTATTTAGGGCTGCATGTTGTTTGTAATTCTTCAGTGTAAGTGCTGATATGATCCTAAAGAATAATATGTTTTCTCTAATATATTAATTGTTGGGAAAAGAGTGTGATTAAAAGATTGAAAGCGCTCTCATGTCTGTGCATTGAGTATGGAGCTGGAGGCGATTCGTTTAGCATGATACTAATACTGAAAACCGGGGGGAAACAGCTCCTTGACTTTTAAACCACACATTTTGAGTAGTTTGTTTAGCGAGGATATCTGCTCTTCATCATCTTAATACTTAACACGCAGACATGACAGCGGTATCACTCTTCTTTTCAGGAATATGAACATACTTTTCTGCAAACTCCTTTTCTTTAACATGCCAAAAAGATGCCAAACCTCTAAAATGTTAAATGTTGTCTAAAGAGGAGCAGTCATCTCTTGGGATTTATTATAAGTTATTGTTACTGTTAAGTTTTCTACTCAATCTCCCAATGATAACAGCTACTGCTACTATGTAATAGTATTTGTGGTGTTTCTGCTAGTGCTGACAAGGCTATATTTCTGTATTTAATCTAACAATAACACAGCAAGAATAAAGAGATATCATATACTGAATATTACATTGGACATTCAACAAGAAAACATAAACAAAAATATTAAACCCACATGAAAGATTACAGAGAACATTCCAAATCCAAAATGAAAAAAAATGTGCAAAGAAAAGCTTATAACAAATAAATGGCTTGATAAGGACATCTGCTGTAGTTTCATTAATCAAGATAAACATTTTATTGGCTGTCAAAAGCTCCTCGGAGGAGGCAAGAACCGATCAGATGTTCAAATGAAACCGATTAAATATTTGAGAGCAAAGATGTTCTGCTTTTCCTATCTGACCCCCTTTTCAATCACGAAAAATTATTCTGGGAACACGGGAAAGATTGTTAAAGTCTGTTGTCTATTGATTTAATTTTAACCTCTTGTTGCCTGTAATACAGCTAATGTTGGACTCTCACTTTTTTTTCTTTTTTATCCCACAAGGGAAACGTGCAGAGAGCATGCATTCATTCATGTTCTTCCCTTATTCAGTCTCATTAAAATCTGGAAAGGCCTTTTAATGGGACTCAACAATACATATATAACAATAATCCCACACAAATCACTGACCACAGTTTTATCAGTGCTGTAGTAATCATGAGAAATCTGAATGACCTCGCCGCCCTGCTGATTGTGGTCAATGTTTAAATCGAAATTCTCGACGCAGTGAAACTATTGGATTGTCCTGAAAGTATTGATTCATCGAACACTGCGCAGCCTTCAGGATAAGAGTCCATCCAGGAAATACTCAAATCCTTTATTCTTAAATTGAGTCTTATTTCCCCGTCAAACAAGTGTCAAATAAATCTCCCAGAGCAGAGAGGTAAATTCAACTCTTTCCAACACTTGTGAAGATTAAAGATTTTCCTGAAACAACTGACAGTACCATGAATTTGGGCCTCTCAATCCACTTCCTCCAAGATATGACACCTCATATAAAACACTCACTTTTGAATATTCCTCATATGAGTGAGACTGCACAGGAAACGAGGAGAGTATTTTCACATATTTTTTTCAGAATGATATGACTCCATGACTAAGTTTGGTACTAAACTGAATTATTAAGATGGACAACTTCTGCAGTGCAAACTTTTTTTTTTTTGTGCAGAAGCCTAAAGAGACAATGAACAGGCTGCATGATGAAAACTGGAGGAGGAGTCAGGGAGGGAGAAAGTGTCTTCAGTGTTTTATTGCCCTCAGGCTTCGTCTGGTTTCTATCTCCTCTGTGCTAGCTGGCTTCAAGGAGAAGAATGGATGATACAGAGAGAGAGAGGCTTACATTTCCCATTACATTATGGATGCAGCGTGATGGCATGCAAGATACAGATTCCTGAATACTTGGCTGTATTTTACGGTATGAAATCATGTCCCAAAAGGCCTTTCTATTTCATCTTTTAACTGTAGATTATGAAAATATTATCAGTATAGTTTGTTAATAGTCCGCTGTTGGTTGATTTGGCTGAAGCAGAAACTGAAAATTCACACAGGAGCTTCTACATCGAGGGTTTTGAAACAAAAACAAAACACTGTCTTTAACAGAAACGCCATCGAACCTAAACTTCAGCTTTATAGCTTAAGGGTCCTTTTGTCTCAGAGCTTCTCTGCCTCTGCAGCATCAGTGAAAATCCTCCTTTACCTCCAAACTGAGAACCTGAAATCCTGCTACACGTCTTTTACCTGCTAGACCCGAGCACAGGAAGTCCAGTTCTTTATATATTAAAGATCCTTCCATCATTAGACTTGTATGCTGACAAAAATCTACTCGTGATGCTTTAGCTGAATGACAAAATCTAAAAAAAAAGATAATTTGGTGCTTCTTTTAAGTTTTTAGGGGTGCAATTAATAATTGCTTTTATTATTTGTAGATTCATTTTGATTTTGGATTCCCACGAATTATGTCTCCAAATTTTGTCAACCTAACAGTCAAAGCAAAAAAGTAAAAATATATTACAATCTCTAATATTAGAATACGAAAACAAGCAATTATTCACATTTGAGGGGCTGGAACAACTGAGTTTTATGGCTTTTTTGCTGAAAATATGACAATTACTTTTCTGCCGATATACTAATCGATAATCAACTAATGGTTCCAGCTCTAAAGAGAAGTCTGATTACAGTCAATACTTGTTAAGATGGATTTTTTTTGCAGTGCAGGCGCAGCATTATTTCACAATAATGTGAGGCGAAAGTATAAAATGAGATGTTAATGCACAGGATTTACTCAGAATATAAAGCAAGATTGTCTTCAGTGCACAACTTAATATGTAGATCAGGGATTCAGCACAGCACCAACAGAGAGCAGCTGCGTCAAACAGCTTTCGCTTGGGACAAAAATTGCAGCCTCTTCTGGAAACTGCACAGCTCAATATTGCCGTTTCTGTTACTTGTTGAGCAGCTGTGCAGACCCAATTTGCAGAACGAGCCATACCATCTACAACAACACGTCTTAGCAGCACATTCCCCCCTTAAAGAGCCTTTTTTTTCCTAGCCTTTATTTTTCTAGCTATATGGTTTCTGCTGAACACAGATACTCATTTTCAGCACCGCCCTGCTTCACACTTCTGCACACATTCGTGCTGGAGAGCTGCACTGCGACCACGGGCTTCGTCCAAACACCACTGGGCAGTTCCTCTTGAGCGTCTCGGCTTGCTCATCGGCAGGGCCAGAAGTTATCGGAGGGCAGAGAGCTGCTCGTTCGCTCAGAAGCACAGGGGATCTGAACCAGCGACTGTTTATTCTGAAACTGACATTTGTGTTGCAGCCTCCCAACTTTTAATGTCTGACCCTCTACTAAATATTCACACCCCAGTTTTCCTTTTAAGACTTTACATCTCTAGGAAGTTATCATGGCGGCCTATCGTGGCTGTGACAGTAAGTGGTGCTACTGCAAATGCAATAGAGAAAACAGTAATTCTTCAGTTTCAGGATAACTGTGTGAGGGGCTTCTTGGAAAACGCCAGCAATGCTTTTTATCAGAGATGCTCAGAGGATTGCGTTACTGACGCTCCTGCTGTTACTTAGTCTCCAAATACGCTTGTACTAATGAACGTACCATAAAAAACAGCATATAATCAGGCTCCACACTTATCCACAAGTGTTGTTCCTTCTGTTGGTGTAAGAATAGTAACTTGACAGGTCGCAGAGCTCCGGGTACCCCTGAACAAGCGCAGGCTAATCAGAGAGTATAATGCTGCGCTCTTCTACCCTCAGTTTGACGACCTTTCAACTGTATGTTGCAATGTCAGCATGTCCCGTGGAGCCAATTGGTTCCTTCTTGTAACACGACCTGCGGCATGTTTGACGCATTCGAAATGGTTGCGATCTTTCCGACCCGGTGCAGCACAGATACGTCCAAAAAAAATAGTGCGTTTTGGACTTGCTTATTTGTGGTCTATTGGAAATACTACATGCAAAATTTGAATAAGCCCTAACAATATCTTTTTTACTAAAGTTGCCGAATAATATCCTGTTTAAATGCACACATTTGGATCAAAAGATACTGATGAATGCTCATGTGCAAGAAATACTTTTTGCAACCCATAAAACATCTTCAGTATGATTGTTTATTGTTTTCTTTTTTGCATCGCTGGTTCCAGTTGGAAGCCTCTAATCCCACTAATGTGTTAGTGACCCCGCTCTACCCAGCGAGCTCTGCCGGCCTGTTAAATAACAGCAAAAACAAAACAACACATAAATCCTGACTTTGGGATTATGAAGGCGAGTATGCTGGGATTTCCTTTAGCCTCTCGTTCCTCGCCTGGTGGAACAAGTCTCTCTGTTCCTCTGCATTTTGCTGCCTGTCAAATCTCCATCATTAGAACACTGCTGGGAAAAAAAAAAGAGACAGAGAGAGAAAAAAAGAAAGAAAATCGGGACGGCCACATTATCCAGCAGCACATGGCCTCTGATTTCAAGCAGAAATAATCCATCTTAGAGTCAACACTCTGTTGGCTAGAATTATGCTCTTTCTCCCCTTCCCCCAGGGTGGGTGGGTGGTCAGGAGTGTGTGGAGGGGGGGGGGGGGGGGGGGGGGGGGGGGGGGGGGGGGGGGGGGGGGAGAGAACCCGAAAACCCAACCCTCCTTTCAAAGTACCCCTCCCCAAA
>JBAJHX010000053.1:4725798-4767899 GCA_037176925.1 Amniataba percoides
ATCGACTAATTGTTGCAGCTCTGTCTGATTAAGTGCAAAACAGCCTTGTATTGAGTGGTATTATCAACTAGAGCGATTCAGTTGAACTATAAATCAAAAGCAACTATTATTCACCCCAAACATCGAGTATAAAATACGTGAGTCTCCAAGGTTTCAGCTGTTTTTATACAAAATCCTAAGAAAGTTTGTTTCTTTACGGAAATGAACCAGGAATGAACTTAAACACAACTACCAGGACAAAGATGTGCAGTTACTGTGGCTCAGACTGTTGAGGCATCACTTCAGCTTGGGCTGAACTTGAAAATACATTTTAAGGACTGGATATTGTTCATTGTCTTAAAAGACATAATCGCAACAAGGACGAAATCTCCTCATGGACAATGTAGCAATGTGCATGTGATGATTTTAAATCTGAAAGATACCAGGTGAGAGGCAGTGTGAGCTCATGTATGTAGGACAAGACAACATACTGAACACGGTATATGCAGCGTCCGAAAACAGAAAAAGGAAGGGTTAAAAACACCCAGTATATATTCTAAAGGCACGCTTACCCATAGACATACTGGGCCCGTGCACAAAAGTGTACACACACACACACACACACACATGCATGCACACACTCGTTCAAACACACAGCAGAATGTGGGAATCACTGCCCAGAACATGAAATATTCATCAGTCATAAAACTTTAATTCAATCTCTCTCTCTCTCTCTCTCTCTCTCTCTCTCTCTCTCTCTCTCCCTCTCTCTCTCTCTTTCCTGTCATTTTGGGGGCTGCTGTATTCTGTTTTGTGAGGTAAACACTTCCCGTTGCCCTGCGACGAAAAAACAATAATAGATTTCATTAAAACCCCTTTTGCGCAATTGTCCAAACGCATGAGCCGCAGCACATCATTAAGACGGCGCTACATTTCACTGTTCACGTAGTTCAAAATTACAAAAAAAAGGAAAAAAAAGAGGATAGCTGCTGGGTGGCGGGGAGAGCGGCCCGCCTTTAATACTGTGATGCTGAGTTTTAGAGGTCCCCTGTTATCAAAGTTATTGTCACTCAAACACAGACAAGAGAGGTATAATCATGCCGATACCTCCGTGTGGTTTATGAAAAGGAAAGAAAATCTGTAGCATGTGCGCTCTAATGTTGTATTATTAGCTCGGTGGAATAAAGCTCGACCGAAAACGATGTCTGTGCGCCTTAAAGGATCATATATGATGGAGAAAACAATGTGAATAAAAAATAAGTGTGAGATGTGTTTTTTATGCATCTCAGTTCTTTAGCATTTTACAGAGTCCAAACTGTTCGTTACACAAACTTACATAATGCCTGTTTATTGCAAAGGCCCAATAAAGATCAAGGAGAGAATCCAATCTTTCAGTCACAGATCAGGACTGAAATGAGACCCAAAGTTTGAACAAAGCAGATTTCTTTTATCAATGGATTTCTTTGGAGTTGTTTGTTCATTCACAGAGCCGACATAATTGTGTTAAATGAACTTGACCAGTGCTGATTATTTAATCTCTTGTCATTTTATTCTGTTTAGGAAAGGGATTTTTTTATTCTTAATTATTATTTTGGTTCGGATTGGTTTATTATCAAAAGGTTAAACACGTCCTGCTTGTGCTTTGGGCCAGAGGAGGCCTCATAAATCTTTAACCGAGACCACGATCTTTCTCAACAGAAAAATAAAAATGTTATCATATTTAGTTGCAGATGTTAAAATAAAGACAATATAAATCTGTTGTTTTTGGGGGGTTTTGCAGATACATTTTTTGGCACTTTTCAAAAAAATTTTTCTTTATTATGCTGATGAGAAAACTAATTCTGGCTGTATTACATTTCTTACAACTGAGAAGTAAATAATAAAAAATGTTTTAAGAGACAGTTGTTGTTCTTCAGTTTGACTCAAAGACTCTAAAAGGATGCAAAGAGTAATAAAAAGCAACTGTCTCGATACTTGATGTGCTCCTGGACAGATGTCTTTGATTTTGAGGTCATTTGCTTTAAAATACACAACAGTAATGCGACTTCTGCACTAAGAAACACCACATACAGCTGTAACAAGGTGGACCAGCCTTTTCTCTCTAGTCAGCGAACAAACGGAGGGCTGAGTGCACCGCTGCAAAAATTCAACAATAAACAGTCTTCCCTGCGCAGACAACAATGCAGCAAAATGTCACATACATTATTATGTGACTTCAGCACCACAGTCACCACTTCTGTGACGGACCTCGCTCTCCAAAACTGGCTGTGTAGTTTAGTTTGGCTCACTTGACAAAATGTAAAACAAAGGCAATAAAATAAAATTTGATGACAGAGACTCATATTATTATTTTTTGCATTTAAGTATGAAAACCAAACAAAACTGTCTTATTAATACATATAAACTACACTTTATATTTTCCAGGTTTGAGCGAATGGAAGAGTCGAACAAAAGAAAAGAGAAACTCTTTCAACATGCTGCTGGTAATTCACAGAGGAGGAAAATCAAGATACTGTACGTCTTTGTCTCGTTTTCTCAACATCTGCAGACCAGTTTCGGCTGAACGGACCTCTATCATTTTGACTTTCCCAGCCGAAATCTGGGAGGGAGAGGAAGAGAGAGATAAGGATGAAAGTATAACAAGAGAGGAAGAAAAAAACAGCAAAGCAGAAAGACAGAGAGAGAGAGAGAGAGACACATCTCCAGTCACCCTCATCCAACCTCACGCCACGCGTGGATGGCGACTGTTTGGGCAGAGCGGGAAGCGAGAGGGAAAGGAGAGGATGGAGGAGGGGTGCGTGGGGGGGGGTTCGGAAGTGTTGGGGATAGAGGGGGGTATGTCCCCTCGAGGCCAGCCCTCATCCCCTCTTCACCTCCATCCATAATTCAACAGGGGCCCGCAACACCCCCCCACCCCCCAGCCGAGCCACCCCCCAGGGCGCAGCTCTGCAGGGAGGACACAACACGCAGAGGAGGAAGAGACAAAGACACCCCTCCACCCCCACCAGCACACACAAATAGTGGACCAAATAGTGAAACACTGACAGAAATGCCAGCACTCAGCGGTGAGATGCTTCATTTCCCCCCATAAGTTAAGTCAAACTCCGTCACACACTGCGAAGGACAAAAGTGGAATATCGCTCCACACTGCGTAACGCTGAGTGCTCCACCAGACGCCAAACACTTGATCACAGGATCCTCATAGAGTGAATTAACAGCTCACACAAACAAACACACACACACACACTCAGGCTGAGTGTGACTCAGACTCCTGGTGAGCCAGAATCAATGGTAATGAGCATCACTCTGCGCTGTTTGGCCTCTGATAATCGAGCCCTGATCTAAGAGAGGCAGCGATACCTGCCAGGCTCTCAGCAGCTCACCTGAGGGAGGGGCGGGTTGCGGTTAGGTGACGGGATGTGGGCTCAGTCTTTAGGAGACACTGGTTTCTGCTTTTCTCTACCCATCTACCCATCGTGACGCAACTAAAATTAAACGTCATATCACATCGTCATGTTTCTTAGCAACCATTTCTCCTCAAAAAACATTTTTTGCATCAGCCAACAGGACCAAATTTTCTATCAGCGCAATCGACAAAATGCATGTCATACATAATCTGTAAAATGTTCACTTCTTTGTATTTGCTTTCTCTACACTTTCTTCTTATGGCAAGTTAAGTTTGGTTTTAGGAAACTAAAACACTTTTCTACGATGTGGGGGGTCTTTAAAAATCCTTTGAACAAAACAAAGAAATAAAAATGGCTTCCCTGCTTGTGATGAGATGTTGCCTGATTTTAAAACAAACCAAAGACTTTGGGAATCACCGCACCTCCTGTACAGGTGCTGAACATTTCCAGTGCATGTAAGGTGCTAACAGTCATTGTTCATCATTTATGGACAGCAAATGGTAAATTAACTATATTTCTGGAGCTTTTTAATTCAAAGTGTTTTATAGTTTGCTTCTCTTTCACATCGATGGTATTTGGTGTGGTTTCGCTGAAGGACACTGCGAAGTGTTCGATTAGTGAAGAGCTCACTCTACCTGCTGGGCCTCAGCCGCCCTGTCAGCCGCCAAATTCACTTCATTGTTAACAATATTTCCAGTCAGAATATGGCAAGAGGCACTAAAATACACGAGTGTTGAAAGACTCTGTGATTTTTGTGCCAAATAGATCTATACAAGAGTGAGCCAACATCACGAAAAAGTCATTTTTTCATATCATTTCGACTTGTGAATTTCTCATCTGAGTTGGGAAGCTGTTACTGCCATTGTGTGTGTGAGTGTGTGTGCCTGTGTGTGTGTGGAAAGAAAGGTTATTGAGGGATGAAAAAGCGCCACATAAACATTTAATACCTTAAGTAAAGCGGTGCAGGCCCTTTCATAGACTATGGAGACTGATGGGTCTCCACCACACTGTATTATATATAAATATGGATTTCTCCATGTGTCAATAACTTGTGTGTGTGTGTGTGTTTTGTACATATGCCAACACTTTTTTCCTGCCGCCTCTTTGTATTTGAGACCAGGTGTGCCCTCTTTCTGTGATTTGGTGTGTGTGTGTGCGTTTGCAGATGCATACGTGTGTTTACGAGCTCTCTCACACTGCCTCGCTGTGTTTGTGTGTTGTGTATCAGCATGAGCTTTCTCTCATTTTCACTGTGTGTTTGAGTGAGTGTGTGTGCACATGCTAGTCTCTATGTGTGTATGTGTGTGGTGTATACACTGCAGTTTTCCAGGTGGAATTCTTCTTCTACTCTCCAGCGTGTGGATGAAATGCTATTCATTATTGATAAAACTTTCTCTCTCTCAGAGTCCATCTCATTGACCTTTCTGGAATGTTCTGTTAAAAGCTCATGTTGCACTTCGCTCTTCATTTTTTCAAGAACCGCATGTTTGTCATCATGACTCGTAGTAGCAAACATTCACAAATTCCTTTTCAGGAAAACAAATCGCAGACGTGCCGAGTAAGAGACCTCATGGGAAGACTTCCCCAGGATACTGCGAATGTAATTTCATGTTTATTTCATTTATTACAAAAAGTAGTTTCACAATGATTTGGAAATGAAACCCAAATAGTCTCAGTAAGTGCTGCAACACTGCTCTTTAAAGGGAATATAATCAAATTTTCCCTGAAAAAAAGCACATTGTGTTACCCAGAGTTTGGATTCATCATCTGATGTCGTATGTTTCACGCCTACAAAATATTTCTCAACTGTGCACAAACAGTATTTTTCGGCTACAAACTACCATCTAACTGCCAATAGCACAGACACGTACATGTTTAAATATGCATACTGCACATATTGCACATATACAACCACAAGCAGGTAAAACGAGGCAAAAAACGAGGAAGGTCAGATGGAAAAGGCTGAAGGAAAGACGGAGGAGGAGAACGGGGAGAAGAGGAAGAGGAGGGTAAAGGAAGAATAGGAGGCGAGGAAGGAGCGATGAGGGATACAAAGGATGGATGAGGTGGATTAACCAGCAGAGGGGGACAGCAGAAGAAGAAAGTCGAGCTGAGAGCAAGCAAAAAAAAATGGAGGGAGAAAAGACGGGGTGACAGGCGAAGGAAGGAGGGATAGAGGGAGAGGAGGATGGAAGCAGAGGACGGCTGTTTGCGACGTCTATTGTTTCTCAGATTGGAAGGGAAGCTGGTTTTGTTTTGCTGCGGGGCACACGGAGTGTTGAGAAACAGGAAGCCAGGGGACCTGCCCATCCTCGCGGACAGCTGGTGCCCTCCGATAGCCGTTCCCCTCTTCCTGTTAGCTTCACACAATGGTTCCCACCCTCATCCAGGCCACCTGGAAACCAACCCGACCGACGACTCTCAACAAAGTCTGACTCCATTACACCATCGCAGATCTGCTAATACCTCAGCTGTGTCATGTAGTAGGTATGACCGAGCTTAACGGACTGTCTATCAGCTCTTCATTGGCCTTTGAAAATACATTAGCGTGTGTGTCAGCCAATGATTTAGTAGAAACTGTACCACAGAAATGCCAAATCCTGCAAAAAGTAAATTTTTTGACTGTACAGTATTGTGCTTAGTATGTCTCTTCCTCGCAATAATAAAAAAAGGGAAAATAACTATTGTTGTTCATTTAATTTAAATCTATTCCAAGTATTGATATCTGTATCATCCTCAAAAGTAAAAGTAGTGTGTCTCGACTGCTTTTCTTTAAGTGGATGTATGTGTGAAATTAAATGCAACTTAAACACAAGCCTAAAAAAATATGACCACATTCACTTTACACGTACTTAACGTTACCTATTTAAAAGCAAAAAGCAAATTGAAAAATGTTACCTTCCCTACAAAAGTAAAGTTGGCGCATAAAGTATATAAGCACTTTGCTTCTTTTTTTAATGCAGATCTTGACTTTTATAGGAAAATGCGTTAATTTTTACATTTCAGCATAGTTACTTCCACAACAATATACTGCCAACACTTCACAGAGGTATTAATATGTGCCCATCAATATTTGTTTAATCCACATTTTACGGTAATTCATAACAACATATTCAAAACTCAGTGCACCAACATGACACAGCCACAGTCAGATAGCCTATACGCCCACACGGTTGCAAAACTAACTTAAATGCCGGCTTTGGCACAGGCCTGGCTGTATGTCAGTGATATTTCTAATTGCCGTGTGTACACTTTTGGTAACTGAGGTCCTAATTTGTTTTGAATTCTGAGCCCTGAACTCACTGCAGAGAAAAGTTTTTAGCCATTAGTCATGTGTTGTTAAAAAAAAAAACCAAAAAATGAACACTTAATAGGACATCTTTTATGGTAAATTATGGGCCCTCCTGCCGGCGGCTAAACGTCATAGCTCACTGCCTCACTGTCATGCCCATAATCCCAATAAGGAAAGGACCTTTCGGATGTTATTGCGATAGAAACTAGGTCGGATTCAAATTAAATCTAGAACTGGAGAAACCTTACCTACTGTTTTCCAAATCAGACTATTGTTCTTATTCTGACACTTAACTGCACACATGCAAAAAAACTTTGAGTGCTGCTGCTTAAAAACTGCGAAGTCTGTTCTTTTAATGTTGTATTTGCCCTTCGGGTGCTTTGTTGTCAGTAGTTTGTCAAAAGCACTCAATAAACAAAATTGACTTGGTGCAAATGAAGTAATGGCACTCAAGAAAAATAGTAAAGACACACAATGATATTTTTAAGTACCCTGCTTTGTTTGGTTAAAAATGAATTTCAGGTGCCTCCTAATGCGCTTTGCTTTCATGCCAGCAGGCTTTTTGTGCAACAGTAGGCGTCAATTATTTCAGATATTGGATATTGTTTTAGAAACCAAGCAGCTACGATTTCAGGCAGAGCCCCATAATGTCTTTTTAAATAAGGCCTATCTCTTTCTTCTCTGGTCAAACAGTCCGACAAAACCACTGCTTACGTCTGATGCAGATTCACGCGTACTGTATTAAAACAGCGTCAGGAAATCAAAACTGGACCAGCATCAGTTTGAGCTGCTGTCATTGATTGGCGCAACCGCTCAAGGTTGATTAAGACGAGGTAATAATAAGGTTATACTCCCATGTCACTCTGTCTTTGTGCCTTCGCTCTGACTTCACTTTGATGCCGATTCCTAATGATTTTAATTGCATCAGTTTTTTTTTTGGCACTAATTTAAGGCTGACAAAAGTTACAGCATTTGACGGTTTAATATTCAACTTTCAGCACAGACAGTCGGAGCTGTATGTCTGCATGCATAAAAAGGCAGTGACTGATTAAAAACGTTAAATATCCTGTAACAAAGCCTATCATTATTAAATTAAAGCACATGTGATTGAGACATTACAATAAAATTCATTATATCTTCATTATAATTAGGCATTTTTACAAGCAGTAACAAGGGAAAAGAGAGGAAAAAGAAACATACAGAGCAAAAGGGGAAATCGTATGACACCAACATGTCTCTTTTCTTTTGTCTTGCCAATACATTAATGGGACCTGATGGGGGGGCTGTCATCCACATACAGACAAGGTGCCGCTGCTTCTTGTCGCGGGAATCGAGCGTCTGCTTCTGATAATTGCCGGTGCCTTTAAAATGAACCGTCTTGATCCGCCTCACTCAGAAATTGCCAGGACACGGTAAGAGATTGATTAATCATTTACAACCCAAAGAATCTAGCTCCAAGCAATGAAATCACCATCTCTCTTTTTCTTTTTTCTTTGCTTCTTTTTTATTTTCCACCGATAATGTGAAGTAGCCGCCACCGTGTTCACCTTACTCAGCTCCAACTCAGACCGGTGGCGTCCGATCTGATTGGCTGCACAAACCACACACAGAGAGGAGAGGAGGCCAGTGGCACAGAGGCAACAATAACAGGCTTATCGCTGGGTGAAAAATAGACAGAAATAGAAGAAAAAAAAAACTCTTTCCGTTCTGCCACTGACTGAACAATCAACCCGCCAAACTCAATGTCTTAATTGCCATCAGGCAGACGTTGCAGTTTGAGAGCGTGTAAAATAAAAAACTGAAACACACCTCTGCTGTTTGATGCTGAAAATGATTTCATTAAGAGTTGTTCAATAACACTAAATTTGGACCTTTTCTATAAGTCCTAATGGCCAATTTAAAGGAAAAGTTACAAGTCACAAGAACTGAAAACAAACAGCAAACAATCGGCTGAAAAGCTACTGGACCCAACACCAATGTTGGGCGTGCAGGGTGTTTTTATTTTTATGCATCATGGTCAGAGGACGAGCACGAGAAGATGCATTAAAATAAGACAGCATTGCTGTCTTGGTGTTAATTATGTAAACGCACAGTCCTGGAGTTAATCCTGTCAAAGTCAACTTTGTCTCCACAGCTTGGAAACAAAGACGTTGACTTGTTTATTTCTCATTGTGACTTCTCTTAGCTGTTTGTAATTATGTTTCTTCAGCACTTACTGAACTTTACTAAAGTCTTTTATATCTGTCATAGCAGATAAAGTTAAGTCTTAGTTTAGTTTGATTTATCTGTACGTGGTTACATACGGCACATTTTCAATGAACTTGCCCTCTCTAATTCAGCGTGATCAGATCTGTAAATAGTAACGGCAGCATCGCTGATGTCTGACCTTCCAGCATCTTGTTTATATAGGTTGCCATGGGAACATATTGAGAATCAGAGAAAAATATTATAACTTTTTCTTCACTTTTATTCCTCAGTGTCTCAAACTGAAGATGCTTTTGTTACATTTAAACGTTTTTATTAAGGCTTACTTTCACTTTACGTCTACTGACAGCTGAGAAACTGCAACAGCATTTCTTTAGATTTAGACAAATCCATAAGGGCCACACGTGTCTTATCTTCCCTGTGGGACGGGGCCGACAGGATTTCAGAGGAAAGCATTGTTGCAAGCAGGAGCGTTCAGACAGGAGTGGGATCGTGGATCGGCAGGAGCAGGCAGTAATGGTCGGACTGTGTGGACCTCTGGTCAAATCTTACTGACGGAGACAGACAAAGACCTTTTTGTGCTACCGGAGAATAAAATGAGCACTTCAGTCTGTCATACAGTCTGCCTCATCAAAAATCTGTGTGCTGTGAGTTTCACAAAGCTGGTATTTACAGCTCGACTGTCATTCAGAAACAAGGCCGGAGCACAAGGTTGCATAACACGGGGGCGAGAGACACAAAACTAAATCACCAAGCAAAGGGAAAAGTAATTAACTTATTTAAAAAGCAGCTTGATGAACACCAGGAGGAAGTCAAAAACCTTGCACGGCCTCACCAATCAACATCTCTAAACACTTCTGAACCTTTTTGAGTTTCCACACACACTAATTAAAAGAACTCACGATTTTCCTCCTTAAAGAAAGATCCCGTCTCTCAGTGCTCCCACTGAGAAGTAAATGGCAGCACTCATACAAAGAATGAAGCAGAGCTGTACAAGTTTGTTGATTGATTGACTACTAAAAGAATCTATCAAAAAGTATTTCGATATTTGCTTAACTGTGTGCATCATTTATGGACAAACAGACTGGCAAACAGCAAAGTGGTTCTGGTCTTTCAAATGTCAGGATTCAGCTTTTTTTTGTATATGATTGTAAAGTTAACATCTTTGGCATTGTTGGTCAGTCAAAGTGATTTGAAGTCATCATCTTTGGCTCTGTGAAGTTGTGATGGATGTTTTTCATGCTTTCTTCCCATTTTGTGGATTGAAAGAATAATCAATTAATGCACAAAGCAAATAACAAAAAGAAAGCATTAGTCGGGGGAAAGCTAATGAAATCAGCAAGACATTTGTTATTCAGGTACTGCAGACCACTTGCTTTATTTTGCCTGCTCATATATATTGAACAGATTTCCACACCTTCCCAGTGCTTTTCTTATGACTCACTGTTTGTTTCTCTAAAAGGTTAGCTGTCATTCAGTCTCTCTCTCTCTCGCCTACTCTTTACATTTCTGTCTTCATCATCCTCTCTTTGCCCAGTACGCTTAAACACACAGAAGCTTAGTTAGCATGCCGTCAACTGTCAGAAATATCATGAAACACCAGAAAGCGCAGTTTACAATAGATGGCAGTGTCGAACTATCCAGGAACAGAGCTCGCAGTAAAACGCAGTGGCCGTATTTTTTTTTCTTTTTGGTCTACATCTATAATTTCTCTCACTCCTCTCTTTTCCGTCTCCTCTCCTTCTGTCTCTCTTTGCGGCCGATCCAGCGCCGCGGTTCCCAGGCTCGGCTCGACTGTCAATCAGCGGCAGCCTACATCTCGGGCGCTGCAGCTGAGCCAGGGCCGCATCATCCCGCCTGCCAATCACTTCTCTACACCTTCAATCCATTCTAACCATCTCTCTGTAAAGCAGCCTCGCACACACACACACCCAACACACAACACACCTCCCCCTTTCAAAACAACCCCACCCACCCACCACCACCACTCCACAGAAGCATTGAGCCCCCTCCACGCACCCCCCTTTAACTCTCCAACCAACGCACATTCTCACAAACATTTTCGCCGTTGCTCGAAAAACACATGAGATACAGATACGGGGGCGCACACACACATGAACACACACACAAACAGAGAGACAGGCAGGCCCGACACTGCACCACTCCCATACCTTCATTTGGGACTCCACCTCTGCTTCTCTTCATTCCACCATCCAATTCAATAATACAGCCCCCCCACCCCCATCCCTCTCTATCCCCTCTTCCATCCAACAAGCCCCTTCCCAACCCTTGGCTGTCAATCTTTTATTCAACAGAAAGGGAGTCAGATCGCAGCACTAGACTTATCCTTCCATCTCAGACCTCCATTCAGGCTCCTTCTCACAGATACTGTATTAACTCTCGTCTGTAAACATCGTTCGGATTATGTTTAGGGCCGAGGCATAATATGCACGACGCCGGACAGAGACAGGCTGCTCACATCAACAAGATATGTGGAGGTCTTGACTCGGACTGTCCATTAACATATTCGTAAAATCGCATACAGAGGACAAACTAGATATCAGTAATATTACAATGCTGGTAGGAAACATGGAAATAAATTTTATTTAATAGCTTTGTTGTGTAAGTTTTGGATTGGTCAAATTGTGCTTTGTGGAGCATCTTATTTTTGAATTAGAGGCATTAATTTACTTATTAAAGCTGTATTATTATTTATCTCGTAGATAATTAGAGGTTTTACCCCATGAGATACAACATCTCGTTTTCATGGGGGTCCTCAGGCAAAAATATAAAAAAAAAAAGCATGAAAATTAACAGACACAAAAATTAACACACAAATAGTAGTAATGATAATAATGTTAAACAACCCACCAACACAAACCAATAAACGAAATAACATTTCAGAGGACACACAGGACGGCTCTCCCACAATCTCAAACACTACATCGACATGTGAAGGCTTATTTTTATGCTGATAAAAAAAATCAGTGCAAACCTGCAGCATTGTGCAACTTTTTAGCATCCTCCAATGCATTGCTTTAGTATCACGGCTCAATTGCTCAACAGATCAGTCAGCACAACTGACTTTTACAGCTGAAGACAGATTTTCTCAGGTGTGGGTGGAGACCAAAAGTAGAGATAAAAGAGGCTCAAATATTGGAGGATGCAGGTGTTCAGAAACATGGCTGGATGTAAGTGGGCGTTCTCACGAGTAAAAACAACGATACAGGGCGATTATATGAAGGGGCTGTGTGTTTGTTTAAATTTATAATTGTAACTTTAATGTCACTCAGACAAAGACGTTACTTTCACTTTTTGGTTTGGAATAAAAAAACATTTTAATCAATATGTGGTGCAAAATGATTGAAGCCTTTCAGAGGAAGTTTTACAAACGGGAGTATGTACAGAAAGCTGATCTTTACTGCAGACTATGTCCCTGATATGCAACATTGCATTGTGCCTTTTGCTAAATACAAGACTTGAGCATAAAATTAACATTTTATAATGTTTATGGCTGTACTAAAATCTGCTAAAGAAGTTACTGACTGCGCTAGAGGGTTATTTTCATATGTAATCAGACTAAACTATTGCTAAAAGAGCTCATTACAGTGTTGTTGGTGTTTATAAGACTGGTGTAAGAAAAGACACATCATCACATTTCCAACTGGACATAATGTGCTTCATGATTAAAAACTTCCCAGTTTTAATTCATAGCACCAAGAGAGTTCCTTGTTAAGCTCACTCCACGGCTGAGGCAGCCTGGTCCGTCCCTTCACTCGAATTAAAGCTGTTTCCCTGTGTTCTCTTCCTCCTCATTATGTCCTCATGCTTGCTTAAAGATTATTAGCTGTGGTCATTTTATCGCTGCAATTATTGCGTGCTGCAATGCAAGAATAACTAGATGAATTGTAAATGTGTTGTGAATCACTTTCGCAGTTTGCCCTGAATCAGCCCACTAAACATGCAGAGTTTTCCCTCTCTTGTTTGAACTACTTCTAAAATGAGCCTTGCTCTTTGATTGCATCATGGAGAGCAGCTTTCATCAGATGCCTCAAAGATTGCAGAGCCAGACAAGGTACTGGGGCGAATGTTAAGGCCATGGCAATTGGGGGTATAATTAGATAGAGTTCCTGAATATTCGGTGTAGAAAACAATAATTGGCCTGCACCGATGGAGAATTGTTTTACGCACATGCGGGGGTACACAAATAGGCACCAAAACACCATCCCTCCAAAGATGAAACGCGACGCCAACTAGCACACATTAAAAATATAAACTTTTATCAAAGCAATATACTGTCATAGCAATACAAGGCTTTAATAAGTTTTATTACCGAAGACGCTATAAAGTATTATGACATATTGGAGACTACGAATTCTCACTGCTCACATTCAGAGCTCCTCAGATCTCTGCGAGAACAAGGCGAAGCAAGAAATAATGCAATCTGTCTGGATAAGCTGCTTATGTCGTCTTCTGACATGGTTATTGTTACTGATACATGTAGATTACAATTAGACACAACAGACGATCTGTTGAAGTTTGCTGACACTGGGTGGGAAATTATTCAGACACACAGACACACACGCTCCGGCTGTTAAGACTGTCAAATCTCTGCCATTTCACCAAACTGTCATGTGAAGAGTTTCTATCTGTCTGAGGGAGAACAGTGAAGTGATGGTACATTTGGGGGATGTTCTGACCGCAGCAGCCAATTAAAAACACCCTGCATTTTTCATTAAGGTGTCACATAATATGTATTTTGATTTCCAATTAATTGGATTGATTAGTCACATAATCGTTCATTAAAATCAGAGAGCAGAGAAACCTGCCCAGCCGAAGGTGGCCTCTTCAAATAACTTCTTCTTTTTCCTGATAACGGTCCAGCACCAAAGTTCACAAAGACATAAAACTGAAAAAGCTTTTGGACACCCAAGAGAAAAGCTCTATGAAAGGTGTTGAATCTATCTAATGTATAGAAACAGTCAAAATAATGTATGCGCTCTGCAATATCCGAATATCATGCGTCTAATACAGAGCGGGACTATCTTCTCCCTTCAGCCTGAGGCCATTACTAACACCTGTTTTCGTTATTGATTAATCTGTTAATTATTTTTCTGATTAATTGTGGAAAAATGCCCATAACAACTTCTGTGAGATAACAGTGATGCCTTCAGATTGCTTGTTTTGTCCAACCAACAGCCCAAACCAACAAAATATTCAGTTTCTTTTTATTTAAAACAGAAAAAAAAGCAAACAGTGAATGACTGGCATTTGCGCTTGATAATCAAGTTAAGCAGTTGATCACTCCTTAATTCATTAACTGGTTTTCTGTTGAAAACAAATAATCTACTAATTGTTTCAGGACTACATGACATACAGTCTAAAGCCACAGCGAGGTGGATTTATGATGGTTCACTGCAAGAGTAAGACTAATGGGGGTTAGAGCAACACGCCCGTACTCACAAGGTTGCTGGTTTGGATCACACAATTAGCCTACGAGGAAAACATACTGAAGAATAAAACACATAAGACCTTTAATACTTTAAGTCTATTGTCTTGCTGGAAAACACTGACTATCTAATTTTCATGAGCAGCAGCAGATTCAACACATATTAACTGAAACTTTACTTAAAATAGTAACAGACAGCCATTTTAATCTCTCTGAGCTCAAGTCCTCAAATAACTAAAATAGTTGTCCAAGTTTAGACACATGCAAAAGAAAAGAAAAGCAGTACATCCTCACATTTTGAGAAGCAGGAGGCTGCCAGTGTTTGGTGTTTTAGCCTGATAAATGAGCTAAATGATTAATCGATTGTCAAAATTGACGATGTTGACAATTCATTATCTCTCTATCGACTAATTAATCAGCTCCGGTTAAGGGTCAGAACTGATTTCAGAATGAAGAACTGGAGGATAGGAAGCACGGCAACGGAGGAAAAGAGGTCTTGCGGAGGACGCAAACGCATTAACGTCCGTCCTCCAACAATTAACATGCAGGCATTTCCAATATGATCTATTTCCTTTGAGAAGCCGCCATGAACAGCAGCTGGAGACGAGTTGCAGAACACCTTAACGCAGAAAAAAACAGATTAGGTAAATTGGCTTTTCTAATTTTTCCTCCGCTGAACGTTATGAAATTAGAGTGCCTCAGACTGGAGTGAAATGATTGTTTCCTTGTAATTATCATATAAGCTACTGTATGACTCAAAAACATAGAATTCAATTTCAGTGAGGATCCAAGTTCTGACACTTATACCTCCACCATTATCCACAATGTGTCTCTGTGGAATAATAAATGCATTATGATTGTTTTAAATGGAGTATTAAATAAATATTTCAATGAAAATGACGTCAAATAAAACCGTATGTGTTTTTACTTGCTGTTGCTGCATGATAAAACACAAAGATTTGCCCTTTTCATTTGCTTCGTATGTTTGTTCTTTAAAGATACAAATATCCTCTGTGCGGTTTAGAAATACCATAATGTTGTGTTGTGTTCTGATATTGGAGAGCTGAAATAAGTCTTTTTTACATTATCCATACTGCTACATACTGAGATTTTTTTTTTCTGAAGAAACTGAGAGACGTTACGACCTTTTGTTTTGTTGTAACTCCTCAACATGTATATGTATGGTCCTAAAAACCAACTGGTAACCACCTCCTACACTCTCACGTCTCCATTGGTCAGTGCTGCTCTGACTCCACATGTATATCTGCACTTTTCACAGGGCCGCAAGCAAAGATTATTTCAGACTAAGGCCACTGGCGGTCACATTTACATTTTATATGTTAGGCAGTTACCCGATGCTCTCGTACAGGGTGACTAACAATGAGCGCGGCAGCAGAGTGAGCTTAAATCTCTGGACTGCCAACAGTAAAATAAAAAAAACAAAGGATGCAGGAGTCCAAAGCCCCCCTGATAACAGACGGGACAGAAATTCCTGTGCCACAAGAATGATTCTGTATAATAGAAAAGGTGAAGAAACAGGCTTCAGGGAGGAAACGCAGATAGAGTTCTGTTGTTTTTCCCCCTAAAACAATGTACAAATGCTAAGACATATGCTGAACTACATATTAGGATATCTACATTTATAAATATTATTATTCTGTGTGCATTTTGTCACCACTATATTTACATTATATTCTGACACTCTTTAATTGCACAGTCTCTTAAACAAAATTCACCTCAAATGTGCAAGTTTGAAGGGCAAGATAGTGATGAACTGATCATTGTTGTGACACATTCCTTTCAATGTGATTACGATAGTGAAATAATCTGCTCACTTTGTTGAGTGAAAAGTGTCATATTTCTGCAACACATATCTGAAACCCAAACCAAACACTGAACAATGAAACATGCATGAGATTCAATCTTTTTTTCCTGATATGCAGCTATAAAAGAGAGATTTCATTCACATAATTCTTTACCTCCAGAGACCAAATGACTAATACATTCATTCACCTCCACATAAACTAAATAACATAATATGTATGATCAATAAATAGTTTAAATGAAGAAAAGCAAAACGTCACTGGATTCACATTCTCTAATGTGTAAATAGCTGCTGATATTCTTTGTTTTCTGTAAGAGTATACATTGATGTCAGCTTTGGGAAACTGTGATGGAGAATAACTGAATAATTGAGAAAAAACACTGACAGGTTAATCAATAAGAAATATTCTCATTAGATTTATCCCTTTACTCAACTTTCACCTTCAGTTTTAACATTTTAAACACTTTCTTTTACACAACTGTGCTGTGTGCAACAAAATCAGCATAGTGTGTTGACAAAACTTCAAATAAGTATATAGTTTTCTCACTTTTTTTCTCACTCACGATGTAAACAGCTGGAAAATGTTACGACCAGCAAACAGAGATGTTAAAATTAGTTCGCGCGGAGCACAAGAGTCGAAAATCTGCAGCGGATGATTTAGCGTCTATGTTATCCTCATTTGTGGCAAGTTAAGCAGAAGGTCATTCTTGTCAAAAACTTTTAAGTAACCTTGAGCAAGAGACTGAAGTCCTCCTACATGCTGAATCACTGTGAGCTGTTCAGGAGCTGGGGATAAAATTAAAGGCATTACGGAGCGCGGGGCAACAAAGCGAACGTATATGACAGTCACCTCCTGTGTGATGCATTGTGCTGTTGCTTTCTATATATATATAAAGCTGCACAATGTGAAGCCTGGGCAGACAACATCATCACTTTCTCAAGGTGTCATTCTTAGTTTTTCCTTTGAGTCAAATCTGTAGCCGAGTATGTGAAGGTGGTGATTTTTTCTTTCCCGTGGATGGTGTGTTTGTGTGTGTTGTGTGCATGTGTGTAACTTAGCGCACCTGAATGTGAATCGAGGAACGCTTGCGACTGGCGGTGAGTCATCATCGCCATGGTGTTAAGCCTCCCGTTCCCGGGGGAACAGGGTTACCGTCTCTACACCACTGGGGATTTTTATTTTTACATTTGAAAAGCAAACCAGGGCCCGGCTCACAACAATCCTCCACTCTCTCTCTCTCTCTCTCTCTCTCTCTCTCTCTCTCCTCCATGACTGAGCTAAATCACACACACACACACATACACTAACGCACACAAACACAAGCAGACGCTACACACATCTGCTCATTTCAGAGCACCACGTCCTTATCTTGTGTCTGTGTGATATTCAATATGTTTCAGATATCAAAACATGAACCTATGCAGATGAGATGAAGGGGACAATATCACAAACTCAATAACGGTCTCTCTGCTCCGTTCGTTTGCCGCTGAAGACCACGAGCTGCGGCTGCAGTCTTTTCCTGCTTCCTAAGTTGAGTTTTTCGTGCACAGAATCACGTGTCGAAAAGGTTTACTGAAACTGAAAAAAAATAAAAAACACTCCCTCATGGGAATTTAAGATATTTCATTTGGAAATACGTTTACTTGTGTTAATACTTGTGAGTTAGAGGATTGATTGATAATGCAGTTTTATTAGCTTAGCATAAAGACTGGAAAGGGGTTAATAATTACAAAAAAACTGTAAACAATATATTCTAATTTGTCATACATCACCTTTTTGTTTTACATGTAAATATCACCACTGTCAAACACAAACCTTTGTATGTTGCAAATACTGAATTTACTGCAACGTCATACCCACCTATCTCTTGTATATAAGCTACTCACTGTAAAAATTAGATTTGTCCCATCCTTTGCACTCTCACCACTGCACTATTGGTACATGAGTATATAGTAGTTATTTTGAATGCTTTTTGTTGTAGTTAAATGTACATGCCTGGCAAACAAAGGTTATTCTGATCCTAATTAGCATGTTCTACTGTGTTTGTTTCATCTGATCATAAAGAGTGATGTAAAAACAACATTACAAGGTTTAAGGCGGAGTTGTTAGCTCAAAGTGCTTCTTGGCGAACCACCGTGACTTCAAGAAATGATGCCATCACAGTTGCCAGGCAACCGGTGGAGACTTTGGTTTAAAAGTTCAGGGAAACAGGAGGAAATAGTTTGCCAGGGTCCCTCCAAAATAAAAGAAATATCCTCATCAATGCCTCTAAGGCTTATCAGTTACCATTTATTGATTCAAGAGGAGACGTGGTGCAGCTATTTACTGACAGAAAGTTTTAACTCCCCTAACTTCTGTGCGGCATCAACACGGAAATGTCACACAACAGAAATAGTAACAGCCGATAAACCTGAAAAAAATCTCACAATGTTTTTTTTTTGTTTGTTTTTTTTACATTTCTGTTTGTGTCCAGATTAAAGAAACAAGCAACAACCTGTCAACCAGTGAGCCAAACTTCCTGTCTTTATACTAAAATGAACTTAACTCCAAGACATGGAGACATCTCGAGGCAGCTTTTCATCCAATTTTCAGAATTAATGTGCATAAGTATATTTCCCGTATTGTTTAAATATTCCCTTCCTTTATAGGACTAAGATGCAAGAAATGTAATAATCTGTGGATATTCTTGGTTTTAATCTTGGTCAGTTTAAATTATTTAAATGCTGTTTCTTGGAAATCATCTTTTATTCTGTTAGTTCTGGTGAAGCAGCTGACTGTAAATAAAAACTACAGTAACGTTGAGTCTGTGGGGGAGAAGCCTGGCCGAAGTGCAGATCAGTGGCTGTAAATCGTAAATCGTTTGTTGCTGCAGTCAGGAACAAAATGCCACATTTCCCAAAATCATCTAAAAATGACCCAGAATTTTGCCATTGAACTGATTTAAACTGCAGATTTTTATCATGTTTATCAAGTCTTAAGCTCCCTGTTAGTATCGCACTGAATTTTCTGTGATTGTTTTTCACTGAGAGGCCTCTTTGGAAGTCGTAGCCGACTCATCTCCTTATGTTTTTATGTATAAAGTGTTGTGCATTTGACTATTTTGTATTGCTCACATCTTTTTATTTTTCTGATGATTTAAACAGGAGGGATTTTTGCCCCTCTGAGACCTGAAGTGTTCAAACTGCCAATCACTGAAACTGTCAATGCAGAAAATAAACAGACTTGTACATCTGGAAGTCTAAAAAAAAAAGTCCTCTAACTTCTCAGCTCTATTGGAAATAAAACATTTACAACACAGATACGGTATCGGGTCGTTCTGCATGTGCAGAGACAGCAACACGACTGTCATAAAGTCCCACCATTATGATCTCGTATAAAAGCAGATGTTTTGGGAAGAGTCCCAACACAGATACACCCAATCATTTGTCTATTTTCATGACTGCGGTTGACATTTACATCTTTATTTCAAAACCACAGGCCACAAAAGAGGCCTGTGATGAAATTTTCAGAAAGAGGTTACCAGCAGTTTCGTGTGGTGTTGCACCAATGTTCAGCAATCACATACAAAAACGAAAACTATTGTTAGAAGATGGAGAGATACCAATTTTCTCACTGGCAGGGACTCTGTAGAGCACAACGCAGAAAATACAAATCTTTTTTTTTTTTTTTTCAGGTTAACATGTTTTTTTCTTAGAGGTGTTAAAAGGCATTTTGGGAAATGTAGGAAATCAATAACTGGAAGTAGACAAAGCAGGTTGAAGCAAAGTGGAAATACCAAATAACATTTTTTCCCCCACGTTTAATCACAAAATCAGTACGACAGAGCGAGGTATCTGACTGTGGGGAATTTTTTCCTCTAAAATCTCTCAGCCCATGGTGGTTTGTCCTACTCAGCCACTAAACTTCACATTAGCAACCTGATGACGGATGTGGACGTGTTACCTGGAGTTTAAAAAAAAACCTGCTGGTTTAAAATGTGTAATAAACTAAAACAACAAGTAAATGAAATAAATAAAGAGAGTGAAAGTGAACAAAAGACCTAAGATGCATGCTGTGTGGACTAAGACGTCATAAATGTACCTACTTTTTGGACAGATTTGAATCATTTAGACTTTAAATATTATTCAATTGTTGCATTATCGGTGGTTTGCTGAAATTTAAAAGGACTCTTACTGTATCTCTTTGGTCCATCTTCGAGGCAGAAGGAGAGCGTGAGAGTGGCGTCCTCCTCAAAAAACTCTGTAGCGAAGGCGTCCCACCACAAACTGTCACTTTCCTGTAAAAGGGCAAAGAAAAGCACAAAAGTTAATCTGGGTTAATCAACGCTATATTTTTCTAAAGTACCTTTATTCATCAAAATATTTGACAATACAGAATGCAGTATGTAAAAACATGTTGCATTGTTCTCTGTCCCCTAAAATGACATTGGTTTGTTTCAGTTTGGTATGAAACTATTCATTTTTTTCTATGATTTAATAACACTGAGGATTTCCTTCATCCAGGTTGATGCTCTTGTACTATTGCATTTTTTTTTACATAAATTCAATATTGATTCATTCTGATAAGACAAAGATATTGTGACCAAGCAGGCTTTTCTATGAGACAAGATAAAGAAGAACATTGTTTTTTGATATATGAACTCAGCAGTGCAAAACAAAGTACTCCCTCTATTGTAGATTGGCTTATTTGTTCCTTTTCATTAAAGTGACTTTTATGAGCTTTATTTAAATCGCCGTTTTTACATTTGAGTTTACAAAAGGGCTTCAACGATCAAGTCTAAACTGTAAAACGGTCAAATACATTGCGTGCAATAAAACAAATTATGACAGGGCCATAAAAAGACATTGCAATATGGAAAGATGAGAACAAAAGGCTAACAGCTACAAAAAGAAATAAAAAGCATGTAAAACTGAGTCTATAAATCAGGTTTAAAAAAGCTCTTATAGGGGATGCTGGCGGCGGGCCTAAGCCTCACATACCAGTCAATGTAAAGCCAAAGCTCGGTAACTCTACTTCTCTTAAGCCTGGACTTTAGGTGAGCTCTGCCCGAGGCTCCTACGAGTCTGAATTAAAGGCTGAAGTCCAACATCTAATAGCTCACTGCTTCTTCTGCTTTTTAAAGGAACACAGGATTTAGTCTGTACCTTGTAATTGTTGTTATTATTATCATTATTTGTGTGGTGCCGGCAGTCTATAGTAGATCTTTATGTTTCTCTCGTTATTTTCTTTCACATATGAATAAAAAATAGTAATAGATAGATACTAGTTTTAGTAGTAATTGCACAGGTAGAGTTAAAAGTGGTAGTTGTATTATTGTCAGTAGTTGTATTGAGCTGCAGAAGCAGTATTCAGTGAAAGTGACTCTGTGAGGAAACACGTTCACGTAAATCTCTAGCAGAGTTTCACCCACTTCCCCCTCCTGACAAAAAAACCCTCAGATAATGTTGGTGGGACGTACCCTCGCCCCTCTACCCTCTCACGTTCGACTGATGCTAATTTCCTCCGACACGTTATGACAGATCACGATGTTTCGTGCAGCGCAGGGCCGACGGACGGTGAGCGCTCCCCAGATGTTGACAATTAGCGTTGTCACGATCGAGCAGTGTCAAGCCCGACGAGTAGCGACCTGAGCGCCCCGCAGGTCAACGTGTCTCTAACGCGGGGGAAGAGGTGCTCTTCAGGAGGACTTAAACCTGGACCTTAATCCAGCTGCTCTATCAATACGTGATCATGAACTAATCAGCTGGAGTGTGGACTACACATTGAAGTGAGTCTCAGAACAACCGAGCTTTAAGAGTCATGAAGAATGGAGTTTTTCAACCAAACTGTTAAAATGAAAATGTTCAAATATGTTTAAATTTTCATCCAAACTTCTACCAGGAAGTTGCTGCCTCTGCTGGCCACTTTCTTCACACACACGTCATCCCCCAAAGAAGATGATGGAAACTGTAATAAGACACATCTGTCTTCCAGGACAGGCTTCAGCTAATGATTATTCTCATTATCAATTAATCTTTTGACGGTCCTCTTGATTAATTGTTTAATCATTTGGTCCGTAAAGTGTCAGAAGAGAGCGAAAATGCCAATCACAATTTCCCAGAGCGAAAAGATAAGATGACATCTTTCTTCACCCGACCCGAATGCGTTGCTGTAAATTTACAATGAAACAGGGAAAAGCAGCAAATCCTCACATTAGAGAGGCTGGAAGCAACTAATCTTTGGCCTTTATGCTTCATTAATTAGTGGTTAAATTGTTGTCAATTCAATAAAACAGGGTTACTCGGCACTGTAACGCTGAGCCAAATGTGTCAGTGCTGTAAGTTCTGTGAAAAAACACACAAAAATGGACCAGCTGTGTCAAAAAACATCACGTTTGGCATGAAACCACTGAGCAGTAATTATAGCGCTCCCATCAGGTCAATCAGTGTAATTGCTTAAATGAAAGAACAGTTCAAAACTACATCACCCACCCTCTGTGTCCAACAAACACACACGTGGATGCCGGCGTGTTGTGTGTGCATGTACCGCTGACCAGATGTCCACTGGGAATGAACTGCATAAGTGTGTGTGTACTTATGTGTGTGTGTGTGTGTGTGTCATACTGTGAGACCCGGCAGGTGTGTGTGTTTGTGTGCAGGCAGAGTGTGTGTGGCGTTTCTTTCATGTGAGTGTATTTCAGAGAGAAAGCGAGTGGGACGGTGGGGGTGAGAGTGACAAAACAGACAGAGAGAAAACAGACGGCGGTGCTACTCTGCATTCAGATTGAGTTCAGCCCATAATCCAGTACCATGAGGGGGCGGGAACTCCTGGGATTGACGGTCAAGCGAAGGGTGAATAAGACACGTACACACATTCACACACTCACAACAGCTCCCTTCAATGCCACTGTGCAGCTATGTGATCCTGTTCTGAGCTACTTGAACCGGCTTTAATGATACGTCTTAATAATAAACATAGAGATCAAAATAACTCTTGTGGCATCAACAGCATCTGGACAAGGCCGAAACTGTCCTAATTTTTTCTGATTTTCAACAAATCCCACCAAGAGACGAGAAAACAAATCAGTCTTTTAATCGTTTCTGTCTATCACACTCTTTAAAAACTCTTTAAAACATTTTTTGCACGTATTAATGCATATTTAGGGAGCATTTAAAGCAGCAGGACAGGTGTGTGGGGTCGACATCCACTTGGTTAACAAAAGCTTTGATTAATTATGAGCATTATGGCTCCATTGGTGGTAGATAACGTGTTCAGACTTTAACCTGAGTAAAAGCAGCGATACTGCTGTGTAAAAAATTCTGTTACATGGAAAAGTCATGCATGAAAAACCTACCAAAAGTAATCATTATGCAGAAAAGCTCATTTCAGAATATTATAGGAGGATTATAATTAGGGATGCATTAATGAGTACATCAGCCTAATGTTGTGCAGCTGGTAAAGGTGGGACTAATTTTAATTTATATACTCCTGGGTATCATCATTTATTAGGTGATTTTTATTTTGCATTAATAATTAAAATGTGTAACTAAGTTACTAAAGCTATAAAAAATAAATGTAGTGAAGTGAAAAGTACAATATTTGCTTCCAAAATGTAGTAGAGAAGTAGCGTAAAATGTAAAAAGAAGAAATTACAGTACTTAAGAACACAATGATAAGAGGTGAAAATAAAACCTTTACCACCATTTAATATATCTAAGATAGCAATCTAAATAAATAAATAATTATCTATTAAACTAAACTCAATTGATCTATATAAATGGTGTTAAACTACGAAACACAATATGAAAGGAAAGTACTGACAAACCAAAAATAACACTAAATGTGACATTTTCAAACACAAAAAATTACATTTTACTGTCAAATCCCCTTCCATTACCCTTTCAAAATAAAAGCTCAAACTGTCATACCACACCTACAGACCAAACTACAGGTTATTTTCATGTGTTTTTAATAGTTCTTTAAGGTTTATGGTGAATGAAAGAGAGTTCCTACATACATTTATTCAAGGACAGTCTTTCAGTAGCCTACCATTCTGAGGTGATTGTACTTTATTTCTGTAAAGGTTTTCAACACTTCCTCCACCATAATCAATACACAGACAATGTATTGCTTTTGACATGAGTGACCCTGTGTGTCAGGATAAAGCACGTATAGATAATGAATGGATGAATGAATGTATTGTTGCTGAGATCCATTTGTAGTTTTGGTTTTGATGGGATTTGTTAACAATAAGAAAAAACACTGACTGGTCTTTCACAAGTTGCATCCTTGAAGTTCATCAATGACTTCTTTCATGGTGCACAACGCTGCGTTTCACCTGTTTGACTACGTTGAACTTCCCCTTCATCTTAAACAGGTCTGAGGATTTCGCGAAGAAGCGCAATCTCAATTTTGACATAAACTGCTTGGATTTAGTGTTGGAGATAAATTTTCCATGTGCTGTCATCCTGAGGGCTCCCATCTCTCAGTTTTATAGACTCCGGTATTCATTAAGCTTCCTCTTACTGTTTTAATGAAAAGTGTTTTACTTAAGCTCCCACTTCTCTGTTTTACCGAATACCGTGTTCCTTAAAATCCCCCTCATTCAGTTTTACAGAAAAAGGGTTAGTTAACTTCCCACTCATTCTGATTTAAACAGTGTTTCACTCACAGTGACTTCTGCTTTCCTCTATATCTTAATTAGACTCACTTTCACTCTTTTTTTCCTCCGAGTCCCTCCTGCCCTGTTTCCAAGGATTCTCCTGAAACTGAACCTTTGTTCTAAATAATACTTTCTGCTCTAACTTAATACAGTCAATTTTGGCAGTCTACTCATATTTGGCTCAGGCCTTCTACCACCAAAAAAAAAAAAGAGCATGTATTTCAGAAAGAGCAGAGCTGACAGCGGTGTTGGCATGGTCCAACTGTAGATGACATGGTTTAGTTTGCGTCTCTGTTGAGAGGCCTCCCTCCCAGACAACAGAGAAATATGAAAATAACAAGCATATTTCATGCGACATGAACCGCATTTAGTTTCAGCTCTCACAATAATAAAACAAATGGCACTTGGCAGTTCCATTGCTCTTCCCCAAATCACTTGTTTTGCAAATTAAATATGCATTTAGTAGCGCTAGCTAATAAAGCTAAATGTTGCTGAAAACCTTTCCATTATATGCAGGCGACGCTCTATTTAGAATCAGTAACCATTATTCCTCCAAACTGGAGCAGTTGGGCAGCTTTTGGCCAGCGTCTCGCCAAGTTGTAAAACGTGGCTGGCTGAGCGGTGGAGCGGCCAGGTTTGGCCCGGATCTAAAGACAGAGGAGAAGCTGGATCTGAGCCAGACGGGCCGGAGAACAGCTAAAGCCTGGCCAGTGGAAACAAGCCATATGAATCCTCTGGCTGAAGCTGAACGAGCCACACTGTGGCACTTGTGGTGCTGTGGAAGTTGTCTTCAATTTCAATCCCTCCATGACTGCAGGAAATGTTAGAAGCTTTGCTTTTATTCTGTCATCGGTAGCAGGATACAAAATTGTAAATGACACATATTTACAGTGAAAGAAGACGCCTGCACTGTTTCCATCCGCCAATATCCCATCAGGCTTTTTTTTTTGTTGTTGCATCTCCGCCTGTCTCTCTTTACATCCACCTCCCTCTTTCTGTCTGTCTCCCGTCCTCTCTGCCGCCGCTCGCTGACAGTCAACGTCCTGCCTTCATTTACGCCCGCAGACTCTCTGACGAACCACGTGGCGTGACCATGTTTGTTGTCAAATGCTACAAATCAGGCCGACTCCGAGGAACCCGAGGTGAACCGACATGGTCGCGGTCCTGACGGCCGTCAGCCGATAAGGCTCTATTGATTCAAACGGATCGCACCTCATCTGGGGGGGATTTATCAATGTGTCAATTGCCCACTAGCCAACCACAAATCACCAGCGCTGGCCAGGCCCTGGGGATTTACAGGAAATCCAGAGGATTGGAGGGACAGCATGGGGAGGATCTTCAGTAAATAGCAACAGAGCTGAGGGTTAAGTCCACGCATATAGAAATGTCCATATAGGATGGATTGGCAGATGACACAACGTGGCAACAGACAAACACAAAGAGAAGCTTTCCCGGCTTTCCCCTTTCTTCTGCCTTTACACATGAATATACTCATGCATATGTACTCGTGCTGTAATGTATAAATATTGTGCACATTCACACTTCCCACATAAAAGAAGACCTCAGTTTTCATCCCTCAATTTATCTTTCTAGCAGTCCATAAAGCACTAATGTCTTTATGTTTAACATGAGGCATTTTCCCAGCAAGCTTTTGTTAGTCTGTATTTTTTCACCATTGCTTCTAGACTCTAGTGGCAGAAAAGCCTCCAAGAGTGTAGGCGTGTCTGGGGCCTGACCTTGGAGAATTACCAATGTCTGAAACCCCATTCAGCTCCTGAATAGCATGTAGCTCGACTGGCTGGTGGGCCAAGGAAGTTTTACCGCTGTCAAAGATTCAAACAGCCTCAGGTTATCGGGGAGCACACCAACTTAACAGAATCGGAGACTCTCTAGATGTTTCGAAAGGATCTTTAGCAAGAAGGCTTTTGTTTGATTGTATGGTGAGGGCCATTGACATATGAAACATTTCAAACAGGAGTCAAACAGGAGATGAAATGAAAAAAGAAATTCCGCAGATCACGATCGTGATTATCTTGATTTTTATGGCAGCACCTTGACTGGAGGACACGCTTCTCGGAAGAATTTATTTCATCTGTAAAAATGTGAACACTTCCATCATGGAAATTTCAAAGTAAATCACCAAAGCTAATTCGAATCTTAATACAGAGGGAAGAATATTAAAGATGTTTAAGTAATTCAGCCAATTTCTATAACTTAACTGCTTCATAAAATAGTGAACTGACAAGTTTACTAACCGATCATTTAAGTTATTTAACAAGCAGAAAATGTTGATATTGATTTGAGGATTCACTACTTCACTGTAAATTATATATAATTTAGCATTTAATAAAGCGTTTTTCTTTCATTCTTCTAGGACATCAACTGATAACAAATAATCAGTTATCTTAGCACAAAAGCAATATTGCAAATAAATGTCACAGCCCTAAACTTAAAGTTGTTCCTTTAAAAAAAAACAGCATGCAAGACTGACCTGGGAGATTTAATGGTTTTCTCATCACTGCAGTGTGACTTCTGTGCAAAATAAATCCCCAGACATGGCGGAACAAACCTTAACCACACAGGTACTGTTTCTATTAAGGGCTCCTTAGGATGACAAAGTACAAGCGCCACTCCTTTAGACTACACTGGCAACACCACTTTAATCATGTCAGACTCAATGCACACTAATGTTTGATATCTGCGCAGTTTATCCTCTTGGGTCTTAAGTGTTTTCATATAATGCAAAACTTAAGATGTTGCAGCGTTTGGCCACCTCGCAGCCACCAGCCAAGCATTATGCAAATGAGGAGCAAATGAATGCAGCGGGGGGAAAAAAGTCATTGCCCTTGAACAGCCGATGCACATTCACCAGGAATGAACTTTCTCAATAAATGAAGTCAGTGAAGAAGTTCCCACGTTTAATTGCGTGTCTGCCAATTTACTTAGGCACCGTTCCCACTCTCTCTCTCTCTCTCTCTCTCTCTCTTTTTTCAGTGTCAGAAGTTACAAGCAGCAGTCAGAGGCCGCTGTTCGCGTTACAGTATGGATTTGAGGTCGAGGTTAATACACAGAAGTCGTTTGTCGGCTGTTTTTAACGCAGGAAACATGCATGTAGAGGAGCTGCAGCACTGCTGGCGTCCACCCAGAAGGTTGCAGGATTGGTCCCCATGACAGGAAAAACATCATTGTCCTGCTGAGAGACGAGATAAAGACACCGGCTGACCGGCGAGTGCTGCAAGCGCCTGCTAAATACCTAAAAATGATGAGTGTTTAAAACAGCACATCATTAGGTAAGTTGGTCCACAGAAAATGAAACAACAATTTTGATTCTCCATAATGAACTGAATGATTTTTTTCAGCAAAATGCCAAACAGTCATGAGAGTTCACAACATTTGGGCTTGTGATGCATTACATAGTTACACAATTAACTCACAACCTCATTAAAGGGTAAATATTTCTATGAGGTGTGAGCACTTCAAGCAGAATATCTGTTTGAGTCCGAAGCTTGTGAAACACCAGATTAGAGTCATTTTCTCTGTTTTATGCACCTGTAAATTAAGGACTATTGGTGGACAAATCAGGCTATCTGATATCACTGCAAACTGACGTTTTAAAGATGAAATCGAATAAATGAATAATCAAAACAAGAATCACACAATCATCGATTCCAGCTCTACATACCAGTTTAATTAGAGAAGAGAAAACTGAAATGTGCACAGGTTCAATAAACAGCCAAGCAGCTTAAAAAGCGTCTCACCTCGGTGAAGACAAACAAAAATAAGTCAATATCGCCAGCAGAGACACGAGATTAGGGCGCCACGTTAAGTGACAACAAATATCAATAAGGATGAAAACAATGAAACAACAACAAAATGCATGAATGACAAAGCAGGAAGGAGAAATTATTTACAGCCCCCACGAGAAATTAAAATCAAAAGGACGGTGAGGATTCGGGTTCTGACTTGGACACACTAACACGTCCCGCCTGCATCCCCCCGCTGCCGAGCTAATTAGACCAATAAACAATCAACACACTTCCTCCCCGCCGCCTAACAAGAAGCTGGATCGATACTGGATTTCATCACATCCTCAGATATTGTTCGGTTTTAAGTGAATGCGCTCTGTTGTCAGGTTGGCTCGACTTTAAACACACCTGTTGCTCGTTGGTCTGATCTTTTTCATGTGACCGCACAAACTGAGAAACCAGGGTTTTTTTTTTAAAGAAAAGCTAATTTGATTGGTTTGAATATAACAACTTATCTTATGAATTTTAAAGTAAAGATACATATGCAAGTAAATTTGATTTAATTTATTTCATCAGCTGATTGCATGTGTTATAATCAATTTTAGCTCTATTTATATGACTTAATCAGCTCCATTATGTTATTTAAAATGAATTATTTTACTTTTCCTGTCTTTTGACAGTTTCTGGGTCGTATGGGCCACAATATCTTTAATAGCTACAGTAAAACTAAAACTAAAGTAACTGCATGATAATAAGTACATATTTATTAATAAGGCGAGATTTTACTTCAGTTACAGTTCCTTTTTGTTTTAAAGCAGGGGTACTGCAAAGCGTTAAACAAGCTATCTACTGACTTAAGAGCAACATTTATGTACCAAGCTGAGCTCATGTTACATGTCACAGAAGTGATGCAGTGTTTGTGGAGACAAGATTAAGTGAAAATGGCAGAATAATCTGTAATTGTTAAAGTTTTGGAACGTGCAGTAAGAATGATGATGAATTTCTTGATATGAATATAAGATCCTCTCTTGGGAGTGCAGGGGTCAGAACGAATCTCCCTGAGGTGTTGGCCAGTCAGCGTCTCGCTCAAGGGAATTCAGCAGAGCAGGAGCTCGGCTGCATGCGCAAGAGCTTGTGGCTGACTGAGGGATTGTTGGTTTTCACGGCTCGCAGATAAAGCTGCCGAAGAAGGCTAAACGTGCCTTACAAAAAAAAAAAAAAAGTAAATAAAGTAAATAAAAAACAGTGCAGCCCTGCAACATCCTGCAGTGCATCCCTTATATATTCAGAATATTTCAGTTAAGTTCATCTCAAAGGAAAAACAGTAAAGCGCATCACAGTCAAACAGCTGATCAGCAAAAATGACGAAAGACCCAGAAAGCGGCGCCGAGCGTAGGCTGGCTCCCGGTGTAACCAATCTGAGGTACAGTGCGCCTCCCTCGTGTTTACTGTATCTTTTGCTGTACTTTTTCCCCTGCTAAATGATGAAATATTATGAGCTTTAATATAAGCACACAGCACGACTTACACTGCTTTCCACAGGCTGTGTGGGATCCAAGGAGCAAATCAATTTTAAAGGACTAAAGTAAATCTCTTCCGACCGGCTTATTGTGTGACTGTATGGAGATGAAGTCCACCCCCTAACACTTCTAACAGAGTATAGGAAGGCAAAGGGAAAGTATAAGATGATAGATAAGTTGGATAAAGAACACAAAGCAGATACAAAAAAAATCACTACAGTTGTGCCTGGAAAAGATAACACCCACAAAAATACAGGTAATTATGAACATAAAGAAAAAGATAAATCCTAAAACAAAGTCTTGGAAATTGTTTTGAATAAGTCAAGAACGATAAAGTGCTCTGATAAAGCCGATGACAACATTAGTTGCTTCAGCAAAATTGACATACATTCAGGCGAGGTCAAGGTAGATGATAGATGGATCAATAAAAGGTCAGATTTCTGCAGTTTATTTCGTATTTGTCACCAATGGTCAATATTATTTTCCTTTAATCATCATTTTCGACAAAGTGGTCATCATAACTATAAACCGCGATCTAGTTTTGGAGCCTAAAGCCAACCAAACTATAACAGCAGCTTTGTCAGTCAATAAAACTTTTATTTTATTTCATCATTACAAACTATTTTCACCTTTTATGACACACTGACCCGCTGAGGGCATGAACAAGAAACATATTCCAACTCTGAGATTTGCCGTAGAGAGCTGCAGTAAAATTTAAAAGCCTATTTGCTTTTTTTAAACCATCATTTCATGCACTGTGTTTTACGTCTGAGGATTCGTATGCAAGTTTAAAAACAAGCCTCAAGGCAGTTTTTCAGCGTCTCGCTCGAAGACCCTTCAACGCGCCGTCAGCACTGTAGCGAGGCTCCAACCTGTGACCTCTCGGCTTCGGGACGGACTTGCTAACCACATCGGCGAGGGAGAACAACAGGACATAGACCGACTGCGGGGCCGTCTGTTATCTGAGCGACAGTGCAGCCTGGAAGGAACCACGGGAAAGGGCCAGGAAAAAGGTGGGTCTATTGTCCGAGCATCCTGCTGGACGTGACTGACGCTCATTGTTTTTTTTTTTTTTTTTTTTACCTCATATGATTTTTTCTGGGAACATCCTGGAGCATCCCACGTACAGGGAGACATTACTGGATCAACAAAGTGAAGTGAGATTGTTGTGTTAATAAGCGTCACTTAAAATATACACACTGGAGATCACAATCAAGCCTGTTTATATATCTTTTTCATGTATGTGTGTGTGTTTCATACGGACTGTGATTCTTGTCATAAAGCTATGACTGCACCCTGAAAATCTTAATTAGAAAACTAAGACAATAAGCTTTTTTACCTATGATAATTAAGCCCAAAATATAGATTTTAATGAATGAAACCTCATAAAGTGACAGGATAACTCCTTTGCTTTGGCACTGGGGGAAACGCAGAGCTTATAACGTTGATGGATGTCATGTTTTATTTAAATATTTCCTCAAATCTGAGTTGTGATTCAGTATAAAAAAGTGTTTAAACCTTCCTCTGGTTTGAAGAACATCCTCTGTTTGGTGTTTTCAGCAGTCTATAGAGGGTGTGGATTGACCGGTTAAGGACACCAATGTGCTCCAATGAAGCATTTATGTGTCTTATGTGCCCCGAGCTGAGATACAAGTTGTCTTTTTTCAGGTGCATCACTTTTGTCTTTTATTTATTTATGGATCAGTTATATTAAACCTGCAACAACATGCGTTTTCTGGACACTCGGGAGCAGCAGAAACAAGTTGTGAACACCACACTGACACATCATCATCTTTTATTTTAGCTGATATGGCAAACTTGTTAACTTGTTAAACAGATGCTCATCTACACCTCCGGCAGTTACAAAATAAACATTATCCATCATTTGAAGTTTTGTTTTAGCTCTGTTTTTGGCTTCTACCAACCCCTGGAGGATGTGTGTTGCACTTTAGCCGCCAAATTTGATGACGTACTTTGTTTATGAGCCAATGGGTACCTTTGTCTACCTGTTATGGTGGATTTTTAAAGCTTTTTCCACTAAAAACTAAAAAACAACACCATTAAAGCAGTGAATATTCAGAAAAACAGTGAAGTTCTGTGCCATGAGCAGAAACAGCTCTGTGAAGCTGAGGGCTGATGCTCTTTCACATCATGATTTCAGATAATAAATTGTGAAAATATTAATTATCGCTGTTTTAAAGATGTTGCTTTTTCTATTTTAGTGGTTAAGCAAACTCCTAAGCATTCATGTCATATATGCTCTTGAGACATGTGTTAGTCTTATCATTATTATTATTATCATTATTATTATTATTATTAATCTGGCTATTTATCTTTTATGTTGTCTCCTCTGACCTCTTTGAGTTGTGTCTCTTTTGTTATTTGTCACTTTGGACCAAGCTTTTCTCCACTTTGGTGATGAATAATCTGATTAAATCTAAATATCCATCACTGTGGTCTGCATACATTTATTATAGTCACCCATCATTTAGATGGTGTTTGACAGTGCTGTGATCTTGTATGTTGCAGAATATGCAGAGCTTACATGAAAACACAAACCTAATTGATGATTTTGTCCTTTCTGGCTCTATTCAGCAATTTTACACCAAAAGAGCGGCTTTATGAGGAACAAAATGACAAAGAGGCAAAAGGTATTCAGCTAACTTAACAGTAGTGACCACAGTTTATTATGGATAAGGTTACCTAATCCCTTCTTTTCAAAACTATCAGCCTGTCTGCTCACCTTTTAGCAGTATTATTCTTTAATCTAGCGAGTGGGATGCAGACGGGGAGTTAACTAAGGCAAGCAGAAGCTAATGTGATTCAGTCCTTTCAGTGACTGGCGGCATTATGAAAATATAAAATGTTTTTGTTTTTTTAATGGAAGAGCTCCCAGCAACGTTTTACAGGTCCACAAAAGCAGATGTCTGTTCATTGTCAATAAGTCTGTGAATCATAATAACAACACATATTTCGAGACCTGGTTGATGGAGAAATAAATAATAATGCTGGGGATTCAGTCATGGCCAAGCAAATAACAAATGCTATGGACTTATTTATGACTTTCTTGTTTGTTTGTTTTTGGTTGGTTGGAGAAGCATAAATGATGATCTTTGATTTAAATGATAATTTAATGGACAATATTTAAATAATCACTATATGATCAATATATTATATCCTGCTAACTAATAAATAAATGAGCTGTGAAGTTCTCCTGAATCACTGGTGCCAAAAACAAGCATTAACTCTGAACTTCTATAAGACATGATGACGCGCAGTCCTTTGACTACATTAAATAATAATAAATGTTTATTATAAGTGGTTGAAATGCATTTTTGTGTCCTTAAAAAAGTGATTAAAACTCAGTCAGGACATGTGCAGAGCCTCTTTCTGTGATACCTACAGTGGCTTGTTTTCCCCCGATGGTAGATAAATCCAACAGTAATGGTTCAGATAAGGGCACCGTGATGTTCAACACCTTTCTGGTAATTACTCTTCGCCAGTTTCACACACGCACACTGCAAAAAATGTCTGCGTTACCAAGTATGTCTTACCAAGTCCTGCGGTTCTTGATAAAATACTCTGCAAAGCTTTGACTACATCTCTGCTTTTACTCTTTTGGTCTGTAAAACCTTTGAAAATATTGCAAAAGATTTCCTAAAGCCCTCGATGATGCTTTTAACTGACTTTTTATATAGACAACATGCACCCAATGATGAGAAGCTATGAAATGTTTGGCTTTTATTCTATAATTACTTCATTAAAATTAACATATCAGCTACAGGTGCTTTGTTTAATATATTTTCATGTTTTTTTTTCTTTTTGTACCTTGCCTTCATAACTGTGTTAATGTTTTATTATATATTTTTTTAATGTGTGGATACCTGGAAGCTAATTGGGTTCCAATAAAATAAACACATGCTTGTTTCTTTTTTATCCTCCATTTTAAGATTTGATCTGAACAAACAGATCAATTTTAACATTTAACATTTGTTGTTTTAAACACTAAATATGGCTTAATAATGCAGATTATGTCTTGCAGAGCTAAAACAATTAGTGACTGATGGAGCCTGCCTGTCTAAGACTGCTGATTTTTCTTTGTCTTATATGATAGTATGCAGAGACCTTTGGATTATGGGCTGTCAGTTGAATAAAACAATTTGCAGCTTGGGCTCAGGGAAAATGCGACTTTTTTTCTATTTCATGAGCATTTAATTAAAAAAATGATCTCCAGACTGTTTTTAAAATCATCACTTGCAGTTCTGACATCTTGAGAACTAAAAAAAATGAACTTCCCTTGAATGCAGACTGTCGCCTAAATAAATCTCCTGGTGTGCTCTTGCCATCGTGGAGGCTCATCTTTAATCCCTCCCCGTGAACCTTGCAGCTCAGTGCCAACTTGACCTCCACATCATAAGCCTATTCATGTCAATCTGACACGTAGCGCTGATGGGAACAGATCCACTTTGCCCCTGACAGGAACAAGGGATTTCGCCATAATGAACACTCCAGTTCTTCCAGTTGCACAGCCGAGCCAATGAGTCAGGTCTGTGGGCCCATTTGAATAATGAGAATGAGACTAACTATGTGCAATAGACACAAGAAACCAATGAATGGCCTGCCAATCACTGCTACTGATTGCATGTCTATCCACCGAGGAAGAGTGTGACCATTAGACCCACTGTCGGCAGCGGCGGAGAGGTTTTCTGAACGCAGCCCTGTGGGTATTATTATGGCGCCTCCATTAAAATGCTTTTGTTTTCCTTGTGTTTCACCCTCTGTGTTGTAGTTTTACTTACAGTGTTATTCTGTGTCCCCCACTCTCTTCTGCTGAATATTAATGTCCTCTATGCTAATGGCCTTACACCGGCTGAGGTCGACCAAGCTCCTCCTCTGAATGTTAATCCGCTGCCTCATTTGCATACGCTTAAGTGTCAAATTCCCCCACAAATCATCGCAGCTGCCTCAGTACGGCGAGGCCAGTGCCCCCCGAGCGACAGCGCAGAAACAATGTGGTCACACCGTATGCATAGCATCAAATCCACATCAAAGCCTGTTTAGATTGCCAGGTCACAGCGGGTTCACATTGTGTAAAATGAAGGTAATGGGATACAGTCAGCCCGGTGCAGAAATACAGCCAGGCAGGTAATAAGTATGAATGGAGCAGGTAATAAGGTTGGGATAGAAACAGACCCCGTGTCATCACAGGAGCAGGGCTGTTTGAGCTGCAGCACAGTTATCAGTTCAAAGGTGAGCGCCGATCCCAGACAAACACACAGGACTTATTGTGTCGTTAGCTTTTATTCTTCCTTATTTCCATGCGCGCCTCTGAGTGCATGGCAGGTGAAAAGGTTGTTACCGAGCGGGAGCGGAGAACAGTCCGTCAGTGTGTTTTGGAGGAGGAGTTGTCGCCTCGAAAATGAAACGATTTGCTTTGTTAACAGGCCTGAAGCAGACGACATGGGATCCTATTACATATTTCTCGCCACTGTGGAATTTGAAAGGAGAAATTATATAAAACATCATCAGCGGAGTGAAAGAAAACTGCCTGGTGATTGCTAATCAATGGATCCTTTAAGTCATATTTGAGCAAAAATACCAGACATTCTTGGGTTCCAGCTCATCAGCTGCAGCGTTTCTTCAGAGTCTGCAACACTAAACTGAAAATCTTTGAAGTGTTTGTCGAACAAAACAGCTCATATATAACGTCACCTTGGGCTTCTGAACATTCAGATTGTGACAAACTGTAACCTTACAGTATTTTTTGACATTTCATGGATGAAATGACTCACGGAGCTTTAACGTCATCATCACTGTAGTAAAGCTGAAAGGACGAGTTGATTAGTCGGTCTTTAGAAAATTATTCAGCAACTACTTGACGAATTAATCATTTCAAGTAATTTTTTAAAGCGAAAACTTTAACTGAGGATTTTTTATTTTTCCTTTGTTTCATATGACTGTAAATTAAAAAAGCTCAGGTCAGACAAAACAGTTAAAGTCATCAACCTGGACGGACATTTTACCCGAGTGTCTTAGCTTTTATTGATAAAATGATTAATCAATTAAGTAACAAACTAATCAACAGATTTAAGGACGAAGAAATGAATCATTACATGCATCCTTCTTCCACACTGTTGCGCTCTGCACTTACACATACACGTCATAGATCTGTGCATTCTGGGATTTCTGGGAAACAGACATACGAATGAAATGAAATGTGTACAACCAACAGCAAACTACAACAAAACACTTAAAATCGCCCATATTCACTCTTCGGTGCCTACATATGCACAAGAGTGTCTGAGAGCGTGCTTTTTCTTTCTGGGTAATGTTCATTTTTCTGACTTTTAAATGATTCAGGAGACGGGAGATGCTGCAAACACTGTCCACCAAAACTTCAAGTGCATGCAACAAAGCTGCACGTGAGATGTTAAAAACAACAACTGAACAACTTGTCTCTGTGTAAAATCGAACTTGTTATTTCACACTCGGGGGGATTAACTGCATAGAGCTTTTGCTATAGATGTCACTTTACTTGGTGCAGACTATAGCTTCCTCTGGGCGTAAGTATCCTCCAAGTGTCAGGTCCTTGAGTCCTGCGCCTGCCAGTGCGAGCGGCAGTTGCACCACCAGCCAAGCAAATTCAAAAGCACACTCATGAATAAGACAAATGGGAGAATTTCTTACAGAGGAGTGACTTCAGTCGATTCCTTCAACACTTTTCTAAAAGGTGGTGTCATACTGAGGCTTAGTCAGTTCCCCCGTTAGGAAACTACTCAGAACGACGGGAATGCAAACTATAGTGAGTCATCTCGCTGTGACGGCCTGCCAGCGAGCACGATGTTAAGTACACTCGGAGCTATTCTTACCCTTAACAATGGCTGTCCTTTTCACGATATTAAGCGTCTTTACTTGGGTGATAATTCTGACAAGACTGCTATTTGCGAGCTTGAAATCATTTTGACTGGATCAACAAAATATAGCAACAAACGTGGTCGGCGAACGGCTTCGATCTGTCTCTGCACAATAAAACCCAGCAGAAGGACTCCATGTTATTCTTTGGATCGGTTTAACATACTGTTTGTTTTCTACTATTAGTCTGACATTGATTGTTGAGAGATGGCGATAGAAGGCCCTGCTTTTGCTCATGTCTGGAGACCTTTAACACTGTTTTAACATCTTCTCCTAATTTAATCAGTGGCTTATAAGCCTGACTTTGAATGGACGACATGATTCAGAATTCATTATTTCTTTGTTAGGTGTGAATCATATTAAATACAATGGATTTGTACATGCTTTCTATGTGTTTTTGGTGCTGTCAGTACTTTATGTGCAGCACTATCCACCCAAATCCCAAGTAAATCTATTTGTACTTCTGTTATTGGAGTTTTACAGGAGTTTTTTCCTAAGACATTTTCAGGGAGTCCAACTTCATAAAAAACATGTGTAAACTATGCGTATGATAACATACTGTACATCTTTTGCGTGTGACTTTTTGGGTTTGCAAAATAATGACATAGCTTTTCATGCAGAGCCCAAATAAGATAGATAAAACTGTCATTGTTTAGGGTAATAACATTGCTTTATCGCTCTACATTCATCAAATGCACAAAGCCAGACATACAGCAACGGGATTCCAAACAATGAGGAAAGCCAACGTCAACAAATCACAAGGATTAAGACAGAAATATGTTTTAAAGACTGAGTTAGTCAAACCGATGCTTCCGCGAAGCGCCAGTTCACGGCCAGCAGTTCCTATCAAACACAGAAGGATATGGATCTTGCTGGCAGCAAAGCCTTGATGAAATATTCAAGAAACTATCCAGCAGGACAATTCAGCTATTTTCTTCTAATGGAATCCAGATTTTGTTTTGTGCAAGAAACATCCCAAACTTCCTGTTTTGTAACAACATCTTGCTGACCCCTCGCTGATGTCGGCGTGGTCTCGCTTCCAAATGTGAGCTGACTTTCAAAGTGGTCTGATATGACTGCGGACTGAGAAGCAGCTTGGCGATAAAAGAAGCGGCAGAATAACCCTTCAGGCTCACATCATCATTAAGGGACCAGCAGCTAACCTCGCTTTACAGGAAGTAAACAGCTTCAGCAAGTCTGTTTCACAAAGCACATACAACTCTCCCTCCCTTCTCTGCCTTAATGAGACAATTAGACATTATATATGAAGCTCTGTAAAGGCAGATTTCTACAACAATCTTTCTTCTTTGCCTCAGTTTTTTTCCCCCTCACACGCAGTAGGTTTGTGTAAATTCATGGCTACAGTTTGCCTTCATGAGGATAATTGCTATATAATTTCACTAAAAGCCTGAACCGAGCTGTATGGCACATCTGGATGCAAACAAATTGCAAAACTCGCGGCATTTATTCCCTGCTATAAGACACTACTTCTTCCTCATTATATTCGCCACCTGCATTTTAATCAAACAATAACTACATCGCTAAAGAGGAGACAAGTAATACACTCTTGCTGCTGAAGAAAGAAAGGGAGAAAAAGACGAGGAGGAGAATGAAGATGCTATGAACACCAATGCTAACAAAAACTAATTATGTTATTATGCAATTATATCATTTGGTCTGAGAAGATGAAGGTAATGGTTTAAACTGACACATGTCTACAAAACGTGCGTTTGTGAGCTCGCATCGTGAAATGCGTGAATTATCAATTGCATGTGTTGTTTTTGCTGTGCACACGTCCGGTGGTACGTTAACACATATGCATGTGCCTTGTCATGTCAGTCTGTGTGTGTGCATGCTTATGTGTGTGTGTGTGTGTGTGTGTGTGTGTGTGTGTGTGTGTGTGTGTGTGTGTGTGTGTGTGTGTGTGTGTGTGAGCATGCACAGTGATTGCACTTGGTGTCTGGGTATGTGCGGTACGGGAGTTGAGGTCCACTGGGGCTTGGACCACTCCGCATGAATAATGCATCAGACCGGGCCGTCTCAGCAACGTTGCCTTGGTCTGCTTAAAGTTGCAACTTCCCCTTCAGGAAAGTCAGCATCATTCTGCGAGCTGCTGCAGTCACTCGGCTTTAAAAACAAGATTTCAGAAATGACTGCAAAAAGAAAACTCCCCATCACATCATTTTAATGATCACGCATTTATCCGAATCTCCTCAGTTTCTGGTGCCTCAGTGAGAATCAAATTCCTGCCTCGAAGCCTCCAGCAGCAACCAGAGGGCACATTATTTTAAAGCATTTCATATCTGGAGCTGAAGCTATTAGTCGACTAATGGATGAGTCGAATGATGGAGAATTAAACAGCACTTATTTTGAAATATTAGGAATTTTAAAGTAAAAATTCACCGATTCCAGAATATCAGTTATGAATAATTTCTGGTTTTCTTTTTAATCTCTGACAGTAAAGTTAAAATATCTTTTGGGTTTGGACTGTAGGTCGAACAAAGGAAGATGTTTTTTTAGAGGTCACCATTACAGGAAGTTGTGATGGGCACTTTTGTTTTATGCTGACATCCTCTAAATCAAAGGATGAACGAATCAATCAAGAAACAATTGGTAAATTACTGACTAATCAAACTATTCCTTTGTTGCAGCTCTCATTCAAAAACTGCACAGAGAAGCTGCTAAAATATGCTTTTTATTGCATTTTGCTGCCATATTTACCCCCAAAAAGATTGCGAGGAGAACCTGACATGTCGGATGAACTTTCTATCTGCAGATTTACACATTTGTGATCACAGAACAGATGCTGAAGACAGATGCTTGCTATATAATTCACAGTGGGATCACCAAAGGTTTAGTCTGAACGACACTGTACGCCTCACTCGCTGAGCGCCCAACTAGTTGAAGCATCAGGAAGCTGACGTGAAATTAATTCGCCCTCGAGCAATTATATTATGATCATCTCACTTTGCAATCAGGATCACTTTCATTGAGAGAGAAAAAAAAAAGAAAACTACGGACACACTGATGAATCCTGAACCACGGGGTGCCTTATTTTTCCTCAGCACTCACACCACAAACACTTCAGAGTCCACAGAGAGGGGAAAAACTCTGCAGCCTTGTTGGACTGGAGCTGCTGCAGTTTTTAAACTGAGCTCAAAACACAGTATGCAAATACGTAAAAAAAACAGGAGATATGCAAATGAATGCAAATAAGTTAAACGCACGTGAAAAGGCTACTTTGCCCCAAACTGATTAAAGACTGAAACATCCTCTCTGACACCTCTAACCCCTGCCTGTCTTCTGTTTCTGCACAACTTTCTGTGTTAATATATAAGCGAGTCTTCAGATCTTTAAATCCACTTGCTTGCGGTGCAGTTTCTCCTGGTTTCGTGGGAACAAAGTGATGCTCTCTTCAGGTGTGTCCCTCAACTCAGTGACAGTCCTGAATTTCAAACGAGCCAACTGGCCACGTGAAAGCCCCCCCCCCTCTCTCTCTTTCTCTCTCTCTTCCTCCTCCACATGTCACCATATAATCATTTATCATTTATTTCTATCACTTAACATTCAAACCCTGCAGGAGGGGGGGTGTTACTCTCCTCCTGTTCACTTTGACCTCAGGAATGTTTGGCACCTCCACACTGACAGACCCGAGCACCCCTTCCCCTCTTTTCTCTCTCCAGCCCCTTGCATCCCTTCCCTCCTCCCTGCTCCAGACCTCCACACCCCCCCACCACCGCTCTCCACCCTCCCCTCCCCTCCCCTCCTCCCCGCCGGTACCGCAGCTCCCTCCCGGTCCGGCTCACCTCCGTGCGCGCCTGCAGCCGCTTGTTCATCTCGTAGATCCGATACTCGGGCTGGACCATGTAGGGCGAGTGTCTCCTGTAGAAGGGTCCGAACGGGGACGAGTAGAACGGGTCGTGGGTCGGGTTGGACATGGTGGCTCCTGGCGCGGCGCAATTTCAACATCCAACGGGCACGAAGGCGCACATGGAGGCGCGATGCTCAAGAGGAGCCCGCGGAGGAGAGCAGCCGCTGACGAGGCTGAGCTGCACTCTGCAAGTTGGCCTGCCTAGTTCGCTGCTATAGCGTGGAGGAGGGAGGGAGGGAGGGAGGGGAGGAGAGGAGGAGGGGGAGGTACAGGGGAGGAGGAGGAGGAGGGTGGTGGTGATGGTGGAGGAGGAAGAGGAGGAGGAGGAGGAGGAGGAGGGGGGCAGAATTGAAGGGGGGAGGAGGGAAGTCGTTTCCTGTTCCCTCAAGACCTACACTCAGTTTTGCACTCTTGCAAAGTTCAACTAAGATCTCTGTGCGCTTGTGCGTGTGTGTGTGTGTGTGTGTGTGTGTTTCTTTGTGTGTTTTGTGGTTCAGGATGATGCATCGTCTCAGTTTATTGCACTGACACTGCAACCATGAAGAAATACTTCATATTCCAGCGTTAACATGATGTTTTGTAATGTGCAAAAAAAAAAAAAAAAAAAAAAGGGATCCACAGATATGCAGATTTGAATTCTTTGAAGAAGCACAACACCGCTTGTTTCAGGTTTTTATGACATGAAAGGTGAACTTGCCAAAAAAAAAAAAAAAGAAAAAAAAGGGGGGATTGAGCCCTGCAGGAAGGATTTCAGATGTTCACACAGATCAGTTACAATGGCTGATCTGAACATATGGGCTCAATATATTCACCGCTGTCTGAGGCACTATCTGCACTGCATTGATTACAAGTATTGCTTTTGACTCTTTAGTGAGCCACTGAAGCTGAAGGTTAAATATCTTCAGTATTAAAAGATCTGTGTTCTTGCAGTAGGATGACTCTTCTTTAGAAACACAAGGTCAGAAACCACAAAAAAAAAATCAAAAACTTCAGTTGATTTTAGGATTAAATTAAAAAACATGTTTTCAGAAAGTTTGTTTCACGTCTGTAATTAAAAAAATACAAATTCACCTTTCCTTGGCTGGGTGCAAAAGAAGCCCAGTTTATTCATCTGATCTCTAAAAGTTAAAGACCGAGCGTGTGGAGCAGCACGGCTCACCAGGCTCCGCTCGTAAACAGTCCATTTTATGTGTAGCGTGATTTCATAATATCGTATTGATTGTGTTGCCTGCGGTCAATGCTGCTAATGACAG
>JBAJHX010000053.1:4773414-4785001 GCA_037176925.1 Amniataba percoides
CGCCGAGAGAATGGAATTTTACCCTCGCTAGGTCTCCCAGCCGCACCGCGCAGCAGGAAACCTGACAGACACAGACAGACACACACACACACACACACACACACACACAAGTCCACGAGCATGCACGCCAACACGTGCTGCAAATAAGCACACAAACATCCTCACACACATAAACACAGTGGTCCCAAGAGTGTGTTTCCTGAGACGTCTCCCCATCCCTTTAAGTAAAATGACCACTACCTAAGAAAAACACTTATTTTCCTCCTGAATCATCAAGAAGCCATCATTAACTTAATGGCAACACAGTCTTCTGGGACAGGCCGTGATGGTCTGTGTTGCACAAAAGCCTCCATTTCATTCTGGCAAAAATGTAAACACACACGGTTACGAACGCAGGGGCATCAGTGGGTACAGTGCCGCTAATGAGTTGCCCCGTAGATTTAGAAACAGTTCCTTTTCCACACTTCTGTCTCAACTTCAAGTGTTGAGAAAGTCACCCCCCACCACGACCACACCACACCACCCAACCCTCCTTCACAACCACCTCCACCTCCTCCTCCTCCTCTCTCATTCCTCCCCAAACCCACAGCTCCATCTATCGGTGTCCCTGTGCTACATGTTAGAGTCTGTAGGCGATGGAGAGTAAACACTGAACCACTGGAAAGGATTCAGACGGATGCTGTAATCACCTTTCTGCCAAGCACGGAGCTGTTTCATGTTTTATGTAAATTGAAGTGAGTGGCAGCAAACAAGTTTTGCCGTAAATGAGGAGTGGTTGAAAAACATGTTTGTAATATTAGAAGAGTGAGCAGACATAATGGCTCAGGAGCAGAGACAAATAAAAGGTCTTCTCTCTGTGACCTTTAACCCTTAATATGTTTTAGTAAATGTTTTTCCTTTCTCTTTTTTTTTTCCGGTATTCAAAATGTCTCTAATGTGACCCATTCGGTTCGAGAGACCGTGCAGTTTCAGGACAAAATGACAGAGGTCTGATGAATCACGTTGCCCAGCGAGGCTGAGTATGATTCATGCCTCCAACAGGGTTGCATTTATTCAGGAAAAACAATGCTCACTGCACCGAGCCTGCACATGTACACAACATGCAGCAGGCAGAGCAGGGAAATATGTTTTTGTTGATGTGTTTTTCACATTATACGCAAATAATCTCAGTTGAGGAGGGCAGGCGTGTGAGCTCAGCGTTGGTGATTATGACGGGGTTTTTTTCCCCGTTGATGAGATTTAGCTGAGTAAAGCAAGGGAGAGGATCCAATCCCATTCTCCGTGGTCGTGGCGTGTGCACCGAGCCTGGACGGGATCTCCAGCCAGAGCGATCCCAACTGCCGTCATGTGTAGATTACCGCCACTGTTCCAATGGGATTAGCAGTCACACGGATTGTAAACTGGTGTCGCTGCACGATTGAATTGTTCACAGACAAGAACCCGTCCCGTTTGCTCGCAGTCAGACAAAGTGTGGGAGAGCCCGGCTTGTCTTTAAATGAGAGGCAATTATAGGCAGTGTTCAGTGTGGCTTGGACCTCATCATAAACACGACAATTCTTACTTACTCACCCTCTCCCCCTCCCCTTCTATCTTGCCTTAACAAGGAAATATAATCCACAAAAATAATATTCATAAAGGAGTTGATATGAGGTGTAATGTGAAAACACACGCCCTAATCGTAAATGAGATTTTTTTCAAACTAAATGTTATTCTCCACCCCCAAATACACCATGACAGTGGTGGAAAAAATTGTGGAAATGGTGGTGCAAAAAAAAAAGAAGAAAACTGTGTAGACACACACACACACACACACACACACACACACACACACACACACATAGCCACAACCTTCAATGAGCGCCTCTCCATGAAATGCTGAAGCCAAGGCAGCATTTACACTATGAAATGTTTCAAATAATAACACTGACACTTTACATATAAAATAGTCCTGCACTATTTGCATTGTAAATATTTTCCATCTGCAACATTTGTCAGGTATAGCACACAGAGGTTATCATTATAATTATTTGTTCTTCTCTCTCGTGGAGCACCTCCAGTGAAAAAGGCCTGCCTGTCTCGGCTCTGCCTGTTTGTAGTGCAGCAAGCCGAGGCAGCAGCGCTCTCTTTGGGATTTAGCCTTTCAAAAGTCCTCGTCAGATTTGCAGCGCAGACGTACTTCTGCTGCCTGCCGCCCCCACATCTCTGCCCCCCCTCTCCTCACCCCTCACCACCACATCTCCCCATCCCTCTAACCACCACCACCCTCCCCCTTCCTCCTCCACCTCCTCCTCCTCCCCCCATCAACCTCCTTCCCCTCTCCTCTCTCTCTCTGCTCACTCTGCTGCAGATGTTTTGGATATGTTTTCTTAGTGAGGAAGCTGCGCCAACTGCCAAGTGCCGACAAAATGCCCCTCGGTCGCCTCCAGCAGTCGCTGGTGCAGCAGCGGCGGCGGCGGTGATGGTGCAGGCCAACGGTTGGTGAGCGAGATGTTGGCGTGAATGGCGGCCAACATTCCACAGACAGAGAGGTCGTGCAGAGGTTAGCCCCGATGGCTGCCAGCGTGCACATAGCGGGGTCCTAATCACCCAACCTGCAAGTCATGGCGCATTAAAAGTCAGGAGAGCCTTTTTTTTCTCATGAACAAAGTGATCAGTAAGAGCAGCAAAATAAACACAAACGGGGCCATCTCTGTGCTGATTGGCTGTGTTTGGACACACAGGGCTGCAGTGTTTTGCACCACAATGTGGCAAACATTTGCTGAAGGGATTTTCAGGTTTAGTTTGGGTTTTGGCCGGACAAGCCAGCTCATTAGCTTGCCTGCTCTGTGGCATGGCACCACAACAATTCAGGTGCACAGCTTTCCCCAAATGAGAAAATTGTAAAAAACATAAATAAATAAATAAATATGGGGCACACTTTTTCAGTCTTCTCTTTCCACACAACAAGCCTCCCGGTTTTCATAAGTGTTGATTGTTCAGCGACAATTACTGTGAGTGTTTATTATGCACTCATAGTGCGGCTACGGCTTGAAGGCTTTTCAGAACTATCTGAAAGTGTTAAATTAACTCTGATGGAGAAGGAATAACACAAATACTTGAACTGAGATGGTTGTTAGTACTGACAGTGTTGCTGTTTTTAAGTATTAATTTCAACAATGTCAGGTGCTGGTTAGATTCGAGTCAGAAGAGTTTTTTTTTTGTTTCTTTTACTTTCTTTTACTGTTCACAGGTTTGTTATCGTCACAATTTGATCCAGAAATAGCTCTGTCATCAAAACCAATCACCATCTGGTATCTGTCTAACTAACAACAAAATCAAAAAACATAAGAAACTAATAAGGACAAAAACTTTGAACAAATTAAGAAACATGACCCCTGCAATTTGAACTAAATCAAATCTATAAAACATAAAAAAGAATGGTGCATTTGCATGTTTATCTCTGTTTTACAAGCGGGTAGATTGAGAGAATCACTGCGTGGCATCTCAACAGACTAAGAACATACAGTGAGAAGGACAAGGTGAACAGGCAATTAGTGTCAATCATCTCAGCCAATAAAAAAAACAGGATATCCAACCTTTTATTTAGTCATGAAACATCTGCATTGCCTTTTAAGAATGAAACGTGCACATTTAATTTGAGAGCCAATCAAGATCAAGAGCCAAGATTAGTTGAGAAACATCTGCACCCTTTGTGTGTTGGTCAGCTCAGATCCATATATGTGTTAGTACTTGGCTCAATAGATCTCTTTATCCTCCATATTGTGGTTAATCGACATGTATTATATTTTCACTGATCAATACTCGTCCTCCATACAGAGTTAATCAATAATCACACGTCTGCCATGCCGGTTTATCAATCGATGTTTGCACCACATATTTAACCAACAACCATTTTTCTGTGGAGGACGAGGCTGATGGGAGACCAAACTTGATGTTCAGGAGAGAAAGAAAGAAAAATAGCTGGCTGTGCTGCTACCATCCCCCATCTCGTAGGCATGGCAGCAGCCTCGCACACATGCGCCTGCACACACACACTCACACACACCTCCACACACACACACACACACACACACACTCACATACACGCTTGCTCATAGACACACACACACAAATACACATGCATACAAAGCACACATACATAAACGCACTCACAAACACACGCGCAGCCCATCTCTCTCTCTCTCTCTCTTCCTCTCTCTCTCTCTCTCTGCTACCTGATGTGAGGCAGAAAGAATATTCCAGAAACCAAACACAATGAGTGTTCCTCTGCTATTCACACCAAACAGAAAATCACGCTGCGATGGTCCTAATTCAAATTAAATCCATGCATGTATTTAAAGCTGCACTGTTTCGTCTCGAGGATCAATTTTAAACCACAGGAGAAATAATAATAATAATAAAAATAAAAAAAGAGAGAGTAGGGCGTAGAAAAGTTTATGGTATGGTTTCAGTGGTGAATAAATAAAGTGTTTTAAGAGGCAGACTGGAGCAGCGTTTGAAGGCGGAGAGCAGCTGTGGAGGTCCCGCTGCCCTCCCCGCGCCTTCACGATACTCGCACAGCAGCTCACGGCCGATTCATTTCGGCCGCGTGAGGTTGTTTCTCGGAAACGTGATGAGATTTTGTTAATTTGCAAAGATGTTTTTGTGCATTTGTGCCTTCTCAGGCACGGTGCAGCTATAACGAGGCAGATTCAGGGAAAGAATCCGTCCACGCTTTGTTTTAGTGTTTAGGTGTGGCCAGGTCTGCTGCTGGAGCACTGGACTGCCTTTAGAGGGATTATATACAGCATTTTATCTATGCACACACTTAATTAACATATAGTCTATCATATTTTGCATGTGAACATTGTTATATGTTGTTTTTTTCTGGTTTGTTTGCCTTGATGCTGCTTTCCCTGAACGTTAATGAAGTGTTAATAAAGGATCTCTACCAAAAGTTAACATACAGAAGGAGAAGCTGCTGCCACTCCCAAATTGTACCAACACCACTCAAAAAAACTAAATTAGGTTGTTAATGCTTTCTTATGCTGTCCATTAATGTCCGTTCAGTGTTTGCGGTGGCAAGTGTAACAGGCATATAATGTGCTGATTTTGTGTGTTGAGAGGCAAAACAGATGCTCAATTTACAATTAAAACTCTTCATTCCTTCTGATGACAATCACACAAAAGATCACTACTAGATACTGTAACTATTACTAATACTGTAATTACTACCACTTTATCTACACTGCTATAACTGCCTTTTCTATTATTTCTAGTTCTGCTTCCATTTGTCTTACCACTGACATGAATAGTACTATTATGAACCATTACTGCTACTGGTAATTGTATTTAGTTATTAAGTAAGGCACACATTAATGGTGTTTATAGTTCTACTTTCTGGATGATAAAATGTGTCTTCACTGTACGAAGACATTTTCTGTGCACAGTTTGTGTGTTCTCCTCCTGAGGCTGTGTGGGTTTCCTGCAGGTGCTTTGGATTCCTCCCAAAGTTCAAAACCATGCAGGTCGGGTGAACTTCAATATGTAAAAGCCTCTAAATCATCCGCAGGTTTGTGTGTACTGATGCAGAGCCGTATGTACTCTACCACTCATACATGACTGTTTGAAAGAGGTCAATATTGTGAATGATGTCGATCCCTTGAAATATAATGTGATAAAATATGGTAGCCTCGATAACATATATAATGTTATGTATGAAGTGATGGAAAGTAACTTATTATATAAAAGTACAGTACTTAAATCCAATTTTGAGCCAATTGTACTTATGCATGTGTGTAAATATTCTACATTATACTCCACTACATTTATTTGACAGTTATTGCTACTTTGCAGATTAAGATTTCACGTTTACAGGTCGTAAAAGGTGATTTATTGCTAAACCACTGGTGTTAAAACTCATTTCACATTTGCAAAAACAACATCACAGATTGCTGTATACAAGATAATGCACAAGTTGCTATCCAAAAATGCAAAGGATATAATAATATAACATTTTACTTTTGATACTTTGCTTTATATTTTGTGGAAGATACTTTACATGTGTTTAAAGTGTAAGATACTTGTGATTGAGTACTTTTCTATTGTTCAAGTGTTGCTTTTACTTCAGTAAGGATCTGAATACATATACAATGTGCAGTGCATGAAGCCTTTATATGCATATGACGCAATTATATGTACAGTATATGGAACATAGTTGACTTTGTTGTGATTTGTACGAATCAACTGCAGATTATTTTTCCTGTGCAGCTGCTTGTTAAAATCATCACTGTGGCTCGGCACCGCTGTGTTTCAGAGTTTGTAACTTCCTACAGCCAACAGCCACATCACAGATCACTGCTTAATTTATCCCTGGTGTTTACCTTGCCAGGTTCGGACAGTGTCCTTGTATCATCCACAATCCCCCACAATGGGCTTTTTTTCAGGCTTTGTGTAATCGGCATCATCCCAAAGACGATCAATAGTGCTACAAAATTACAGCGCTGGACCGGGTGCTATCTCCAGGCCTGCTGATTATTGGACTTTGCATAGTGTGGAATCGGTTTGCTGGGCTCTGGTCTCACCAGCAGCCAGGTGTAACATGGGAATGGATATCTGTTTGAATAGAAGCCCAAAGCTTCTGGCAACTTCAATCCGAATCAATGCCCAGACTGGGGCAACAGATAAATTGTTTCCCCCTCAAAAAACGGAGCAGTTCTGTCTTATTTTCAAGTTTTCCTGACTTCCATCGCCTGCTTCGTATAGTTTTCCCCTAAAACAAAAATCAACCTAAAAAATGTGGAAGGATTGGAGTTGTTTTTTTTTTTTCTTTCCTCTTAAAGATCGTGGGAGGTAAAAGGGGGGTTTTGTGGGGAAGGGGTGAGGCGGGTGAAGAGGGGTGTTCTCTAATGAGCTTTATAGAACCGGGTGCAGCCACGTTAAAATGAGAGGAAACAGACCTCCCACCAAATATGAATACCAGAAAGATGCAAATGTACTCAACAGCGGATTTATTATTCTGAATATGTTCAGAAACAAAAGGCTGTGGAAAACAGAGGGAGCGAAAGTGAACTGCTCCCCTCCGCTCCTTACTGCCTTTAAAAAAATAAAAAAATAGAATAAAAAAATAAAAACAGCGACAGGGAGAAGGAGAGGAGAGAGAGAGAGAGAGAGAGAGAGAGAGAGAGAGAGAGAGACAGAGAGGGAGGGAGGGGTATGAAAAAAACAGAGAGAGGGAGAGGAAAAATCCTGGGCCCTGTTTCTTCTATTTTTTTTTTTAAAGCAATGGCATCCTGTGTTCTTGGATGTGTCGTTGCCATGGCAACTGTAACTTGGTGACCTCGTTATTTCTGCCTAATCCCGCACTGAAATTATGGTTGCTCCACCCTTTTGCCTGGCTGCCCTGATAACACAATCATTGCAAATGAGGCAGGGGAACGGAGAGGAGGAGGAGGAAGAAGAAGAAGGAGAGGAAGACGAAGAGGAGGAGGAAAAAAAAAACAAAAAAACATTTGGCACAGATTTTTACCAGATCACCACAGGCTGTAATATATCGCATACGTTTACCAATATATATTTACTGCCACCGCTGTCTGCTTTTAGTGTTTCGCAGTTTTCCCCCAACAGCTGATGATGGGGCCGAGTAATTAAAATAAGCACTTAGCAATAATCGGCCGTCAGTGGTTGAGAAACTGTATTGATTTCACATCAGTCGAGAGTTTATTAAGGGGGGAATCTGTGCCAAGTCAACAAAAAAAGGAAGGCTACTCACAAAGTTTGGAGACTGTATCTTGTAAGTGACGGACAGACAAAACTAAATCTACTGTACTGCACACACACACACAGATGCATGCACACAGCAGCACATAAACACTTGAATTATTGATTTCAGTGTTTGATTAGATTTACCTATTGGATGGGGCACGAGAAGCACTCTGAAAAATTGATGGATTTTTTTTAGATAAACATGCAAACTAATAAGAAATCTTCAGTCATGCCTATTCAATAATTCACCAAATTTACATATTATTATTGGCATATCTCATTACTCCAGACCAAGACACACTTATATATTCCGAAATTTTATTAGCTGGGTATTCTGTTGCATAAATTAACATGAATAATGAAGGACGGGAGCGCCTTTAAAGTCCTGATTCAAAGAAATCCTCATTTACGAACATAAGAGAAAAATGTCTTTGTGTGGTCAAATAGGCCACAGAGTCCTTCACAGCTGAATTGTTTACAAGTTGTTACTGCAGAGATTACTAAAAGTACACACCCTCCATCATGTTGTGTTTAGATAGTTTGAATTTCATTGTGTTTTGTATTTTAGAACATCTCCCAGGGCCTATATCATGAAGTGAAAGAGTTATTTTTGTATTATCAGTCCATTTGAACCGCTTCTCTACATCTACATTTGGATATAAAGAGAAATGAAGGCCAATTCTATTAATTTCTCGCAATGTTTAATCACTATTATTGCAACTTTCTACTTTGTTTGTATAAGTCGGGAGGAGAAACAGCTAAATATTGCAAATTATTAAAAAACTGGCTGTTGGAATGGCAAATAAAGGTGCTTGACGTGTTATTGACTGTAGTAAAATCACAAATAGATTTTTTCATTGAGCTAATGATAAAATTATAATTTAAGGATAAATTTGGTTTCTTTGTTTGTTACAGACACAGTCAAAAGACAAGAATCAACAAGGAACTGATCATGTGCTACGAGGGCACTAACCTCCAAAGCCTGATATAATTTATTCTTATTCACAGTGAGATGTTTCTTCATTACTATGATAACACATGCAGCTGTGTCTTTTCACTCAAGCTGATGTAAATCAATCCGCAGCTGAAAATAGTCCCCAACAAATGGACTACTTACTCCTGTTTGGGTCAAATTAGTTTAAAACTACAGTGCTGATGCTTGAGGAAATTACAATAAAACTGCACAGGGTATTCGTGACTCATTATCATAAGTGGAGTTAAGTTTCTTTAAAATACAGTTTATAAATTTTCAAGTTTGAATATCTGATCAAAGACATCTTAAGTTTTGACATAATTTTGATATTTAAAGAAATTCTTTGCCCATCCTAACCTATAGCTTTGATGGTGCCTCAGTTATAAAACCCCTTTTTTGTGTGTTTTCATTGGACACTGGCAGACAAAACAGTGAGCAGTCAATGTCAGATAAGTTCACATGTGTGAATCTTTTAAGTCACTTTTACAACATCCATAAAAGTGGAGTATCTTTAAAGGGCTTTCATATGACAGATGTTATGTTGGGGATGTCTCCAGCTGTCTCTTTTCTCATTTTATGCATTCACAACGCAGTGATGTGAAATGACCATTCTGACTAATAAAAGTGCATTTACAGATATCAAACATGTGTACCTAATATTCACATCACACAGAGACTCCTTGCTGCTGTTTTCACTTCCTCTGAGGCCGACCTGAACCTGGCTCGGTGGTCCTCGCTTTGACAAAGGCAGTAAAACTAGTGCGGCGCGGCCGACAGCGACCGCCGTGTCAGCTCAACGCGAACCTGCAAACGTAAACGTCCTCATCTGTGTCTGGAAATAATAAATGTCGTGAATGATTATCTGTGATGTGCAGCTCTCATTCACCAGAAGAATGAGATCTGGTAATCACATCACCACCACGGTGGCAGCAACAGTTGTCTTGGTTTGCAGGCCCAGAGTATATTGAGTATCTTGCATAGGCTTGCATCAGAGTCAGGTTGCACCGCTGATTTGTTCTTTTCACAGATGTGGGTCAGATATCGGAGAGTCTTGGTAAAACGGTAAATGGTAAAATGAAGATATTTCTGACATCGCTGTAGACAAAACATACTGTTCACTCCTTTTTTCATCATACTGACAGTAGTTTACGTTACAATATTCAATATCTTCATCTAAAAAATGTCACTACTTAATAAGGTGATACGTTGGTGATTGAGCCATTGGCCCGCTGATGAAAACCTGCAGCATTTAGTAAGTATTACGTCCTGGTTGTTTGTTTGGTTTTTAACAAGACTTTTTAACACAACGGACTCGCTCTTCCAATCACATATGAGTGAACATTTTTCTGGTCTCCGCTGCTGCCGTGAGTAAATGATTGCAATGGCTGAACACACAAAGAAAAGACTGATGACTTCAGACGATTTAACTGATCTAAAACCACACCTGCAATTACCAGTTATCGTCACTGGTGCAAAATTTGTAACATTTTAATTGAATATTTGCTAAATTCTCAGTCTCACTTGTATTATCATCATGCATCATCTAAATTACTCGTATCCTCTAATAAATACAATCACATCCAAGCTGAACCTTTTTATATTTCCATAAATATGCATTTATATGGCCTCTGTCTGTTAGCATATTAAGATATCTAGTGACCAAGTGCATATTTAAGACCTCTTTTATGAGTTTCTCCTTTTAAATGACTCAGCCTGACATAATAAAAAGTCACATGGAGACCAACCAATTTACGTTGGTTTAATTAGCTGCAGTTGTCTTTCCAGCTAGTCGCTAGCTAGAAATGAAAAACTGTTTTTTTTTTACAGATGGTGATAATGAAACTGCCACTGTCGTCATAGTAAACGAGAATAAAATTTGACGCGCATAGCAACAGTAACTAAGGAGGGGCGGGGCTTAGTTATTGATCAATGGCATTTCAGTAAAATTCTTAATTATTGAAAAATACTATTTGGATATTTTTCATTAAATTCGTGACCAGTCAGAAGTATCTTGAGTTTAGAGTTGCAGCTAGTCTCCACACTGATATTTACTATACGATAATTACTGAAAAATATCAAGGGTCCACTGTAATTGTTTTGTCAACAGAGGTCTCACATTAACTGTCACCCTTTAAAAGCCACCCTCATCTGTTGTAAATCTGTTTTTCATCCCTTACAAAGAGCGGTAGGCGTCCGTGTTTGTAAAAGCTTACGCATTAGAAACAAAGTCTTTATTTATAGTGAAAGAAAAACATGTGGAGGACTTAAGATGTTTCTGATCCGCGCACCACCAACCCCTCCACCCACCCACCCACCCTCGCTTTCCAACACCCAACCAGCCCGCCCCACCTACCCCCACTTCTTTTTACTGAACTTAGACCAAGGATGTAAATGAGAAACAGATGTGTAGGAGGGTGGGGGTGTGGTGGGGGTGTCGTGGGGAGGGGGGGCACTGAGGAGACTATATTTCCACAAAGACCTGAGGCTCAGAAGAACCAGAAAATCCCCAAACTTGGATCTTTTGGACCTCGTTTCTCTGCATGAGGCGCCGTCCTGGGAAGTCGACGATGTGGGGGTGGGGTGGGATGGGTGGTGGGGGACAGATGTGGACAGATGTGTGTACAGTAGACCAACAGAGAAGTGTGTGTGTGTGCTTAATCCGCCCTGAGAGAGACGGCCGTACGACTCCCAAGAGGCTTATCTTGGTCAGATCCTGTTGCTTGTATGGAAACTCTCAATTCGGTCACATCGTTCGTTCTATGCGTAGTACAATCCCCCCCTACCACTACCACCACCACCACCACACACACACACACACACACACACACACACACACACACACACACACACACACACACACACACACACACA
>JBAJHX010000053.1:4786303-4803125 GCA_037176925.1 Amniataba percoides
ATCTATCTATCTATCTATCTATCTATCTATCTATCTATCTATCTATCTATCTATCTATCTATCTATCTATCTAATTTGCAGTATGTAAATACACACCTGATAAATGCAGATTAATTTTTCATCCATGCATACTGAAGACATGCATAATTTTGCATATAATGTTTTCCACACTGTTTTCAGATAAGAATCACTGTTGGGGAGAAAAATGCTTCTTTTCTAGTTGCCTTTTTTTTCTTACTGTACACAAGTTAAATTATGCTGAGCGCCCAAAGGCCTTAAAAACTAACTCAATGTGAATAAATAACACTCAAACTTTAAATGTGACAAACGGAAAACGTCAAATCTTTTAGCCGAGTGACTTAATGTGTATTAACATTATGTACAGTTCACTTCAGTTTATCCAGGATGCGTCTGTGTGCGCGTGTTGACACCAGCATCTCAGGGGAGACGTTGTCGACATCAAAAAGCTGTTTCCCTTCTTCAACATACATGTTACATGTCATGAAACATTACTATATAACACGGAACATGTACCGCCAGATTACCTGTTAGTTTCCCTTCCTCTAACGATTTCCTCTCGTCATCACAGACCTAAAGAGCGAACACTGCTTCGTTAAAAACAACCAGGAACCAGGATCTGTTTCTGGCAACAGATGTGATCAGATGGGTCACATGCGACGCCGGCCCTCCAAACCGTCACCCCCGCCCCCGCTGCAGCCCAAATAACGAGGCCATTACCTTTAATAGCAGCCTGCCTTCGTCCCCCCTCTGATTTTTACCGTGTATTTACATTTTGGATGTTTTATCTACACGCGCTCAAACCAAGAGCACAACGGCACAAGAAACTTCCATTTCCACATCATCAATGATACAAACAACAAAGGGCAGAACGAGCAGGAGTCACAAGATTCAGGTCAAACTGTTGTGCCACATACACACGAGCTGCTAAAACATGCGACAAAGAAATGCTCTTTTGGAAAGAAGAGCAGAGGATTAAAACACAGTAAAGTAGTCAATGTTGGCTCCTGCGCCTCGAGGGCCCTGGACCTGCTCCTCCTCTGTCACTGCCCCCCCGATGACACGGTGGGGTGAGGATGGGGACGGTGACACAAGTAAAGCTGACTGAACTATTAATCGAAGCAGTATTTTTTCACTTAACTGATTAGTCTTTTAACCCAGTGATTCTCAAACGTGAGTACTTGTAGTAGTTCCTCAAGGGGCCACAGGGAAAGACTGACAGGCAGCAAAGCTAATTTGGAAATAACTTGAATTATGATTAGTGTTTAAAAGGAAAAACAGGCTAACAAACAGGATTACACATTGGTGTGAGGCTGATCTTCAATGCATTCACTGTGACAATAGTCAATAAATTACCAGCTACAGTAAACAAGCTGCTCCAGAGACGCCTCCTTCAGCGCAACCTAAACACCACCTGCTGAAACGGAGAGATCTCGAGAGCTATAATTGATAGCTGAAAATTAATGGATCGCTTCTGCCACTGAGTGATGGTAGTAAGAATGCAAATAGGTAAAAAAAAAAAAGGCACTGTGCCTAAACACCATTTTTATACAAATAACAGCATTAAATAACATGCATTTTAAAACACTGAATGTATTGAATGTGACAAGATGACGTGTTGATGACAGAGATCTAATAGGATGGGGTGAGACAAAGTTTATGCTGGTTTAGGCTTTACAAAATTTCAGAAAATACTCAAAAAAATCTCCATTACAAGTTTCCAGAGGGCAAAGTGACACCTTCAAATTGCTTGTTTTGAATGAACAATTGTCCCAAATCCAAAGATATTCAAATCTGACATTATGTAGGTAGAGAAAAGCAGAAAATTCCCGTGTTTTAGAGGCTGAATCCAGCAAATGAATCTTTTTTTTTTGTCTGTCAATCCTATAATTGATCAGTCAGCTTTAGCAATATGACACTTACAAGACAAATTCAAAGTATAACCAGAGTGTTACTTTAAAATAAACCATTCTGTGATATATTTCATATAATATGGGGCGGCTGAGGCTGACGAGACAGAGCGGGTTGTCCTTTAATTGCAGGGTTCGTAGTTTGATCGCCTGCATCGCTGTCCACCTGTCAAAGTGTCCTTGAGCAAAAAAAGAAAAACTCTGAACCCTAAATTGCTCCTGAAGGCGAAACCGGCACCTTGCACGACATCTCTGTGTCACATCGATGTGTGTGCATGGCTGAGTCACAGACACACTTTAAAGCAATTTGGGTGGAAAAGACAGATACATGTAAGTCCATCTGCTTATGTTTTAGAAATACTCTTTTTAGGAATGTGTTTTTACATATTTGAAATATAATTTTGCAGTTGTTGTTGTTACAGTTGAAAAGAGAAAAAAACAACAGGGTGGCGTGAAGACACTGACTCTAAAGTGCTAAACGACAGTAAGACACACAACAACTTGTCAGAATATTATCCCCCATCTGTACACAGCAGCAGATTTTTTGAGGTTCTTGTGATCCCACTTGTCTCAAATGCTAAAATTCGGCACTCAGACGCCATAAACACAGGCTCTTTTGCACCATGTCCCTCTGAGTGGACAGTAAAATGTCAGAATTTATCAATGTATGCTGCATATGCTATGCAGCAGCTTCGACAGAAAGAAGTAATATATATATAGCACAAGTCTGACAATAACAACGTGCAAATCGAGCCATTGCTGTCAGCTTGTCATTACCGTCAAATTGACGTTCCTGACAGGCCAGGAAAACATGTTCCCACATAACTTCAGTGTAATCACAAATCAGAGCACTCCAAAAGCATTGAAGCCTCTGTTGTTCCCGCCTGTGTGCGCAAGAGTAATTAAATTGAATGTTTCTGCAACAGGATTTCTCAAACTCTTCACTTTTTTGCAGCTTTTCGTGTAGTCTCTCCTCTAAGTTGAGTAATCTCAGAGATTTTATTATTGCAGCGCATTGAAAGAATATCTGGAGCAGGTCTTCATCGGCCCATCATTTATTCATTGACATGGATTTTTTCACACAGTGGCTCACCTCTCACTGAGCAGATGTTGAGCACCATCTCGAGCTGCCTTGATCTTAAGAGACACTGGACCTGATGTTGCCCATTTGACAAATAAAGTCTCTCGCCGCGTCGACCCTGCGCTGTGAGTTACTGGCATGAGGAGCATTTAATTAAATCAAAAATGTTTCACTCAAATTCTAATTATGCTCCCATGTGCCCCTCAGGTTCACTTATGACTTAGTGCCATCTAGAGACCGCGGCGGGTACAGCTGATGCTTCAAATGAAGGCAGCATCCGTGTTCATTATTGGACTGTGCAGCTTATCATTACTGTATAAGTGAAATTATTTTACTCACTATTTTGCTTCTTGTTGCTGCATTTGGATGTTTTCACTGCACTGACCAGCATGTTGTGGATGTGACTTGACACCACACAAATAAAGACATTTCTACATGTTTGTGGATCGAGGTGCACATTTGTCTTCTGTGGATTACAAATATTGAACTCCAATAAAATGTCCATAAGTTTGTGATTGACACCAGAAGGCCGTTTTCATATTCAGCTGCTGAGAGGAGAAAGTTTCTCTGTGTTAAACTTAAATCTGACTTTAACTGAAACAAGCGCAATGTGGAGACGTGCTACAGAGAAACTTTTGAACTAAAACATACTCACGGAAAACGCAATTTTAGGAATTTGTATGTGAATCTATGTCTTAAAACATGTCTACATGTGACACAACAGTGTAAAAATACACTATTACAGGTAACTATCCTCCATTTAAATCTCATAATAATTTCCATCCATCTCATTATTATTTTTTTATGTATTGTGAACCTGTTTGCTTTTAGTATTCTGAAGTCTCGGTGTATGCTTTTAGATTTCTAGAACACCTGCACAGGCTTCTGTTCACTTTTCATTCATGCATATGTGAATATAAAGTAGGTATACAGTGAGTGTGTCTGTATTTATGTATGCGAATGTGTTTGTGCAAGTGCCATATCTTTTGTAGCTGCTGTGTTTTTTATTTGCAAACAAATGCATTAATAAAACAGCATCAAAAGTAAAAGTAAGCAGCCAAGAAATCCTTAAGATTGCACATTTATATATTACTCTTTTTAGGCTCTTTAAATGTTTTATTTGTCATATATTATCCATCAAAATGCAGAAGTATTGTCAAAAATGGAAGTATTAAAAGCAACAGAATGTAACATTATGTATTATAATAGATTTTAACTACTTTATGTACCATTGGGTTTTAGGTTTGATCTAGATCAATATTTCCCTCAGATATTCAGTACAAGTATCTTAAAACTGTGTTTATATAGAGTTTTTGAGTTAATGTATTTAGTTACTTTGCACCTGGTCAGTAAATTAATATGTTGAAGAGTCTGCTTCACTGATTGTATGATGTGGATATTATTTAATTGCTATATAAAGTGCAAACCCAGAATAAGCACATTAATTCGACAGTTAATAACACCTTCATCAGAGCTCAGGATCCTCCGTGATCCTGTCTCTGAACTGTTCCTGTCTGATCCTGTTTCTGGTTTGTTGTTTTAGATCCTCGGTTAAGAAAACAGCCCCAGCTATGAGAACAGGCGGTCAGGAAGCCCGAGAGGCGGTTCCTGGGTTTTGGGTGACTTACTCTCACGCAACACATGTGGCGGCTGGTCCTCGGGAGGCAGAGAGGTCCTCCCCTGCAGGTCAGGTTACCCAGAGCAGCCAAGGGCTAACCACTACCATCTGGCCTCACCTTCCATGTTCACTGCTGCTCCGGGTCTCAATGGCTTCCACATGGCGCCCCGCCATCTCAGACATAACCCCTGCAACACACAGAAATACACATTCATAAAACCGATGCACACATGAGGCACACACAAATACACCTACGCAAGCTCAGGCACATGCACTTACTATGCACCAATAATAATACATGTGCAAACATCCATCTGCACATTTATTTGCATAGCACTTCTAATAAAAAATGGGTACAAATCAAAAGTTTTTTTTATCAAAAAAGGCAAAAAACAAATACAAAAACAAAATTTAAATTATAAGCACTATCTTAGCCTCATAAATACATAAAATACATAAACACACACATGTATATTGTACACAAACAACACAAGCACACACAGACACAATGTACACAATATACACTGACATACACTCGCATATGCATCTATTCTAATATGCACACACAGCCCACGTGCTCGTACAAAGCACATGCTTGCCAGCGCGTGCACACACACACATGCACACACACATCCGCTCACACAACTGCAGGGGTTTTCAAGCGGGCAGTGGAGGCGGGGGTGGGAAGGAGGTAGGGAGAGGGAAAGGGGGGGGGCTTTAATCAGGAAATTCACCTCCAGGGGTTTCATGTAAGCAGGACTGGACGCTGCTCTTCTCCCTGCTTCACACAATGAATCACCGAGACAGCCGGTGCTTGAAAGCCTCAATCCACTGTCAATAAAACTAATGCTATCACAGGTTCTCTGTGCGCAGTGTAATCTGTTGTGTGGTTTTGTATGCAGCATGTGGAAGAGCCAGCAGTGTTTGGGATGAAAACTACCATCACTAATTACACAGAATCAACATAAATGGCAGTTTGGGGCGTTTTAGAGATGTCATGTTGGCACAGACATTTTAATGTATTTAATTTAAATAAACTTCTATTGAATCTGTATTTGCGGTCTAAGAGGTCACTGGCTGGACCTTAAATAAGTTCACCTCGGTCTTGGTGGACATCCCTGAAGCTGAGGGGTCACCTGTTTTTACTGCACTGTTATCAAAGTATAACTTTTTAAAAATCTTCTCATGTGTGGTCAAATAAGCGAACAGTCCTGTTAATGTTAAATTAAAAGACAACAAAAAAAATCTAACATCCACCTGTTTTCTTGCCACTGAACATAATCACTTTACTTCCTTTATCTAATATAATTGTGGGTAGAACAGAGAAATGTAAACACGTGCAACAGAAGACTAAAAGCTAAATACAGCACAGCATAAGCAGACAGTGAACATCAGAATAAGCACTAAAAAGGAGCATGTTCACCAAACTGTGCCTGCTTTGGATCATTCAGCTCATTACAGCTGATCATAAATTACGTTTTCTCATTTATCTGACCTTTATTCAACCAGGATGGATGGGTTGTTTTCCGAGAGAGTAACGGCCAAAACGAGGAAGCATAAATCATCAGGTAAACACATGAACAGTTGATCCACTTTGCTCAGGTAAAAGGTGATCAGCTGACTGACCTTTGCCTGTAGTAGCGTGCATTCAGTGTGAACACTTTTATTAGTTATTACGTTCATCTATTGTTGTGATTTAACCAGTTTTGAAGAATAAAGCAGACATATGGAAACACATTTACAGCAAAACACCATACATCATTACCTAAATGTATTGCATTTGCATGTGACAGGTGAACTAGATTATATATCTTGAGAAATGTGTTTTTTTTCTTTTCTATTTTGATCCAGACAGCTGTCCGTTTAATATATTTGCTTGTCTTATGACTGGAAACAATGGAAATCCTTGAGCAGGACCGCTTTACGGGTTTGGTGAATTTACAAGATTATTGAATTTTATAGTCAAGTGTCTTTTTTTGCATTTTTATTTAATTAATTTTTGCACTTTTTAAGAAAAATAAGTATGTTGAGGAATTTGGCACCTTTATTAGTCTTTTAGTAAACAAATGATAGAAAAATTAGAGGAATGACGGCACAGGTCACCAGGAAGCTTTGAACCAGGGATGATTCATAAACCACCAGGGAGCCCCCTTGTTAAGCACTTTCATTTGATAACCATTCCCTTGGGCTTATAGGATATTTACCATATCATCACAAACATGATACCAATAATTAAGTAGAACACAGTAGATCTACACTGCCAGAACCAAGTTCCTCTGTCCCATCACACTATCTGACCTTATGTGACTCTGCTCCTCGTTCATCAGCCTGAACAGACAACAGGCCGTCTTAAATCACGTCCTTCATTTACATGCTCACGATCGGACCCCACAGATGAGAGGTGAGGGAAAAAAAAAAAGTGCTGCAGCAGCTTGAAAGAAGAGCACCGCAGATAAATTCTCTTTAGCACACCGCTGCACCTGTGACATACAAATAATTTGCTCCTCGTAGATTCACATTGAACAAAACAATAGCATCTGTGGCGCTGGGTGACAACTTATCTGCCCCAGCTGAAACAGGAACAACATGCTCTGTCTCGGCGGTAATCTTTGATCAGCTGAAACGCTTTCTGTGATAAACATTGACTCGATCCCCATGGGCAATCACTCTATAGTGCTGGCGTTGTGGGAGGTAATGTATGCATAGACGTGTTGAATTCGCCTCGGGCCTTCGCGCACACACACACACACACACGGGGCATACACACAGTGAGATGAATTGCAACGCCACCTAGAATAAATACATATCAGCTACAGTGAGCTGGGGCGCTTTGCTCTTTCCTATTAATCCTCAGCATGGTGATTTATTGCAGTGTGCTTGTCAACAGCCATATAGTCCCCAGGAACTGTGGCCGGCCGAGAGAAATAGTGGAGTTTAAGAGTAAGGCCCCAGCAGCTGCCCCGTAGTCTATTTATGTGCATTCTGGTCCACGCCGAAGGTGAATATATGGGCTGGTTGAACAACAACAACATTTTGTGCAAAGAGGAATGGGGCTGTAAAATAATCTATTTGTCATAATCCAACTTTTAAATTGATGTCTTCCCAGATGTCGCCGCTGCAGCGATTTGCATTTGCCAAGGTGAAAGGCCGGAGATGCTCAGCAATCAGTTCAGAGCAGGAGACATGAATGCTAAAGGGCCCTTCGGTAACTTATTCTTACACAGTGTATGCATGGCACTGCATATTCAGATTAATAGGACTTTCACTGGTGAGCACAAACTGGCAGTGCAGCAATCACTCTTGTTAGACAGCTCCATCTAGTGGTCGTTCATATACTGGAGGTGTTTGAAGGATAAAGCTTTTTTTATTTAACCTAGTTTAATCTATGAATCTGTGTATGCCATAAAAAGTACATGCATTAAAAACTCACCAATGAGGCCCACTGTTGAAGTGAAGTGTTCATTAATTATGTTGAAAATTGGTTTACTTTGAGTCGATCCCCAATTTAGTCTCCTGCTGCTGGAAATACTCACTGTTGCACCAAATGTGAAAGTATATATATAAAAAAGCAAAACCTAGCTGTTTAAGGAAATCATTTATCTTTGCAAGAAGTAAATAAACTAAACAAATATAAAGCAGATATTTGTAACTCCACTGTGAAGGAAACAAACTGGCTGACAGCTACACACAGGAATTAAAAGCAGCACTGGGAGAAGACTAACACGTGGTTGTTTATGGTGTTTTCATGGGACTTGTAGACAATAAAATACAGAATATTGCCAGCTTCTTTAAATTACAGCAACATCTCATGCCTGTTTTGTAAGACTTGCGGTGGCATTTTTAATTCTGACCGGTATATTTCCAAACTCCCCAAAAAATGTGACTGTTACGCATGACTTTATCAAATATTCACTGCCTGTATAACTGTAGATTGAAAACTATTTTACCTCAAGGGACATTTAAAAGTATCTTCAATTATAGAACATCTCCTAAACAGAGTTTGAAGTGAGTTTTTCTTTTTCTTTTTTTTTTAGTCACCTCCTGGTTTCAAGGTCAAGTATGAAGTTTGAACTTCATCTTTTAAGTCAGTGTGAAAAAAAAACTCCTTTTAAATGCTCGGGAATAAAAACAAAATAAACTGTTTGAATTTGTACAATTCCACGACAACGTTAAGAAATCTCATGTGCTGATGAAAAGCAGGACTATTCATTCACTGTTTTCACCCGACACTGTCAGCTGTGAAAATGTGATGCATTGAGTTGTGGGACTGTTATCAGAAAGTGGTGTACATGTCATGGAAACGACTTTTTTCAAAGACTTTGAGGGCACCACATTGTGCATAAATCCAAATAACATGGCAGACAGTAATTATAGCGCACTATATCAGAATTAGAGTTATTTCAAGCATGTGTAAAAGCTGCAGAAGAGACCTTGAGGGAAAATTCTTTGAGACGCCATCTCTAAAGGTCAAGAATGAACTTTATACCTCAAATTGATCCTTTATTTTCACTCATTTTATTGTGAATTTCATACAGTTACAACACACTTAGAAAACCCACGACAGGAACAGAGCACCTTTTCTCATACCGCCGACACCAAGGACACTTTGACTTGATAGCTACGAACATAAAATAAGGCCACTCCACTTTAAAGTGTGTGTTTGAGAGAAAAACAGCGGCTTTCTTTGACTTTGAGGTCCCGCAGTGACCTTCAGGGACTAAAGACGGCATAAACTAAAAGGTCCACAGATATCACATCGTGCGGTGGGGGGGAGGGGTCGTTATGAAAGGAAAATATGGGACAGAAGTTAAAAGAGCTCATTCAGTTTGAGCATTTACACACTATAATTCTCATAATAACACCGATGACACAGAATGATAATGGTATGATGTTTGAAATTATATATGCATTATATATATGCATTATATATGCATGTCAGAGACCGCGTCCACACAGAGCACATTTTAATAAGAAATACTTCTCATTTGACACGCTTCACTTTGAAAGAATACTTTAAATAAAAGCCCCCCGTGGTTGTTGATGATTGCAAGAGTGACCAATCGTGCGCTTCCATTAGATTTGACACAGTGAGACTGACTGTCAGCGGGACAGTTGTAAGGATTTACAGCTAGATGGCGCTGTGAGCCTGCTTTTGCAACAACAGCCCCCTCCTCCTCCTCATCGCCCCTCCAAGGCAAACCCATCTAGCCGCCTCTTCTCCTCCTCCTTATTCTACCCAGTTCCTCTCTGTCACCATCTCTCTTCTTCACCTCTACACCCTCCAACCCTCTTCATCACTCCTATCTCTCCTTGCCCATATCCTCCTCCTCCTCCTCTCTACCAGTCTATATCTCTCTGCTCCTCTCCCTCGCTCTGTTGCTATCCATCTCTCTCTCTCTCTCTCTCCCTGCCCTTCATCGCCGTCTCCACAGCTCCTCTCTCTCTCTCCGTCCTCTACTGAGCGGCCACAGTTTGGGTTTCGCCTCCGGAGGTCAGCAGCTGCATCAGGCTTCCTGAGGCCGGCCGGTTCACCCCGGTGGTCCAGTTGAAGAACAATCTGGAAGAAAACGAAGAAACTGAAACCACTCTTACAAAACTACTGAGTACAATATAAATATAATATAAATACCTTATATCACTAGTTTAATGCAGCATTCACACTTTTATCTACTCATACTTCCATTCTAAAGTGCACATTATGATTATATTTTCATGTAGTGGTAGTGATGCACGCCATACAACTGCATTTACATTATGAACAGGGACCTTTAAACATTAAATTCCTCTCACTCGACCAAATATAAGCAAATGACACAAAAGCAAACATAGATAAAATTATTCTTGGTACAATTTCAGTGACATTTTATTTATTAAAGTTCTTGCACACCTGCACATCTTAGTTTCTCATTAAACATAATTCAATATTACCTTTGGCTTCTTTTGATAAATACAATGTTGGAAATAAAATGTTTATACTACAAACACAATGTGGTATTAAAGTATTGGTAATGTATTTTCACTGGTATAGACAAAGTTCAAACTGTAAGTAGCTGGAGCTGTAATGACGACGCATACATATTTCATGAATGAAGTTTGTAAATTTGAAAGCACTGAAGAGGATGGGAAAAGAGATGAGGATGCACTGAGCACGACCTCCCTGAATTTCCCTTCACCCAGATTATTTCTATTTCTGTCCTTAGACCCTCATCTGTTTCCTCAGGGATTATGAAACTGGATCAAATCCCATCTAATCTCCACTGGCCTATGCAGAGGGTAAACACAGACTTCTGTCTCAGTGCACTGAGCAGGCAGAAGTTACAGTACTCTCAAAACACATTTCTGATACGCCAATTAATTTAAATGTTTATTCGATTAAGTATGAATTTACATAAGTAAAAAAAACGACATCCATTCATCAGTATAGATGAGCTATAGTGACGAGCAAACAAGAAAAACAAACACCTGCTGTACATTTTCTCTTTTCATAACACATCATTCATGTTAGCCAGCTGGAGGAAAAATAGAAAGGAATTGAATACAATGACAAGTAAGTTAAATCATCTGCATTTTTTTATTTTTGTTTTAAGATACTTACATCTGGCTATTTACTGATAATTATAAAAAGTTATTAATTGACAGACACAAAAATAAAAAAACTACTTTGAAAATCGAAAAATAATTTCAGCTAATATTTTACTTGTCTTGATATTATAATAACTTATTTTGGAGATTTGTTCAGAGAAACTACAACATGTGATGATGAAATGTGATGACATCATCACATGCAGATCGCAACATGTGATGATGTCATCACATTTTCCTCAACGTTTTCAGATTTTTTATACTCTATTAAATAATCTGCAGGTTGTGAAATGCAGTTCTATTTGCATTGGAGGGTTTAATTATTCTGAATGCAAACATCTTAATTAAACAATCTATGTAAATTAAACCAAAGAGTGGTGTTTGATGGGTAACATAATCAGAATGATTCATCAGTTTAAAATATATAATATACTGTGAAATACTGTGAGTCAACATTTGGTATGGCTGTATTGATTAAAACAGATCCCATTGTGAGGAGAAATGTACTTTTTTTTTTTTTTACTGACCTCTCTATAGGCTTTACGTCAGAGAGGGAAAAAAAGAAACAACACAATGAATCATTATCGCCTCAGCACTCACTCTGCAATATACTCCAGCGGTGTCCAGGAACCGAAATCTGCGTCAGGCATGAACTTCCTGTTCATTGGCGTATCCAAGGTAACCCTGTCAAATTAAGCCAGATGACAATCAGGGTGAGCAGCAGCAGCAGCAGCGGTGGCGGCTGAGCGGCGGGAGGTGCTGGCAGGCTGCAGCTCTTCCATGCATTCAGAGAGAGCACTCGTGTGGCTCTGACACGGAGATGAAGCCATTTGCATCGTGTTTCTGTTTTTATTATCATATTCATGACTTTAAATATCACTTAGGAATTCAACACTGCACCTTTGGTGCAACCGTGCTAATATCAACATGCAGTGTCCCTGTTTAATAGCTTCTAAACAAGAAAACAGCCCGACCTCTGTGTACTCTAGCACCTTTGGGGGGACTGTTATAATGTATAAGCTGCAGTTAAGTACAAGAACATGTTTTTATAAAGTATTATTTAACTATAGAGAGACTGAAAGGGAGATTTGACTCGATATGTTTTATGAGATTTTATATTCAAGAAAATAATCTACAGATAAATTGTGAGATGCAGTTCTATCTGCAGGACACATACTGTACCTTTCCATACTCTCACCTTACAATGAATGCAAAAAAACCCATCAGTTTTATAGATACTTTAGAAAAGAGAGGAGATCGCTAGTCGTTAATAGTCACTAATAATAGTAATTGCATTGGGGGGTTTAATTATTCTGAATGCAAACATCTTAATTACAAGATCTATGAAATTACACCAAAGAGTGATGTTTGATGGGTAATATAATCAGTATAATTCGTCAGTTTAAAATATGATTTAAACAGCAGAAGAAATAGTGCGAGTGAACATTTGGTATGGCTGATTAAAACAGCCCGACCTCAGTGTACTCTCGTACCTTGGGGGGGAATTGTGATGTGTAAGCTACAGTTAAGTTCAATAACATGTTCTTATAAAGGATTATTTAACTACAGAAACACTGAAGGGGAGATTTGCTTTAAAAAACAAATTATAAATAAAAGCTATGCATTGTTTCAACCATCACTTTTCCTTTGCAGGAAACAACTGATGCTATAGACTGCTGGTATATGACGGTACAGCTGCACAAGGGGGGGCTGGGGTGTGCATGCTGTAACAGAAATGCAAGTCATGGGGCTAATGCTGAACAGATGTGACAGCGTGCTGGAGAGGCAGACTCAGTGCAGCCTAACGTTGGTGGAAAAAGCGACCAAAGAGGGAGCAGGAGGGAGATACACCCCTGAAAACATCCATTTCTAGTTTGTCATGATGACGGTGCAAAAAAAATCCCCCAAAAACAACAACCAAAAAAAAGCCCCACAGGTTTTAAATTCGGTCCAAGCACAGAGGAGGTGATCATGCAAACGTGCGTCATTCATCTAAAACAGATCATGTGCACAACCAGAGATCCGCTGGATAAAGCTGGAGGCCTTATCCATCTTTTATTCCCGCAGCTTATCTGCACCTTAGCATTTATCTGTCGATCGCAACACAAAGCAGCACGAGGTGCAGCTAATTTTACAGCACAATAGCTTTCATCTTTTTTCATTCTCTGTGCATTTAAAGCTGCACCGAGAAAGATGTTCAATATACACCACTTCTAACATCAAGCACAAAACGAGGCTGTAACAGAAGAGAGAGACCTGCTTATTCGCCCCGTTCTTTTAATAAAATTCTGCTGCTGGATGTGGATTCAAGGAAGAAATCTGTTTTTGGCCAACAATAACTAATAAAATCTAGGAGAAATAAAATGAGCAGTGAGTGAGCGGTTCATCCAGGGGATAAAAGTCTCTATTCCCTTTAATCACAAAGCATCACAGAGCGTCCAGGTTAGTAAACACAGATGTGCAGCGTGCAGTTTACGACCGTCACGCTGCGTGTTGTGTGTCAGGACATCGACATTCAAGGAGGTTTCATAGTTTCCTCCTGTTGCTTTTGGTGTCTGGTGAAGCGTTTAAATTTCTCTTCTGTTCATACATTCCTCAAAATATTTAACGGCAAATGAAGTTTGTAAAGGCTGCAATTAATAGTTACTTTAATTATACATTAAGCCGTCAGGAGAAAGGAGTTCCTTTTATCTCGTACACAGTACAAACCCAAAAGTTATTTAATTTGTACAAATACTATCAAATGCATCAAATATTACTAACATAAGATTTAAAAAATTCAGAGTCCAGCTTAACAAATTGTTTTCACAGCAGCAAGCACAATTCAGTGCTAAAAGTATAATGCACGAAAATGCGAAATGTGGTTCTTTTTTTTGCAAGACTTGGTTCGTAGCACAGTGAATATTTCACTGAAAAGATTTCTTAATATTCTTCAGAATACAGACACAAACCCCTCTTGAGTTTTAAAGATAATAAGAAAGGAAATAGCTTATGTTGCAGGTGTTGTTTCAAAAGTTTCTACAGCCGACTTCATCCACAAAAGTCACCCCCTCCCATCCCCACCCAGGCCTAAATGTGGAAGGAATTTCACTCTGACTCAAACCCAAGACAGATTTTTGGTGGGCTGTTAATTTAAAAAGCCCCAACCTGTGATGCCTGGCTCTGGCTGATAGTCTAAAATCATCACCTCGGGACTGAAGGAGCATCATGAGCAACATTTCACCTCAGTACTCACGGTAATATGGCCACAGCTGCTGCTCCCGACGGCATCCCACTGTTCTTTGCTGCAAGACTCTGACACAGCTGGTGGACGGCGGCTTTGGCCATGCCATAGCCCACCATACCTGAGGGATGATGGGAGAGGGAGCATCTCTTTTAGTGTCCTGGAGCACGTTCAGCTTGCAGAAAGCAAACATACAGCAGAACATATAAAATGCATCGCACACTGTGCCCAGCAGTGGTTGGCATCGATTTAGCAGAGAGAGGTCAAGTGGAAAAACATTGGAGGATCTATGGAGAGAATATCTTGAGAGTGAAGCAGTAAAATGCCCGTTCTTCACATTGTGGCATGCGTTTGTGTAAGATGGGCAGAAACACTCAATTTACTGATATAAGACATATTCTTGTTCTCTTTTCTTTGCTCAGTCTGTCTTTGAACGCAGCCTCGGATAACTCCTGGCAATGTTTTGTAGCTTCAGCATCTGGAACCATTAAGTGCCGCCCCCCCCACCAAAAAAACATCTAAATGTGCTTTCAGAAGAATGCAAAGCATCTGCCCACCACACTAAACCAATCTTATGACACGCTTACAGAGAACGGACCAATAGGAACGAGGGGTGGTGACATGGCTTTTTAATCACAAGCTTTTGTTTTTCTCCAAGAACAAAACCAAAAGGAAGCACGAGCTTCAGATATGCTTTACCCGACAGGTCACATGTTCACGCCGTGCTGCAGCTAAGAAGTGTCCACAATCAACAATTCGCTGTCTTAATTATCTCGTTTGTCCTTTGGTGTGCGCTCATTGTAAGCCTTTTAGGAGCCACAGCTTAAGGTGGAGAAGTTCAAACTGATTAAGCTTACTAATTAAGATTGTTCTCACTTTGATGACGGTTTGCTGAAAAAGATGGAGTCTGATTTAAAAATTTCAGATTGTGAGTTAAGAAAAGAGAGACTGAGAACCTGATAACTGAAAGACAATTTTTTATCTAACTGATGGATGAGCACCAAAACCTGAGCTAACCTTCATATAACTGATGATTAAAAAGACACACAAGCTGTTCTTAAATTCATTAAGTATTTCGTGTTTTTTGTAACTACTAATTCATTTTAAAGTAGTGATTTAATAAACTGGGTTGCACTATAAAAACAAAAAGAAGAGTATGTAAAGGAAGTCACTTTCGCGAAGACATTACTTCCAAATTTAACTGTCTAGCAGCCAAGAGTCTAATTAAAGCTTCTTGACAATTCTTTAAAAATGTAGGTAAACCTTTTAAAATTAAAAACACAGACAAATGTGTGTGTGTAACAGGGATTATTTGATAATTTAGTTAATGACATTAGTATATAATGTTATTTGTATGAAATGTAGATTAAAAAAATAGTAGTATGAATAACTTTGCAGTGCATCCAAACATTAAAAGGTATCTCTTACATATCTCAGATTAATCAGATTAGGGATTATGGAAAAGAAAAAAAAGTCACATGGAGGGAAGACCCCCTGCATGAACTCCCCCTGCGGTCTGACCTCTGTTTTAACTCCTAAATCAAAAGGTTAGGATTATCAGAAAGCCCTTCACGTGGTTTTACAACTTTTTCTTGGTCTTTTTTTGGTTTGCTTTGAAATTTAAAGATAATCCTAGAATATGGTGAATCCCCAAATTATCAGGTATTTTCACAATTTTATTTGCATTCATGATACACTAAAAGGGATCCTCCAGATTTTGTTACTGTCATTAATGGTGCCGACATGTAACCGCATATTCATTCGTTTACTTACGACAACCTTCAAAGTCAACACAATTAGTTCACCTAATCTGCTTCCCTTGATTCTGCCGCACAGATTATCTGGATTTGGTCGATGCTCATTAACTTCTCACTCACTTCGTTTGATCAAGGCACAGAGAAGAAAAGGGTGAACATGAATACCATTCCACCGCTTTCTCACATTTAATTAGACCACACAGATATCTGGAATATGAGACGGTAAAACTTTCACAGCCCTTGCATGTTTTAAACACAATCCCCCGGAGAAATCCACTCTGCAAAAGGTGCCGCTTCCTCCATAAATAAAAGCCCAGTGGAAGGAGAACAATAGATATCAGGATCCCCAGACTGAATCGGTGCGGTTAACACACTCGGCCCATGTGGATAATGTGAGCGGGGCCACGAGTGCTGAGTCATTCTCTCTGTAAGCCGGCAGCCAATGAGCTTTGCACCGACTGCTGAGCCCGGGCTTCGTATTGCTGAAGAGCTGGATCTCTGCCCATCACATGGTTGGCTTGGATACGAGGGGGGGGGGGGGGGGGGGGGGGGGGTGGACCGCACCCCCAGCCACCACCACACCCCCCCCTCAGGGGGGCAAGGGCACCACCACGGAGAACACCTCCCACCCCA